>CM076569.1:257367343-257632499 GCA_034641835.2 Pinus albicaulis
CCCCCCCCCCACATTGGTTATATATACACCCTCATTTTATGAGAAAAGGAATTTTCACCTTGGCTCCTCCTGCAAGAAATTAGAGATACAAGCCAGTTATTTTGGGGAGCAAGGAGTGGCTCCAACACTCCACTATTGGAGCTAGTAGTGTTCATTGTATACATGTGTCTTTGGAATTTTACTTAATATTTGAAGCTTGATGGCCAGCACATCCTTCATGCATGGATTATGAATATTTGTAAGACCATTATGTGAATGTTTGTAATTCAAGTTTGTTTTCACTTGTGTTAAAGTAGTTGAACTATTTTAGTTATTTTAGTGCTTATCATATTGATAATGTGTTGTAGTGGTTGTTATGACTGTCAGATCCTTGTGGACTATTCCGCTAGATGTTAGTCAAATATTTTTCGATTTTTTATGGTCGCAGTGATAGATTCATATTTGTGTTATATTATTTTTGGTGTTAGACGAATTCTTCTTGTTTGTGCGTGTTTCTACTACGGTGGTATTACTACATCTCTTTTAGGGGTTCTGATGCAGGAGCATCATGGTTCCAAAAATTTGTACATTTAGTAGAATCTAGGGGGTCTTGTATTTTTCAAAAGAGTTGGTTTTCCTAAGTATTTAATTAATGTAATTTTAAATATTTTGAGTGATTTATGTGAGACATTTAGAATAGGGTTTAATTAAAATATCGAGAGGAATATTTGTAAATGTTCTCGAATGTAGGAGAACATGAGTGATTGATGAGTGATTTGCGTGGATTGAGATATTCTAAAATATTGTAAATCTTAGATTAGAAATTAGTTCATGATTTATGGAGGATCCTTAGGATTTAGTTGAATGTTGATATCCTCAAGGGATAAAGAAGAGATTTTAGGAATTAATTGAGGACTTAGAGGATTCTTAGGATTTTGTTGAGTAACCTATGGATCTGAACCAAAATTGGTTACAGAACCTTTTGTATAAATTTGTAAAGCCTCAAAGGCACAAACAATGAAAAAAGAGATATATATTTGTAGAGAGGGAGTTGAATTGTAGCCTACAGGCATATAGAGAGAGAGAGGAAGATAAAAGGGCCATGTAAAGGCAGATCAGGCCAAAGCTAGATTGTAAAACATGTTTTTATTTGTATTTGTACATATATTTAATGAATGAGGAAATTGAATTCATTGTGAATGTGTGTGTTATTACTTTTATGTGCTGAGTGATCCGTAACTGTGAATTTATGGTTTATGTGTGATAAACCATGTGAATGAATTCAAATTGTATATATAAGTTTTTCTAAGTGATAAAGGGCTTAAGATTGGGTAGAATCTAGGTGATTCCAATCTGGAGCTGATAAATGTGTGTACAGGTCAAGTAAAGGACAAATTACGAATTCTGGAAGAAGAGGAGAAATATAGAGAGTGTTATGTATTCATGTTGGAGTAGTGCGGAGGAGACTGTATTGCAAAGCATTGACAGTATAAAGAACAAAAGTTGATTAAAGACTGAAGCACGGAGAGATTTGCATGGAAGAATTCCGAACAACAAAGGAGGAGTAGTGGGGCGAAAATAGAGCAGCAGAGCGGCATAAAGTAGAGGGGGATCGGACGGTCGTGATCAAGCCAACAGTGAGAGATGAACGGTTAAGATGGCTTCGTAGAGTAAGTTGTGAAATTACGAAGTTGACTTGTGTCATCTTGGCGCTATTTTGCATCGGTGATAACTAATTTTATAAATCAAGGAGTTCGCAAGATAAACTGAATAACTTGCGATGCGATAAAGTTTGAAAGTTGTGAAGTGGCAAAAGAGATATGCCATGTGTCGGCATTGCGCAACATCGTGTATCAGCAGTTTTAAAGTTTAGTGTTAAAACTTTGCAAGGTAACAAAGATAATTTGCGATGTGATGTGATGGGAGGAGCCACGTGTCGTAATTGCGCATTAGCGCTCATCGCTGATCTTATGGCTTAATGTTATCAGTAGAGTGGTAATTTGTGGGCAAGAAATTGCAACGCATTGTGATTGGTCTACGGATGACGGGACCCTAGAACCCTGTTCTGCGTATATGTAAGTGAATTAAGGTTATGTGGGTTATGTTATAAAGTTAAGCGATTTTGATTGCTAAAGTATGTATGTATTATCCGTTGTGCGTAATAAGGAATTTTGTGAGCCATAACCCCAGACCTGAATAAATCGTATAAGTGAAGGTGTGTATGAAATAAGGTTATGAAGGGGTGACGAGATAAAAGTAAGGGTTTATATTATTTAGTTAAAACCCGAGAGCCACTTATGGATAATCTTCTACGTGCAATTGATTTTAAAAGGAGCATGATGTGTTTAGATGTGGGGTTAATTCTGCTAACTCTGCATAAGTGAATATTAGCGGCCTATGGCTGCATCAATTTAGTATCAGAGCGAGAAAAAACTATTTTGGAGAAAAATTTAGAGAAAGTACACTCCACAAAAGATAAATCAAAGTGGGTTTGTCCTTTGAAGAAAATTCAGAACTTGTGGAATTATTTTATTTTATAATTGGCATAACAGATTTGTGAACAAAAAACAGGTTTTTGAAATCAGGCTAGCAAGAGTTATATGAAGGGAACAGAACGGGAAGAGTTTTCAGAGAATCAGAGTGGCGCAGCATAAGCAAAGAGAATAATCAGATCTAAATCTGATTGAGTAAAGAGATATAAGGAAAATTCTACTTTGAGGAGAAAATAGATCAAATTATTAAAAGGACAAATTAAGAAAAAATTTATGAAGAGATAGTGACAACTGAAAATAGTGAAGGTAAATTCAGCAGACAGAAAAGAGAAACTGCAACAACAACATGTGTTCAGAAAATTGGATAGTGAGGTATGGTCTTCATGTTTTCAGTTAATTAATGATGAATTATTGATCGAAAGAAATGCTATAAAGATGTTTGATGATTGTAGCCAAGAACAAGCAGATTTTTTTATGGTGATGGTAATGAACCTATCCAACTAGAGGTTGGAAGAAAGGAGAGAGGTGACTGAGTGCAGAAGCCAAAGGAGAAGCGAAGCTCTAAAAGGTTCAAGAGAATTAACCAAGAGAGATAATACCTAGGGAGATATCAAGCTCAGAGAGGAAGTTTGATAAGCTATTGAGTAGCAAGAGGAGATTGCTACAAGAGAATGCTATGTTGCAGATCACCAATCGAGCATGGATGGGATCATGAGGAAGATGGCCATGGAGGGTCATAGAAGAGGTTCTATAGAATGTCATGAAGGTAATATGAGTAATGAGGAGCGAGAGATAAATATTGCAATGATGAGAGTATAGTTGGAAGTACTACAGGGATGGCTACAAGATAAAGAGAATGAATACGAAAGACATGGATGGAGAATGAGGAAACGGGTTAGATGGAACCTATTGAAAAAAATATGGAATGTCAAACTGATAAATGAGTTTAGAGAACTTGAGAAGAGAAATATTGACTTGTTGGAGAAGGAGAGACTCAAAGGAATTGAGTCACAACAAAAAGGATCTGCTGAAAACCAAAAATTACAATGTGAAATATTGGTGCTTGAAGCATCAAACAAGACCGAAAGGTATTTTATTTTTAAAACTAATTATTTATGTATGATTGCAGGTACATCACAATATGATGAAAAAACTTTAGATTTTGTTAATAAGAAGGAGCAGAATCTGAAATCTGTTCAGATTAATACTGAGATAGCAAGATCTCAGAAACAAAAGGAGACAGAAAGGTCTCATGGAAATATGCAGCAGAATATTGAAGCTGGTAACAGTGAAGATTGGAATAGCATATATGAGTTAAGAAATGAAGATGAAGAAAAGGTATTTACTATGCCTAATGAGTTCGGAATTTTTAAGCATGATTATTTAGATTTAGCAGAGGAAGAAGGACCATTTGATGATGGGTCAACAACAAGTGAAGGTACTGAAAACTCTATAAAGTTTCCAAATTCTACTCCAATTGAAATTATTGAGTCATATATAAAGTTAGACCTTTAAAGAATAAAGTTGTACGAGCAGAGGATATATACTCAAGATAAATTGTTGAAGAAGGAAGACAAAGAAATTGTCATGAATGACAATCATAAAGAAGAGAGAATGGTAATAAGAGTTCAACAAATTGACATTACATAGGAAGGAGTTCATTATTGTGAACCAGAGCAGGGAGACATCCTTGCAACAGATGATATGGAGGAGAGATTAGTTTACAGTCTCGTGAGTTCTTTGGAGAATTTAAATCAACATACTGATGTGCTGAAAAAGGAGTTAGAGGAAAACTTAGAGCAACATACTGAGATGTTTCCACAGAAGGAAAAGGCAATGAGGCCTTATATTTTTAATTCCGATAATTGTTTTATGATTACAGGTTCTGATAAAGATGAGACAAACATGTTTCAAGTTGAAGGAGAGTCAATTTTAGAACTGAAGAATACTGGAAGTTGCCAAGTAAGGCATAATGAGAGGAAGATGTAAATCATGAAGATATTGTGCTTGAAGAAGCTAAATTGACTGTCAGAATCAGTCAAGGAAGTGAAGGACAATCACTGAGGGTTGTCAAGGAAGAGGAAGGAAAATGTGTTGGAATTGATGAACAACATATTGATGATGTGTTCGATATGAGAAAAGTACAAAGGGAATTGGAGGACAATTTATTTTTTGAAAGTAAAATTGCAAGTAGTGAGCAGAATGGGGATGTTCCAGAAAGAGATATCTTAAGAGATATTCAGGAAATTTGGGAGGCAACAATGTCCGGAGTAATATTTGTAGCAATGTCTAAAACAATATTTGCAGCAGTAAATGGAGTAAATCCAAGTTTAAAAAGCAGAAATTGAAGCAAGAAGAGATGGGAAAAGAAGAAGCAACAAATGGCAGAGTGATTACCAGTCAGAAGATAAACTGGACGTAGATATTCAAAGAATAATAAGGTTAATGATGAAGGTGTCTCAGAAGAAGACAACAGCAAGAAAACAAAGCAATAGCAGCAAGAGAAAGACAACAACAGACTGTGAGACCATAGCCAGTTTGGTAATACAACATAAAGTATGGAGACTTGGAGAACAACAACAAAACAACAGAAAGGAAGAGAGGTAGCCAAAGATAAATTAAAACTAAAGTTTGGGATCCAGGAAGAATTCCATTAGCATTGAAGACACATGATCTAGAGATCATGATTATTTTCTACCTTCAGAATCTGATGTAGGAGCATCATGGTTCCAAAAATTTGTACATTTAGTAGAATATAGGGGGTCTTGTATTTTTCAAACAATTTGGTTTTCCTAAGTATTTAATTAATGTAATTTTAAACATTTTGAGTGATTTATGTGAGACATTTAGAATAGGGTTTAATTAATTATTGAGAGGCATATTTGTAAATGTTCTTGAATGTAGGAGAACATGAGTGATTGATGAGTGATTTCTGTGGATTGAGATATTCTAAAATATTGTAAATCTTAGATTAGAAATTAGTTCATGATTTATGGAGGATCCTTAGGATTTAGTTGAATGTTGAGATCCTCAAGGGATAAAGAAGAGATTTTAGGAATTAATTGAGGAATTAGAGGATTCTTAGGTTTTTGTTGAGTAACCTATGGATCTGAACCAAAATTGGTTACAAAACCTTTTGTATAAATTTGTAAAGCCTCAAAGGCACAAATAGTGAAAAAAGAGATATATATTCTTAGAGAGGGAGTTTAATTGTAGCCTGCGGGCATATAGAGAAAGAGGAAGAGAAAAGGGCCATGTAAAGACAAATCAGGCCAAATCTAGATTGTAAAATAGGTTTTTATTAAAATCTGTACATTTATTTAATGAATGAAAAAATTGAATTCATTGTGAATGTGTATGTTATTCCTTTTACGTGCTAAGTGATCCGTAACTATTAATTAATGGTTTATGTGTGATAAACCATGTGAATGAATTCAAATTGTATAAATAAGTCTTTCTAAGTGATAAATGACTTAAGACTGGGTAGCATCTGGGTGATTCTAGTCTGGAGCTAATAGATGTGTGTACAGGTCAAGTAAAGGACAAATTACGAATTCTGGAAGAAGAGGAGAAATACAGAGAGTGTTATGTATTCATGCTAGAGTAGTGCGGAGGATACTGTATTGTATAGCATTGAAAGTATAAAGAACAAAAGTTGATTAAAGACCGAAGCACGAAGAGATTCACATGGAAGGATTTAGAACAACAAAGGAGGAGTAGCAGGGCAAAAATAGAGCAGCAGAGTGGCATAAAGCAGAGGGGGATCGGACGGTCGTGATCAAGTCAATAGTGAGAGATGAATGGTTAAGATGGCTTCGCAGAGTAAGTTGTGAAAGTATGAAGTGGATGCGTGTCAGCTTGGAGCTATTTCGCATAGGCGATAACTGAGTTTATAAATCAAGGAGTTCACAAGATAAAATGAATAACTTGTGATGCAATAAAGTTTGAAAGTTGCGATGCAACGAAAGGGAGATGCCAGGTGTCAGCACTACACAACATCGCGTATCAACAGTTTTAAAGTTTAGTGTTAAAACTTTGCCCTTAACCCAACCCCCTGAAAGGATGCTCCAACACCCTGGTTTTACAAACTCCAACTAGAAGGAGCCTCAAGACCCTGCTAGCATCAATATGCTACCCTAGCACCACCCTTCCACCCTGAAGTGTTATCAGGCTCCAAAATGAAGGATACTTCAATCTACACCTTGTGCCACCCTGCTACACTAAAAATAAAATATATAAAAGGAAATGTTGGCTCTTGTACCAAGGACAATGACCCACTTACAATGATATACATATAGAACTTAATTTCTATTTCTATTGATATATACCCATATCATAGTTTATATTCAATGGTGTATTGTCAACATGCCCTCAAATATTTAAGTCTTATCACTATCATTATTTAGGTTTAATCATAAACACCCTCTTTAAATTATGTTGGATATTTGAATTTGACCTTACAATATATTTAATTTAACAATTAAACAAAAATGAGACTTTGTTTCATACCTCAGAGAATTTGTAATGGGTCATACCATAGAGGAAGATTAAACTCAACCTTGCTGCCACTAATTTTCCTTATACTACTACTAATTTCTTCCCTTGGTAGTGTCCTTAATAGGCCCTTCAATCCTACTTAAAGAGTGTGGAATGAATAGCCTTAAGCATCCTTTTGATGGGCCATTACATAGTGCTTGAACAAGCCTTGAAATGGGCCTTACTCAATCCCTTTGATTCCACTTCTCTATTTCCAAACTCGGCCCCAGACCATCCTTTTAATTATCTCTTTAGTTTTCATCCAACATGACTAATTTATTTTCCCTAAGACTCGACCTAATCAGGATTTATTCTACACTAGGGTATACCCTGGAACAAACATCTTGGCAGGGCCTGATATTCTTTCTAAAATGGAATTAATTAGGCCCTATAGAAGCCTCCTTTTTGTGGTCTAAAGCAGGCCTATCTTAGATTTAAATCACTACATATTCCACAAATTCCTACCTTGTAAACTCAACTTCAATATTCCCTTGGAATCATCCTTAAAATTGCCTCAGAATTGGCCTTGAAAATTCCTTGGACAATTCAAAATAGACCTCATATACAACCTCAAACTTTTATTTTGATCAAATCAAAATTAGACTTAGGAAAGGCCAAAATATATCTTGGAAATGGACTCAGAAAAAAACTGAAGTATATCTCAAAGAAGGGCCTCAGTATAGGCTGAAATAGGCCTTAAAAAATGCTTTGGAAATGCCTCAAAAAGGGTCTAAAATAGGACTCAAAATAATGATCTTTGTCTAGCAAAAACCATCACAAAATGATGAAGGAATTCAGTCTAATTACACTTAGAAACTTGACATTCTTCAGTTTAATGTGACTCATCTTGGCCTCAAATTTTTTTTAGAGGAAAGACATAAGATAATGCTAGTAAAATTGACGATCTTAGAGGGAAACCTATTTCCCTATATATACTTGAATGAGGGGCATGAAAAGGGGTTCTGACTTGCCCTAAAACCCCTTAAAATTGAGCTGACGTCCAATAAATTCAATTTTCCTTATGGATCCGACTTATTTTTGCAACTATATACTTAATGCTTTTGAGGGCTAACATTAATCCTTCTTGACACCATTTTTCAAAACACAAAAATTCATTTTTGAGGGTTGACTTGGTCAATACATTATAACATACAAGATCCATAAGAATTATTTATTTTTATGAATTTTCTTAAGCCAAATTTGGACCAAGACACCATTCAAATTTGGGAACCATGACCACACATTTGGGGCTTCACCTTTGAGAAGGCATATCTCCTCAATCGTGAGGAATCAAGTGGAATACCATCTACCGTTGGAAATGACTTGACATGAGCTATCCAATCATCATACCATTATGCACTATAACTTGATCCAATGTATCCATAAACCTATTTCAATGTTGTATATTGATGATGATATTATTTGAAACTTCCATCAATTGATCCTTCCTTGAGACAACCTTCACACTCTTGACATCAACCAAACAACTCTCCTTTGACATCAATGATAACTTGACCAAAAATATCACCATTTTTCATAGATGGAAACACCTATACTCCCCCTTTGATTATTTATCCCCTTGTCTCCATGCTTCTGATCTTCCTCTCCTGATTTCTCTCGCCCTATGACATCAATGGAAAAGGGTAACTCCCCATGATAAATTATTTGTGTCTATATTAATGCAATTTGTATTTCTCCCCTGATATATTTTTCATCTCACAACTTTCCATTTTGATTCCACCTAACAACATGCTTTACTGAAAATGAGTCATTGAGCTACAATTCTTCTAAGCCCGATATTGAAGTGCCACAAAACTATCCATGACTCTAGTTTTTAATTCTACTACTCAACATTACATAGCATTGACTAATCTACCTTTTTATACTCTATCGACTTCTTAAAATCTATTACAATACATATTTCTACTTGAATACAATCATGAACCATAAATCCACCTATCTTACATGAGACATTCCACAAATATTTCTTCCTTCCAAAATATGACTACTTGAAGGATATATCTTCAAATTGTAATCATTGCTACTTAGAATCCCCCTCTTCCACATTCCAAGTTAAAATATTTATAATCATATATGAACTTTCTCTACTGCAGGATCATCATTCCAAATATTGTTATCTTCCTTTTTATCTGTGGATTCATCATGATCTCACGACTTTGTAAACTGTGTGAGTATGATCCCTAGGATTTCTTCATTCACTTTTTCTTCTTTTTTTGGTTTTCCAAACCTTCTCGTATATGATATCAATGTTTCCCTTCATGTAAGAATCCACCATGCTTCTATAGTCATGAGCTATATGTACATAGTTATGGCATTTGAAGCATTCTATATAATACCTGGATGACATGGAAACTAGCATATACTTTCTATTGATGATGCCATTTGAATATATGACTTGTGTTCCAGCAACCTTGCTTATAGAGTTTTTAAAATGAACTTGATAATCATCCATGTCATAAGCTTTGCAATCCTTAACCTTATTCCCAAAAATTGTACATGAAAAACAATAATGAGGAAATATACTATGGCGCTTAGATGTGGGAAATATTCTAGGTGGTGCAATTCTCTATAAGCCTTCTTATTGATTTTTCTTCTTTTTTGGTTGTTTATTCCATGTTCTCTTGATTAAATGATCCTGAAATTTTATTTTTTGAACATCATCTTTTGAGGGATTTCATTCCTCCTTCTTGATAGGACCCTTAATGACACCTCCATAAATTTTTTGTTTCGCTTCTTCTCCTGTCTTCATGGAGCTTGAACCCTTCTCAACGGAGGTTGTCTTGTATCCTAACCTAGAATTTTCATCACATGACCTTTGCTACTGATAATTTCATCCAAAAAAATTGTGTTTTTTACAAAATTCTGTTGGATGTTTTTCTTATGTGCTTCATTTCTTAATGAGACTATTTTTGCTTCCAAAATTTCCTTTATTTTAGAATTTTATTCCAATTGGTTTTTTATAGTTTCTTCAATAATTTTTTCTTCCTCTAATTAGGCCTTTAGACTGATGATGATCTTCTTTAATTCTTCAGACATCTTGTTGATACTTTTAGAATGTTCCTTTAGTTCACGTAGTTCCTTTTACAATGCCTTGACGTTCTTTCTTTTTACTTTTAGATCTTTTAAGACACTGGCCAATTCTCTTTCTAGATCAACTTCTCCTTCAACTTGATCTTTCTAAATATCCATGAATAACACTCTTTCTGAGTCACTTTCATTGTCAGTTTCCTCATCAGATGAAGAGTTTTCTTCTGTTGAATAGATACTTTTCTTGGATATTTTTCTTTTACTTTGTTTCTTGTCTCTTTTATGATTTTTACTTTCCTTCTTAGGAGATTTTTATTCTTCATCACTATCTTAACATCTTGAAATTTTGAAGCAAAATGACTAATTTCACCACAATTAAAACATTTCAAAGGAAGGTTACCTTTGTACTTGCCAATTCCTTTCTTTTGTTTCCTCACAAAGTTGGCTATTTCTTCATCTAAAACATCACTACAACTACAATCAGAGCTTAACTTTGACTGTTGCATGTTATTCCTTTTTTTCTTAGATTCCTTGAGAGTTTCTTCTCTTTTGGATGGACTTTCTTTTTCTTTTCTCATTTCATAAGTTGTAGGTATTCCATGTAGCTCATCCATGCTGACAGTTTCTAAGTCTGATCTTTCTTCTAGAAATGAGACTTTAGAATCAAATCTCATCGAAAGAGATATCATTACCTTTCAAATAATTACTTTGTTCTTTATTGATTCTCCCAATCCTTTCATGGTGTTTACTATTTCATCAACACTGAGAAAATAAGTTGCAATATTCCATCTTCATTCATTTTCAGCTACTCAAATTATCCTCTGAAGGTTTAAAGCTTAGCCTCTTTAAAAAAATTATCCCCTTCATATATGCTTTGAATCTTATCCCAAAATTATTTTTCCAATTTGTAATGCATCACTTTAACATAAACTAAACTTGTTAAGCCACTTAAAATAACATTTATGGCTTTGCATTGTTTCATAAATCTTCTTACCATCATCATCTATTGGAGGAGAAAGAGGTTTAATGTATCCACTTTTTATAAAGGAAAAGTCACCTAATCTATGTGCTTGTACAAATTCCTTCATCCTTCCACTCCAAAACACATATTTCTATCCATCAAACAGTGAAGCTCCATTCCTGGTGCAATCCATGATATACATTCCATTGGTTAGACTGTAACCGAAGAAACCTGCTCTGATACCAATTATGTGAAATACTAGGGGGGTGAATCATTATTTCACATAATTTTAATTATTTTTTTACTTTCGGAGCATTAAATATCATTAACAAAAATCAAATCAGATAATCAAAAACAAATCACATCATGTGAACAATACATAGGAAATTCTTATGTGGAAACTATTCTGGGAGAAAAACCATATAACACTTTCGAATATAAATTATGAGTACAATAATTTATCATATCCAACTGAAGGGGAGATCCAATTCCCTTATACTCAATTAGGAAAGCATTCAGTTTATCAAGAATCTCGAACTCCCTGAAAGGATGCACCAACACTCTGGTTTTACCAGCTCCAACTAGAAGGATGCTCCAACACCTTGCTAACATCAATATGTTGCCCTATCACCACCCTGCCACCCTAAATTGTTCTCAGGCTCCTACCTGAAGGAGACTTCAATCTCCACCTTGCACCACCATGCCACCCTAAAAATAAAAGATAGAAAAATAAATGTGTGTTCTGGTACCAGGAACAATGGCCCACTTACATTGATATACAAATAGAACTTCATTGTTTCCTTTCCTGATATATACCCAGATCATAATTTATATGCAATGGTGTATTGTCAATAGGCCCTCAAATATTTAAGTATTACCATTGCTCGTATTAGGCCCAATTATAATTTCTCTCTTTAAATGTTGTTATAGATTTGAATTTAAGCTTGCACTATATATAACTTAATAATTAAACAAAAATAAGACTTTGTTTCATACCTCGAAGAATTTGTAATGGTTCATACCATAGAGGAAGATTAGCCTTAACATTTTTACCATTTATTTTCTCCAAGTTGTTCCTGACTTCTGCCCTTGGTAGTGTCCTTAATCAACCATTCAATTATTCTTAAAGAGTGTGGAATGACCAACCTTAAACATCATTTTGATGATCCTTTACACAATGCTTGAATATGATGTGAAATAAACCTTACTCAATCCCCTTGATTCCACTTCTTTTCTGCCAAGCTTGACCCTATACCAACCTTTTAATGATCTCTTTATTTTGTGGCCAATAGGGATAATTTATCTTCCTTGAGACTCGACATAATTAGGATTTGTTTTAAATTAGGGGAAAACCTAAAATAGGCCTCTTGACATGTCCTAATATGATTTATACTATGGCCCTAATTAGGCCCTACAAGTACCTCTTTTCTGTGGTCTAAAGCAGGCCTAGCTTGGCCCTAAATCATTGTGGCTTCCACAAATTTGTAACTTGTAAAATCGGCTTCAAGATTCCATCAGAATCGTCCTTAAAAATTATTTAACTCAAGTTACCTTCAAAATACCTTAGATAGGTGTAAATATACCTTGTATATAGCCTCAAAATTTGCTTCTAATTAGCCTAAAATTCGACTCAGGAAAGGCCAAAATATAGATCATAAATGGCTTTTTATCAAACCTCAGGAGCGCAAAATTTAGCCTCAGAAATGACCTATAATCACACCTCAAGAGGGCCAAAATTTAGCCTTATAAACAACCAAATTATAGCTTAGATAAGGGCCTCAAAATATGCCAAAATAGGCCTCATAATAGGATTTGGGACTGCCTCAAAAAGGGTATGAAATAGGCCATAGAATAATGATATCTCTCTAGCAAAAAATACCTCAAAAATATGAAACAATTAAGTGTAATTACCCTTAGAAACTCAACCTCCTTTAGATCAACGTGACTCCTCTTGGCCTCATACAAATTTCAGAACAAATATATAAGATAATGCAAGTAAAATTGATGATCTTGTAAGGAAACCGAGTACCCTATATATACTTGAAGGAGGGTCATGAAAAGGGGGTCTGAATTGCTCTAAAACCCCTTAAAAATTGAGTCAACTTGTCCAATAAATTTAATTTTCTTTGTGGAGCCAACTTATTTTCGCAACTATATACATAATGCTTTCGAGGGTCAACATTAATCCTTCTTGACACCATTTTTCAAAATACAAGAATTACTTTTTGAGGGTTGACTTGGTCAATACTTTATAGCATCCAAGATCCATAAGCATTATTTATTTTTATGAATTTTCTTATGCCAAATTTGGAATCAGACACCATTCATATTTGAGCATGATGACCATACTTTTGGGGCTTCAACTGTGAGAAGGCATATGTTCTCAAGCGTGAGGAATCACGTGGTGTACCACCTACCATTGGAAAGGTCTCGACAAGAGATATCCAACCATCATACCATTATGCACCATAACTTAATCCATTGCATCCATAAACCTACTTCAATGCTAGATACTAATGTTGGTCTTCACCAAACCTTACATCAATCAATTCTTCCTTGAGACAACCTTCACACTCTTGACATCAATGACAAATCTCCTTTGACATCAATGACAACCTCACCAACATTAAGCAACTACAAAATTGAGCAATAAGTGAATACCTCATTAAATGGAAAAACCTACTAGTGGAAGAGACGACATGGGAAGATGAGTTATTAATGTAGAAACATCTATGGTTAGTCAAGTGTTGATGACAACATGTGTTTAAATGGGAGGGGAATGTTAAACACATAAAAACCTTTATCAATCCTTAGATATTGAGTTATTAAATTTCTATTAATATATTATTATGCATGCTAAAACCTTTCATTGCACTTTTTGTCTCCTATATACATACCAAGGATACCTAGTCTTATAATCATCTCACCTTGTCTTTTATATTGGATTTCTTGTAAAAGGAGGTTTCCCCCTAGAAATGGATTGTATTTATTAACATTTTATCCCTTTTAAGGTGCTTATATATTTATATATACTCTCGTCTTAACCTCGAGGGTTAGCTCAATTGGTAGAGTCCCCATCGTTAAGGCACCTTTGCTATTGAGAGATCACAAGTTCAATTCACTCAACACTCTTGAGGTCAAGCTTTGTGGTTGAGCTAACAGGAAGTGATCCCTTTGGGTGGATCTTCCTTGTATGAATATTCCATGGATGTAGCAGTCACCGATCTCCAAGGTATGTGAACCACATAGAAAATAATAATAAAAGATAAATAAATAAATAATCTCATCTTGAAAGGTGCTTCATCCATTATAGCTTAAAGATATAAGGCCATGCCAGATCAAATTTTAAATGCTTTAGGAGTGATAGTAAACAAAAATAAAATTACAGGAGTGGAAAATGTTGAGGGAATTAATTTGATCTAAATGGAAAACTTGAAACAACATTTGCCTAGGGCCTATGAATATCCACACACAAAAAAACAAGATGAATCCTATGTCCTTCTCTAGGATCTCCTTCTTGCAAAGGAATCTAATATAGGATATTTGATTTTCCTAGGAGATTCAAGTGCCATTATCAAATTGATTTTCATGAAATCAAACCTATCAAAAAATAAGCTTTCTTTGATCATTACTTGAGTCAACATGAAGGTCAATAGCCTGAGAAAGGTTTCATACTTCCAGGTCTTGAGATAATTTAGCTCCTAATCTAATTTCCTAACTAAAAAATATGCCTCTCTTAACCAACGGGTCTTAAGAAAAATGGGGGGAAATTTCACCACATAATCCATTGAGTTCCTTACATTTTGAATTTAAGCCATGTATCATCACCATTAATCACCACATGTCTCAATTTCATTCATCTTAGTCCTGAAGCATGGATATGGGATCCAAATGAACATGATCCTCTCCCGTTTACATGTTATAATTATTCTTAGTCCCATGTATTGAATTTCTCATTGTGTTTTATCATTGGCAAGGTGGGATAATGAAGTAGTCTAGGGAAGGAATTCATAATAACTTTTGGAGCAACATCATCTAGCTTGGAACTCACCTAGTAAGAGTTTCTCTTGGTATTCGATTGGTTTATTGGTAATTTTACATAATGGATTCAACATTAATGTGTTTTCAGTGGATAGTTATCAATGCGCTCTATTTTTTGGGGCCTATTTGGGTTCTCACTCTTAGAATACACCATTTTTTCAGTTATGGATTAGAGTTTGGTTTTTGTGGAACATTTTTTAGTGAATTATCCTCGGTTACCTATTGGTACTCATCTCTATGGGTCTCTAAGTTTCACATGTACTTAGATTTTGTCACTCGTTATTCTATTTTTTAACTATCTGGGATATGATTCACTAGTTTTTTTTTTTAACAAAGTCGGTTGTTGTATTATATTTAAAAAAAGAGAAGGATAAGGTTCCTTGCTTACAAAGTAGAGTTTTGCAGAGCAGCTGAGAAGGTACAACAAAATGTTACAACTTCTTTGCTTCTACCATTTAGGAAATACTGAAAAACATATACTGCATATACGCAGACAAACTAGAAGAGAAAAAAGATGAACTTAAAAGGCATTCTTAAAGAGGAGCAAGATTCAGTCTATGCTTATATGATGCCTAGTAGAAGCATCCACATTGTACTCATTGCCTGAATTTCTTGCATTGTTCGAACTAGAGCTGGTTGTTGAACATTTCTCGATCATGTATTTGAGAATCTGAACCGACTCTTCTGCATGTGCACACTAGTTGGAGAGGGCGTCAAACTGCTATTGTAACGAAGATACTCTATGGAGGAATACTTTCACATCTGCCTGTTGCCTTTCATCCAAAATTTTTACATCTGTTTGGTGCTTTTCATCAATAATCTTCTGATGAGCTCGGATCTGCTCCAACTCGGCCTGCAGGTCCACGCAGTCGAAGCAATCCTCGTTGCGAGCCATAAAGAGGGGAGGGACGAAACAGAGGGGAGAGGAACAAAGGGGATGGGAGGGACTACGCAATACTCAGTGCATGGGAAGGAGAGGAAAGGTAAGGCAGAGGGAGGGAGGATCACCAACGGGAATGGAGATAACAAAACAAGCACAAGAGGGGCCGAGAAAGAAGTTGCTCTGTGGGCGCAGCAAGATTGCAGCGATAGCGCAGCAAAGGACGCAGACAATAGCTAAAGTTGAAACGAGGATAGGACAAGGGTGTGAAGGAATGGGGAAGGCGAGAGGATAAATAGGGGAGCACAGAGAGGGAGGACCAAGAGGGAGGGAGGCCTAAGGGAGAAAAATCACGAGGAGGGTATGGGAGGGGATACGATGACTGTAGAATTCAGAATGGTCAGGGATGGAAAGCTAAAGTTGCTTGAAAATTGGATTTTTCTAGATCATGGCATAGGAATATATTTCAGGTTATTATTACAAAGAATCTGCCCAGCAGAACGAGCATAAGAATTGTTTGCAAGGGCATCTGCAGCCTTGTTGTTCTTTCGGAGTATGTGATAGAAATTGACCCCTTCCATGTCTCTAGAAAGGTTGCGGCATCTAATAATGATTCGGAGGAGATCCATGTTGCTTATGGGGTGGTCATGAACCATCATACTGATGATAATGAAGGAGTCTCCAAAAAACATTGCATTGGAGATGTTGAGAGCCTTTAATTGATAAAGGTCTTGAAGGAGGGCATAGGCTTCCGCTTTATTGTTAGAGAGGAAGTCGAGCCCCCATTCAAATTTGACAATATTCTTGTTATTCCCATGCTTGATGATGCCTCCTGCACTAGTGATGCCCAGATTAGACTTAGATGCGCTGTCAAAGAAAAGGGTGGGTCTTGCACTTCTGTCCACCCATTCTGTGAATTCTTTATCGTTGAGCCGGATTTTCTATTTAGGAGCAGTTCGAAGGGCCTGTTGAGGGGGAGGCTTATGAATGCTGAGATTGATCAAAAGGTTTCCTAGGAAGTCCCTTTCCTATACACAAAGAATGTTGATGTCGACTTTACTATTATTTTCGGAGGTTATCATTTCAAACATTAAAATCCAAATTTTGTTGCAGAACTTCCTATAGGAAGGTTCTTTGTTGCTGAAAATTCTTTTGTTCCTTGAAAGCCAGATATTCCATATGAGGACATGAGGCAAGATGTCCCAGACTCCCCCGGATTTGGGTGCCATATAGTTTCAATGGAGTACACGGGGCGACCATGTGGCTCACCACACGACACGCCCTTGTGACACGGCCTAAGGAAACCCAGCGCCTTAACTCCTCACATGGGTTGGGCTTTAAAGCCCCATGCGCCGCCTCCATTTCGACGTACTCCGCATCCTATGTTTTTACTCCCTCCTGCACGATGATGTTTTCCATTCCCGCTCCTCCCTTGGCTCATTCAGGCTCCCCTTCGACGAAAAAAGAGAGCACCTTGATGGCCGCTCAGGCCAACTTAGCCTTCATGCAAGTTTGCGCAGCTCGGAACACTTTAGAGGAATGCCTTGAACGTCCTTCTTCTTCGTTCGGGCCACATGAGGAAGCAGACCAAGGCTCGGGTGCTCTCGACTATGGATACATCTGCAAGATTGTCGAAGAATCGCCTCCCCCCAGTGACTCACATGAAGACTCACCTTAGAATTTTCCCCTCGAATTTCATTGTATACTGGTTTTTATGCTATCTATGCTTAGTCCTATTTATATATTTTTGTACTGTTGTTAAGGCTGGATTCCCGAAATGGGTAGCCTGTAATGGTTGGACTATAAAGGCTAGTTTTCCCTCTCGAGACAGTCTAGTTTTGGATAGTAGTGCTCTGCTTATTCCCTCAACCATGGATTCCTCCATGCCCGAGGATGAGAATTGTAACTCTGGTTTGACTGCTTAATAGAAATAGTTTTACTAAGAAAAATAAAAGAAAAAAAGTTGTCCCAGCCTCTTCTTGCAAGGTTACTCTTTTTTTTCCCCCAGGGGTAGTTACTCTTACAGGTTTGAATTACTTCCAATATAGAACTGTTTTGGTCCCAATGAGGCCGATAGGAAGAAATTAGATTACTCCAACAGTGAGTAGAAAAAGGATAATCTAGGATGAGTTGAGGTGTTGTCTCCTTAGCCTCAAGGCAGTTAGGACATCTGGAGGGACCGAGCACTCCTCTTTTTTGAGATTCTTAGTTGTGATTATTTTTCCTTTAAGAAGAGTCCACATGAAGATCTTGATCTTAGGAATGGCTTCCGATTTCCACACTATTTTCCAAATAGGCCAACTTGGGGACGAATAGATTTCACTGCAAAGATGAGAGTAGGCAGATTTGATGGTGTAAGCAGCACCTGATGGGTCCCATCGATAGCAATCAGTACCATCTTTTTTCAAAGGAGAAAAGCCATGAAGAAGATTTTGAATATTGCTAAGATCAGCCTCTAAGTGTTCGGGGGCAGAGGGGAAGAGCCAACCGGTCCAGATTTGGGAATGGCTATCCCAATTAGAGATGTGACTCAATAAAGTTAATCCCCGATTGTTGAGATAAGAAAGGATGCAATGGGTTTCAGGTCTGTCCAGAAGAGGGGAATGAACCATGATTTTGTCTTTTCCAATGTTGATGCTACTGCCCCCAATTGGAACTTTGGAAATATTTGGGGCTAAGAGAGGAATGGCTTTTTTGCATAGCGCCCAAATTTTTGAATAGGATCTATTAGGGATGTCTAGCTCGAAGAGATGCTGCCTAGGAGAATTGAGATATGTATATTCCAAGACTCTCTTCCACTAAGCATGTTGCCCACTGAATAATCTCCATATAATCTTCCCACCAAAATCGTTGTTCAAGAGCTTGGGGGAGTAGATTCTAATCCCACCGTGAATTTAATCCTACATAACCTGTCTCCATTTGACAAGGTTGTATTTTTTCTTTTAATTTTTGCCTCCCTACCAAAGAAAATTCCTGAGGATAGACTTGAACTTGTGATGAATGCCGACAGGAGCCTGAAGGAGGGTGAATTGATACATGGGCAGAGAGGAGAGCCCAACTATGAGAAGAACGATGTGCTCTGCAATGTTTAGCCATGAAGAGCCCCATTGTTGCACTTTTCTCTTCATTTTTTCAATGAGAATGTCCCAAAATTCAGTCTGTAAAGGGCTAGTGCTGACAGGCATTCCCAAATAATTGAAATGGTCCCAATTTAATTTGTAGGGAACCCCAAATATATTTGCAATGTTGTGTATGGTTTGAGCAGTGGTATTCCAACCATAGTTCCAACTTTTTTGAAAGCTGACCAAACCTCCAAAGTATAGCATGAATTTGTCCAGGATGGATTTGAATCTTCGAGCTATAATGTTGTATGTGCCTCCCATCAAGACGGTGTTGTCAGCAAATTGAGAGTTGTTTATATTTTTGACACCATTACCAAATTTGATACCAGTGATAACTCCAACACGTCGCATATAGTCCAAGGCTCTGCTGAAAGATTCTTCCATGAGGATGAAGAGGTAAGGAGAGAGAGGGAAGCCCTGTCTTAGACCACGAGAAGACAGAAAGAAAGGAGCAGGCCTTTCATTAATGAGGGGGGAGACCCAAGGGTTCGAGATGCAAGCAATAATGAGGGAGATAAAGTTGGGATCAAAGCCCATTTTCAGGAGGACAAACATAAGATAGGAGTGCCTAACCCTATCAAAGACGTTGGCCAAGTCAAGCTTAATGATAAATAATTTTTCTTTGTGAGTGGTACTAGAGTGAATAGCTTATTGGACAAGGAGAATTGATTCAGAGATTTGTCTTTGAGAAATAAAACCTCCTTGGTTTTCAGAGATGAGGCTATGGAGAAAAGGTTTGAGGTGCATGGCGAGGATTTTGGTGATGAGCTTGTAAGAAGAGTTGCAGAGAGAGATGGGTCTAAAACGGGAGAAGGAGGAGGGTCGATTTTCTTTGGGGATAAGGGAAAGGAAAGTAGAGTTGGTATAGCCCCCAATTTTCTTCTTTCTTTAAACCCATTGCATCATTTTGATCAAATCCTTTTTTATAAGATCCCAATGAGTTCTGTAAAAACTCATAGAGAACCCATCAGGCCCAGGTGCCTTATCCGGTTGCAAGGACTAGATTTCACGCTTGATTTCCTCCTCATCAATCTCTTTATTAAGGGCATTATTCATCTCCTCTGTGACCATAGATGGAAGGTGTTGTAGTAGATCAAAGTAGTCTTTCAATTCTTTAGATTCTGTTAGAAGAGCCTTGTAGTGCATGGTGGCCGCAGCTTTAATGCGTTCTTGATCTGTCTGGACTTCCCCTTCTACGTCTATGATGGATGAGATGTTATTTCGGGTCTTGCGGATAGTGGCTTGCTTGTGAAAATATGAAGTGTTTTTGTCGCCCGATTGAAGCCACAGATTCCTTGATTTGATTCTCCACTTCTCTTCTTCTTTCCTATTGATTTGATAGAGTTTTTTTTCCTGAATGGAGTTATCTATATTGGGGCCTTGGTTTTCAATGTTGCTGTGGACATCGTTCAGATTGGCTTTAACACAATTCTTGTATCTTTCAGGTTCTTGGTAATGAATTTTGGCCCATTCCTTCAGGGCTGTTTTGGTTCTCTTTAATTTTGTTTCCCAGATGAAGGAGGGGGAACCTTCAATATGATGCAGCCAAGAGTTGTGAATCACCTGCCTAGCCTCAAGGTTATCATTCCAAAGGGGATTGTATTTGAAAGGTATGGGGCCGAGCGAGTGAAGATCTCCAAGGCTGAGGGTGATGGGGTAGTGATCAGAGGCAGAGAAGGGGAGAACATTGGAGGAGGTCGTGGAGAAGTGAGAGAGAAGAGGGACAACAATTAAAAATATGTCAAGGCATTCCATGATATTCCCTTTGTCAATCCTTCTATTTCTCCAAGTGTATCTACGGTTTTTAGGAGCAATGTCGATCAATTCATGGTCATTCATGATGGTTTCAAGTTGGTTTCTGGAGGGGTCCGAGGAGAAGGAGCCTCCCTTTTTTTCATTTGCATGAAGGATTAGATTGAAGTCTCCCCCAATGATAATATTGTTGCTATCTCCATTATCTATGTCTAATTTGAGATTTTTCCAGCAGATATCTTTATCCCTATAGTGATTGGGTCCATAAACATTGTAGAGGATGATTTCCTTTTGATCTTTTTTATTTTGAAGCACTACTTTAATCCAATTTTGAGTTGCTGTCATGGTTTTTTTTATCCAATTGTTTCGGTTCCAGAAGGTGGCCATCCCACTTAAGGCGCCCCTAGATTCATATTGGGCGCCCTCATGATCCTTGAATTTCCCTATTATATAATTCATATCAGAGTCTCCCTGATTAGTTTCCTGCAAGAGGATTATGTCAGGTTTTTCCATATTTAGAAGGTCTCTAAGGGCTGCAATTTTTGAGGGGTGCCTAAACCCCCTACAGTTTCATGAGAGGGCTTTCATCATTTTAGAAAAGCAGAGTGGGTGCCTGCGTTTCCTCCTTGATTCTTTTGTCCTGATTATTTTCTATTTTGCCCCGGAATGTATGCTTTAATGGGGTTTTTCGTTTCTAGAGATATGTCCTTTTAGGCATTTTCTTCCCAATGTTGTTATGTAGATTTCCTTCCTGCTGTTTTTTTTTGTATTTTCCATATTTGGACAGTGTTCCTTCACTGAGTTCCTTGTGATCTGGATAGAGGAGGGATCAGAGGAGGAGGAAGGGGGTTCGGAAATTGAAGGGGAGGGGCGAGGAGAGGAGGGATAAGAGGGGGTGACAAGGGGGGGATCATCTTCAAAGGGGGCAATGAGGGAAAAGGGGTTGGATGTGTCTAATTTGGGGGGAGGGGAGGAAGGATCAACATGATGCTGGGAAGGTTCCTAGATCTTTGGAGAGGAGGAGGAGGGGGGATCAGGTTGAGGAGGGGGGACAGAGGTGGTGCTCTTGGAGGTTGAGGCAGTTTTCTTTTTCTTGACAGTTTCCCATTACTACTCAACTTCAGGGATTTCAATATCAATAACCTTAGAACATCTATTTTCAAAGTGGCCATATTCGTTACATACCTTGCATTTAAATGGGATTTGTTCATAGTCGAGTTGTTGGATCTGTATCCAATTGTCAACTTTTAACTTGATCGCTTCTAGAAGACCTTTGTCGAGATCCACTTCAACGCATATCCTAGCACATGCTTGCATATTGTCTTTTGGCTCACTCCGATCGATGAATTTTCCTACCACATTCCCAATGGCTCGAACAGAATTATCTCCCCAGTAGTGTAGGGGTAGGTGAGGAAGGCGCACCCACACCAGGACAACATTTGGTACATCTAGTTCAGGATCAAAGTCTGGAGTCCATTTGTTGAGATACAATCCTCCAGTATCCATAAAATACGACCCATTCCTGAATATCAGATCCTTGTCTTCTTTAGATTCAAAATGGAAGGTGAAATAGCCTCTGCCGCAGAATCGAATAGAGATTTTTCCATTGAAGAGGGCCAAAGTCCAGCAAATTAACCTATGAGGCCTTTTCCAGCGAGAGAGAGAGAAGTCATGCGCGGTAAAGAGGGAGGGAGGGCCACCTCCTGGATTCCATCAAGCTTCTTAACAAATTTGGAGATTGTCGGCCGAGGCCTAGGAGGAGCCAACGATTTGATGAGTGCAGAGAAGGCGAGGGCCTGATCAGGGGGAGAGGCCGCCTCCGGGGTGGTCTCTGGAGGGGCCATGCGCAAGAGAGCATGAGGGCGCAGCAACTAGGGCACCGGCAGCAGGCGCAGGCTTAGCAGAGCACGATGTAGTAACATGATTCACTAGTTTATTGGGGCTTGGATGTGTTGGTAATTTTAAGTTTAGTTTTAGGTTTTTTTGGAAACATAGTGTTTTGGTAGTGATGTTGTTTGGTCTATGGAGTAGGGGGGATTATTTGTGTGTTGTATTTAGGGCTCTCCTAGAATTTATTGGGTTCAATATGACTCTATCATCTTCATCATCTTCATCAAACTCTATTTTTTAAAGATAAATTATGATTACAAGGAAATTCAAGAGGTTTTAAGGGCTCTTTGAAGTTGCACAAATTCTATACAATGTAATGGGACCTCTATTTTCTTGAAAACCTCCAAGGTTCATGAAAATGAACATCAATGCACTTCACAAAATGAAACAATTATGAATGTATTGGTTCAATAAAAACATAAAATAGATGTTGTGGAAGTAGAATGTAATATGTTAAGGAACATGGTCATCAAAATCAATAAATATTCTCTCTCTACTACTTCAAACCATAGGATGCAAATAAACTTAATTCAGTTAGATATCAAGGAGAAGGAAACAATGCATCAAATGAAAGATGACATGCACATTGGACAACATAATTCGCTTCCTTCCAATGAAGTTAGGAGGAACCTAACGACCTCCATGTATTTCATTAATATTTATGTTTTGCAAAGAAATTATATTATTAGGTTTCTTTTAAAAACAATATACCTACATGGATGGTTGGGATGTCATAATTATAGACTCTTGCAAAATATTTCATGTTCTTTATAAGAGTTTCTTGTTTTATACAAAAATTCAACAAAGTACTACTTATATGCTCATTGCTTAGACATTCTACAACTTCTTTAAATATAATATATCCTAGTTTTAGTTATAGAAAAATAATGGGAAAAATCATATTTACATGTGGAATATAAGTGGAAAACGTATTCAAATATTTCAAGACTTTCGCGCCTATCAAGTTGGCCATATTTTATTTGGGCATACCAGTCATACTAAACAACTAACTTGGTCTATAATCTCAATTTTACAAATAGGATAATTATGGAGTGACTCACTTTTATAAAATAAATGAGAAACACTTTTACAATGAGGTTAATTTATAAATAAAAAGTGCATCCAAAAACCAACTTTAAAATTTTTAAAAATAAATAATAATAATAATAATAAAAACGAACAAACACTAAAGTTACTTTATAGTGATTCACTTTTATAATTTAAATGAAATGTTTTTACAATAAAGTTATGAGAGAATTTGAAACTTGGGTGAATTTTTTCAAAAAGTAAGTTAATGAAACAAAGACTTGAACTCAAGATCACATAAGAAAGTAACTTCCAACTAAGTGAACTAATGAAAAATATATAGCAATTAAGGGATGGGGGGAGAGTTTTATATATATTTTTTAATCTTAATTTTAACTCTTTTCCTTAACTTACTTTATAGTGATTCACTTTTATAATTTAAATGAAATGCATTTTACAATAAAGTTATGAGAGAATTGAAACTTGGATTAACTTTTTCAAAAAGTATGTTAATCAAACAAAGACTTGAACTCAAGATCGCATAATAAAGTAACTTCCAACTAAGTGAACTAATGAAAAAATATATAGCAAAAGTTATAAGGGATAGGGGGAGGGGGGGTTTATATTTTTTTTTAATCCATTTTTGTTACTCTTTTCCTTGAAGTTCATGCTTAACCTCAAAGCCCTTGTTTTTACTTTGCACAAAATATTCAATGTAGTTGCGTATAAAAATAAACAAAATTTCGAACAAATATTTTTTGAAACATTGCTACAATGAAGTTAGATTTCAATTAGTATGGCTATAAAATGAAAATTATCTCTCTGTTTTTTATTCATAGAGTTCGTATCAAGCACAAAGCAAAGAGAATATGTAGAAAATTAAATAATTTCCACTTTATTTATGATTTCTCAAGATTGCACAAAGCACATGCCAAAGAGCATAAAATGACTAGAAAGGGTACTAAACTGGGAATATAAATTAAAAAATATGAAATATTGATATATTAATAAAAACAATTTAAAATGCCATTATGAAACTCTATACCTCTCGACTTGATAAAAAAAGGTTGCATCTTGAGTAAATGGAAACCTTTTTAAGTGAAATGAAAATTGTTTCCAACTAAAAATAGCAGTTTGAACATAATAGCATAATTTGATCAACCTAAACATGCATAAAAATAACATAACTTACAAATATTTTAGTGCATGTGGTGATGCAAGGTCAACATTTCATTCAACAATGAGAGTGCGTCTTTGTAGGGGATCTGATACATTGTTTAGCAAAATAAAGCATTTCCACATAGGTCGAACACTTTAAGAAACTGCTCACACAACCAGATTAAAGTGTAATAGCCTTGGTAAAAATCCATGTAAAAAATATATAAGACCACAGTTGATGGGACACGTATTCCAAGCTGAATGGTGGGAAAAATATCCTAGCGGATGTTCACTCCATTTATTATGGATAAAAGAAATTGGCAAAGGCAAAGACTTTATAAAGACAAAGTGGCATTTATTGGCATTTATTTATGAAAATAATGAAAAATAGAAGAAAATGAAGGTGAAAGGTCATAGGTTGCATGTGAGGAGGAAAATGAGGGAAAATACTGGAAAATGAAGAAAATAAAGGCCTCATTAATAAAAAGGCTTCTAAGGGTCAATTGGTAAGATTTTGTTGGTTCAAGCTTTTGGCTCAAGATTTTGGCCTTTTCATTTTTGGAGCTCTCTCTCTCTCATACTATTGGATACTTGGAGTTTTCTTGGAGCACTCTTGGAGAGTGTGGACACTTGGTGATTTGAAGCAAGAATGCAAAGTAAGAGCATAAAATTGCAAGAGGACATCAAGATTAGCATCTACAATAGGTTTTGAGTGTAGGTACCGAGTTGCATGTATGTTTTCCTCACTATTTTTGGCATGCATGTTGATTTTCTTAGCCTTGCCATTTTCCTGGATAGCCAGGGTGTTGTGGGTTTATTTCCATTGATTGTTTTATGGTTGGTTCTCATGATTCCTTTAGCTATGGGTTGAGTTATTAGTTCATGGAGCCTTGGTTGGACAAATGCTCTGGAGCTCGAAGAACAACTGTGGGTCGAGTTACTAGTCCTAGAAGCCTTGGTTAGACAAACGCTTTGGAGCCTGACGGGCAGTTGTTGGGTTGAGTTACTAGTCTTAGAGCCTTGGTTGGACAAACACTCTAGAGCCCTAGGTGGGTTGAGTTACTAGTCCTGGAAGCCTTGGTTGGACAAACGCTTTGGAGCCTGACGGGCAGTTGTTGGGTTGAGTTACTAGTCTTAGAGCCTTGGTTGAACAAACACTCTAGAGCCCTAGGTGGGTTGAGTTACTAGTCCTGGAGCCTTGGTTGGAAAAACACGCTAGAGCCCAGAAACGACTGGGGTTGAGTTACTAGTCCTGGAAGCCCTGGTTGGACAAATCCTCTGGAAGCCCTGTAATAGTTGGGGTTGAGCTACTAATCCTGGAATCCATGGTTGGATCAAACACTCTGGACCCCTAGAACAACTTGGATAGAGACCAATCTGTGATGGTTGTGATATCTGACTGTGAGGTGGAGTCATTGGTTGAGGGTTGAGGTGGTTTGGCCTCTGGAAGCCCTGGATAGATTGTGATTGATGTGTTTGATGAGATCCCACATTCATGCTTGGAATATGGCACGAGGGTGATTGGCTAAAGTGAGACTTGGCTCAGCCAATCTATGGTCGGGTGGAACGTGGAAGTCCCATCTTTGGTTGTTTTTCAAATTAAGTAACGAAGAGCTCATTCCTTTGGTATTTGGTGTGAAAATGTATTGGTTTAAGTATGGATTTATTTTTTGTTGTATTCATTGTATTTCTGTTGTTATTATGCTGGTTATAAGCATGTATTCGATTAGTGATGATGTATGGATCTATCTATGTTTTTACCTATAAATGAATACATAATGTATATATGGTCAAATAGACTATATTGTAGCTTATGATGTATGGGAGAAATTCTTCATAGTTATTCTCAGATAAGTAAGAGACCCCCATGTTTAAATATGTTGTTTATACATGTAGGTGCAATGTTTGACAAAATTCCTGTCGTGGCTAGGAGGGGTCCAGATGAGTTCCTGATGATGTGATTGCTTCCATACCTTTGTTTTAATGCTATTTATCCTCTCCTAAAGTTTCATGAAGTTTTGGGTAGTGACCTAGGCTCTGGGGCTAAAAAGGTGGCCCAAATCCAGGAGTTGCACGCACAAAACTAACTTTTTGGGGCCCTAGCCATGACCTTTCCTTACCTCCTGGGGGTTGGGTTACCTCCTGGAGGTTGGGTTGATGCTGTGTAAGGTCTTTTTGTTAGGTTTTCGTCGGTTCCACTTCCTTAAGGTCATCTAGGAGGTTAAATCTCATATTAGCAGCCTTTCGTCGTAGGTTTACCCCGATTGGATAGTTACTTGGGTAGATGTGGGAAGAGGGTGTTATAGAGTGGTATCAAAGCATGGTTCAACCCTTGGATTGAATGGGTAGTGTGTTGATCATGAGTTATGTTGATTGCTTATGTGTTTTAATACCTATGTTGTATGTGCTTGTTGCATCCGTGTTTTGTTGTCCATGGTGGAAGTGGTGTTGCCATGGAAGTTATGATGGTGTTGTTGTCAACATGTGGTCATGTGTGTATGACTGATTATGTTTTGTTCATGTTTGTGTATTTTTCATGCACACTAGCTTACATATTGTTACATATTGTGTATGCATTTATTTTTTATGATATTCTTACTTGTGTGATGTCATATGTTGAACATGCATTAGTCGTTCATGATTGGTTATACATGTCAAATGGGTGCATATGGTCAATTTTTCATTGGTTTGATTGAGGTTTTGTGCATAAGGTCATTGTATGTAATTAGGTCATCCTATTATATTGGTATGTATGACGATAATGTGTTGGTTGAGGTAGAGAAGGAGATGCAAAAAATCAAAGTGAAGTTGCAGCATTGGACCTCGATGCAAGAGCATGTTTTCATACAGGTTTGGATTTTGGGCATGTAGGTATGTAGGTTAAGGATTGTTATATGCATTATGGTTATGAGTATTCCTTTCATTCTATTGATGTTATGGTTACATACTTTATATATGCTAGTTGATTAGTATGGTTATATGTACATGTGTCAGATAGTCATGAATGATAGCAACCTATGGTGGTATGCATTGCTATCGTTGTTTTATGTTAGCTAACTTATTGTTTTTGATGAGCAATGATATATAAATTGTTGTTGTTACATGCTAGTGACTTTATGGTTAGGGTTATGACATTTAGGCATGATTCTACCTAATTATGATAGTGTGTTGTATTATCTCTAGACTGACTGTGCATATGTGATTGTGGGCATGGATGACATATGTTTATGAGCTTATGGTGTGAACATGTAGCTAGTTATTGTTATGGATATCATGACCTTATTTATGTTTGAGTTGATATGTTGAGAATTTATATTGTGCTAATCTAGATTGATTGTGCAGAGAAGATAGCCTCCCCTGAGATACATTGAGGTATGAGTTTGCTTATGTTGTATATTTTGTGCTTGACTATTTTGAGCACTTGATTATGGCATCTAGTTGATATATTTAGCATGGTATGTTTTTAAGTTGTTTTAATGTTTGATTAATTGCATGATATGAGTATATGTATCCGAAAGACTGGATGAATGAATGGTCTTGCTTTAGGATGATTGTACTAATGCATTATGTACTGAGATATCCAGTATATACTTGAGTGTAAGTAGGTGATAGTTTTAGCATCATGTATTATGACTAATGAATGTGACTTGATTATTGATTGTGACAAGGTTGTTAGACTTGATAAATTTTGATTTTAAATTAATAGATATGTTGTCTTAATCTTTGGAATATGTGGCTGACATATGTGTTCAACTACAAGGCAACGTGCTTGGAACATCAAGGTAAGATAACTAGTATATTTCTATATTTAACTATGCGCTGAAAATTATGTTTTTATGGCAGTATGATGTAGGGGATTGTATGATAAAAGAGACCACTATGAAATCTTGAAGAAGGCTCGAGCTGAGATTTCATTTGGAAGTATTGGGAACCATGGGGATCAAGCCATGGTGGTGGTTGCTAAGTCTTGTGCTTTTGGTCTTTCTGATTTGTTTGCGCTTGATTTGCAGTCTCGATTGTGTCTAGTGCATGGCCATGCCACTTTTTTGTTGTGTTGTTTTGCTTGTGGTTTTCATGGTCTTCTTCTTGCTTGATCTTGTTCTTTCCTTTTATGTTTTGAGAGTATTGGAGATTGGTTGGGGAAAGAGAAATTTAATGGAGCTCGGGGAGAGATGTGTGGTACCCAATACGTGATGTAAGACTTGAATGAAGCTCGGTGCGTGAGTAAGCACAATGGAAGGTAAGACTATCACAGTCGATTGGACTGGTTGTATCCATTGTGGTAAATTGGACAGTGGCAATACATAAATGAGAAAGGTAACCATCAAGGTAAAGAAAGTGGATTTGAGGTGTTAGGTGCCTTGGCCATGTTGGGAACTATTGTTCTCAATTTTGTGCATGTTGTGCACAAATAAAGGAATTCTCTCAACCTAGACCTTATGATATCTGGTAATTATATTGTGATCATAATTATGATGATGTATATATATGTATATATGCATGTATGGATGTCTTTATCTGATGAGATCATGACTGCTTTATGTTGATGTTATATATGTATATATGTATGTATGTATGTTGTTGATTCACAGGGTCACCGTGGATCTTGATGGTTTTATGTTGATGGCTTATATGTATATATGTATTTATGTATGATGTTGTCTGACAAAATCATGCTTGTTTTATACTAATGATTATATATATGTATGTATGTGTCTATCTCACTATATGACAGGGTTATCAGGGATCATTCTTGGGGAGGAATGATTGCTTATGCAGATGAATGGTGTGAAGAGGTTCCTGACTATGAGGAATGAAGTGGAAAAGTATCCTTGACATATCTACAAGGTCAGTATCATGTGGGTATGGTTTGATATTATGTGATTATACTATGTCTATGCTTATGTTATGGACAAGTAATGTTGAGGGTCATATCAGTGAAGTGAAAGTAGTGTGATCTGTGGCATGCTAGGATAAGCATGGATAGTGGAAAGACACTAAAATCAAGGTTGCTTTGTGGGGTCAGTGTGTGGTCTATGGATGTGCAGTACTATTGTCGTGTATATGTTGTGCATGTTGTATATTCAGTGATTGTACCTATGGTGATGTGTAATGTTTCATATGTAGTATTGTGTACATATGATGTTATATGCATGTTGTATATATGGTGTTGTGTGTATATTGCATATGCAGTGCTAGGTATAGATGGTGTTATGTACATGTGAGATATGCGGTGGTGTGTACATATCATATTGTTTGCATATTGGATGTGCGGCGTTGTGTGCATATGGTGTTGTGCGCATGTTAGATATGCGATGTAGTGTATGTATGGTGCTATGTGCATGTTGAATATGCAGTGTTATGTACATATGGTGTTATGTGTGTGATGTAATTATGTTGCTATGTACATTTGGTGTTGTGCACATGATTGTACATATGGTGTTGTATGCATGTGGTATTGTGTACATGTTGTAAATTTTGTGTTGTGTACATGTTGTACATGGGGTGATGTGTGCAAGTGGTGTCATGTACATGTCATGCAAGTGATGTTGTGTACATGTGGTGTCGTTTAAATGTTGTGCATGTGGTGTTGTGTACATGTGGTATTGTGTACACATTGTATAGGTGGTGCAGTATACATTTGGCATTGTGAACACGTTGTGCGGGTGGTGTCGTGTACATGTGATGTTGTGCATAGGTGGTGTGGGTAGTGTTGTGTACAAGTGGTATTGTCTACATGTTGTGCATATGATACTAGTATACATGTGATATTGTGTGCATGTCGTACATGTTGTGTTGAGGGAATGTGGTACTATGTATGTGCATAGTGTAGTTGTGGTATCGTGACATGTGTATTTGTTGTGTTGTAATTTGTGTATGTATATGTATTGTGCTTTATTATACATCGAGTGTAGGTGTATGTGTTGTGTTTCGGTGTAGGCATGTGTATTGTGTTTTATAGTACACCGGGAGTAGGTGTATGTTTCATATGTCGATTTAGGTGTATTCATTGTGTGGTGTTGTACTCCTTGTTTGGATGTACATGTTGCGATGTGCACTATGTTTATGTCTACGTGAGTAAATATAAGCAAGGGAATTGGGTTCTTGCCAAGTGTGGCAACCGATTCAGTGTGTGTTTGTGTAGAAATACCATAGGCAGAAGTAAGAACCGATGAAGGATAAGTATCAATATTTTATTTCGGTTTTATTATGCATGTCATCTACGATTATGACTTATGATGATTACATGTGATTTATGATTATGATTCATGATGATTGCATGTGATTCATGATTTTTACCTATGATGGTTGTGTTTTGAGCTAAGAAGATGTGATATGTTTATACATGATGATTTGATCAAACAACTATTTTGACTTGTTGTGACAGGAAGTAAACAAGATTGCAAGTGTGCCTTATTGACGAGCTACCAATGAGGTATTATTTGAATTTATTTAAATTTATTTTGAATCTAATGGGAATTATGTGCTTGGTACAAGAATGCATGAACATGCTCGGTTGGGTGGTTAAAACTGACTCCAAGAATTAGTATCAACAACAAAAGGAATTTTAACACGCAACAGTATGTTGGTAACGCACTTTAGGAGTTGGGCCATTGTGGGACATTGGCACCCAATAGTTTCCATTGATTACCATGAGCATGCTATGACCAGTATGATGGTTGAGGTAGGTATATGCCTTCATTTTTGTATCTTCCGATGCGAGTAAGCCTTGCTAAGGGATGGAATTCCTAGCATGGGGGTGTCAACGAAAATTGGAAGGTGTGTGATTGCACGAAAGGGTGTGACCGGATTTCCTGAGGGACTGTGTAGCAAAGAAGGGTAGGCCGGGGATGGATTTGTTTTGGTCATTAGCATTTCCATATGGAATCAGGTGCACATTAAGAGTGTGCCCTGGAACAATGAGTCGATAACTATTCATTGAGAGGATAAGATGCGCAAGATTGTAGCATTGGACATTGGATGCAGTTTTGACTTTGACAGTGGATTTTGGACTTCTTGGAAGGAGGTGAATCTTGGTATTACCTTGAGGGTGGAGCTGTAAGCATATGGATTTCCTTCATGATTGATATGGGCGTTGTATCCTTTATTTTTTGGTTGATAAGATGTGTATATTATTGTAAATATTGTATCGAGTTGGTTTATAAACCTCCACAGACAGTATGGTTATTTGTTGGTTGAAACAAATGTGCATGAATATATGTGGTTGTTATTTTAAATACCTTAATTATCTATGCTATAAATCTCTAGTAAATGGTATGATTGTTTTGTTGATTTTTTCTTTTGAGCAGGTTATTCATTGTAAATACTGCAATGAGTTGTGTTATAAAGCTCCATAGGCAGTATGTTTTATTTTCAGCGGTTTGCTGGTTTGTAGGTGTCATTGATCACCGGGTGTTCCCCCAAGGGGGAGGGTTCTATAACAACCCTAGTAAAAATCCATGTAAAAAATATACAAGACCACGGTTGATGGGACACATACTCAAACCTTCCATGTCTACTTTTAGATCATTCTTCATGTCTTCCATGTTGCCTTCCAATTTTTCATCGATCTCAGCTTCCATGCCATCCATCTTAGCTTCCAATCCATTCTTAAAACCATCCATCTTAGCTTCCATGCCTTTCTTCAAACCATCCATCTTAGCTTCCATTTCATTTTTGGTTACTTTTTGCGAGACAAAATTTGTTGCAATTGGTCTCGTAATTTTGATATATCATGTTGCACTTCTTCCTCTTCATGCGTCATAGTAGAGTGTTCTAAGGGATTAATGGGTGTGGAATTATTTTTGGGAGGAATCATATAACTCAATAGTGATATATATGCTTCAATATGCCCTTGGAATCACTTCAAACTAATTTTTCAAACAAACGTTATGAAATTTAAAAAAAAAATGATACACACTTTTTTCTTGCTTTTGAGGAGCTCGCTATTGATCTTGTTGTATCTTTGTGATTTTGGATCCCAAAGATTTGAAATTTGTACCTGTAGTAGCTCTCTTTGTCATCTTTCCAACGCCACAGGTCAGACCTAATTTGGATTCTTCAAGGCAAAGTTATGCCCAATCTCCCACAATGACCTAATTGTGGAATGGTTTAGTAGAGCACAATTGTATGGCATGCCATGTGTCATTGTTTCATCTTTTGGCTCTAAAACTGATATAAAATAAACTAAAGTCCGTGTAATTTTGGCCATTTTTTATAGCATTCGAATATGATGCTGAGAGAGACAGTTATCACGATTTTCCCAAGGTCACCTCTTTGAGATGAAATTCGAGAGTCTGCAAAAACCCTAACTTCTTCAAATCATATCTCTGAAAAAATTGCGAACCAAGATCTGAAATTTTTACACGATGTTCCTTAGGATTTCGGCTCAAATGGGTTCTTTTTTAGCATCTGAAATTTGAAGAAAAAAAGTTATAGCGAAAATACCACGATGACCTGTTTGCATCAGTGAAATCCTAGAATCCAAAGCCCTAATCCCAAATGTTATGAAACCAACTCACAAAATAAAAGAAAAGAGAGATCAACGACTTAGAAATCAACCTCTTCGAGGTGGAAACCTCCTTTACATTACATAAATGAACAATTCTTGGATGATACAAATGACAAAACCTCTTTTCTATATATAGGAGTCCATGAGGTCACAATATAATCCTAGCCGACCTAACAATAATAATGTAAGGGCACAACAATAACAATATGGGGCTTTTATGGGGCATAATAATAACAATATGAGGACTAATAGGGCAAACAATAACAATAAGGGGGCTACACTAACAACAAAAAGGGACTACACTAGTAATATAGGGACCTAACACTCTCTCTCATCCTCTCTCTCTCTCTCTCTCTTCCCTTCAATCCTCTCTCTCTCTTTTCCCTCAAGTCCTCTCTGTCTCTCTCTCTTTGCCCTCCAATCCTCTCTCTTACCCCATCGTTCTCTCTCTCTCTCTTTTCCCTCCCATCCTCTCTCTTACCCCATCTCCCTCTCCCTCTCTCTCTCTCTCTTTCTCCCTCTCTCTCTCCAACTATGTTACTATATCCCTCCCTCTCTCCTTCTCTCTTCTCTTCTCCATCTCTCATTCTTTGTCTCTTTATCTCACCCCTAAACATACACACTCTCTCTCCATTTCTCCCTTATCACTCCTTCTCTCTCTCCACTTCTCACTTTCTCTGTCTTTCTTCTTCCCTCCCTTTCTCTCCCTCCAACTCTGTCTCTCTATCCCTCTCTCTCCCTTTCTCTATTACCTCCCTCTCTCTTCTACCATCTCTCTCTCTCTTAGGCTCTGCCCTCCAATCTTATCGATATCTTCCTCCCCCTCTCCTTATCTCTCTCCCCCCTCCATATTTGTGTCTCCATCTCTCTCTCTTACCCTTCTCTACCTATCTCACTCCTCTCCCTCTCTCTCTCTCTTCATTCCTCCTCTCCCCTCTCCTTTAGTTTATCTCCATCTCTCCCTTGTCAATCCCCCTATCTCTCCACCTCTATCACCTCTATCACTCTATGTTTTTGTTTTTCACTCTTATATATATCTAGAGTTAATATATATCATGATATATTAATATATATTATAATATAAAAAAATTAATATTGTATTAATCCAAAGTTATTAAATTTAATAATATTAATATTATAATATATTAATATGAATATTAGATTTAATAATAATAATAATAATCTGTTAATATAATATTAGAGTTAATAATGTTTTTTTGCATGGTATTAATAATAATTTGGTCTATAGTATTTGGCCCCTAGGCTTCAACTAAATAAAACCTCTTTTTTTAGCATTCATAAATATAAAGTTGATTATGGAGTAAATATGGAAAGATGTTTTATTTATTTACCATACATATTTATACCTCTTTAATATTTATTTATTTCCCATACCTCTTTATACCTCCTTTATATTTATTTATTTACCATACCTCTTTTATAAATATGGTATTTGGCCCATGGTATTTAACCCATTGTATTAATATTAATTTGTTCCATGGTACTCAACCCATTGGCTTCATCTAAATAAAAAATCTTTTTTTTCGAGTTTTTTTAAATATAAAGAGGTTTATGGACTAAATAAAATCCCTTTTTTTTTTCTTTTTCTTTTTTAATATAAAGAGGTTTATGGAGTAAATATAAAAAGAGGTTTTATTTATTTAGCATACCTCTAGTTTATATATATATTTAATATTATTTTTGGGATTCAACTGGGTTAAGTAACTCATTCATCTATGACCATTTCCATGAGAGGTAGTCGTAACTAACTAATTTCTCATGATTTTTTAATAGTCCACTTAGCACTCATTGAATCGGGTGAGGCTCATGATTAATCCACTGCTTTCTACCCAATTTTTTTCAACTTGGTTAGTTAAAAATATTGAATTCCTACCTTAAATCCTCATTCATCAACATTTACCCTTCATTCATACATCAAAACCCCTTTTTTCTAAGTAAAGGCACATTCTTACTTAGTAAAATTGTAACCCTAAAATAATTAACTCCATTCTTTTGAAAAACATTCATAAAACCCTCAAAATTACATTTATCCTAAGTATTAGTGAAATAATATAAAGGATGAGCAATGCTTTATCTTTCACATTTTACTTAGAGATAACATGTGTTTTTCCATTTCACTACCCTTTTCATATTAACTTTTAACCTATGTTTATTAAATCCCTAATTTACCATCTCATAGATATTAATTCCCCTGTATCTAAACAGCCCCCAAATACCCACTATTTTAAACTTTAGACCAAAGTTAATATATCCCATGTGCACGAAATAAAATCCCCGCCCAATTATTCCCCTTGGTCTAAAGATAACTATATGTAAAAATCCTGCCCCATGTAGTTTAAACAAGTGTTGAGTGCATTTGATTAAACTATATAAAAAGTCAGAGAAATGCTCTGAGCCTCTTTGACTGAAAGTTTAGAATATTGAATATCTATAGGGGAGGGGAAATTAGTGATTTTGCCCGATGATGTCTTATTTACATGATTTCTCCACTGCTTTCTACCTACCCAACTTTATTTCTAACATTTTTTCTTCATTTTTGTAGGTGCATCTAGACTTGCAACCTTTAAAACATTTTTCTTTCAAAGCATAAAACTATCTAAGTCTACCTTATTTCAGCCGAGGGCTCAGATTAAACTATTGAGCTCCTCATTATTCTCTACCTATCTACTGATTTGTCAAGTTTAAACTGTTTTACAAATCTTTATTCACTATCTAAAATATGAAATTGAAAGCATGAAGGGTTAAGATTAAGTTGTTTTAACTGATCATGGATTATGGCATTTATTGACACTTTGCACATAATCATTATTTATGCAGTAAAAGTAAAAGTAGTGGCATTTGAACTTTCTCACTTTCAGGTCTTGTTTCTTTTCTTTTGGGGTTTATATTTTTCTAAGTCCTTTGATTTTTCTTTTAGGACTTTTTTACCCTCTTTTTGACTTTTTTATTATTTTTTCATTTTTTCAAAATATGGGAAAACAACTTGCAGAAAGCAAGGTATGTACGTATTTACAATATTATCAAATTCAATTCAAAATTATGAATCCTATATTTATAGGACCCTAACAGCAGCTTCACATGGGGATGGCATCTCCTTGTGAGATATCAAGAACACCGTCGACTAGTAGCTTGATCCATTGAGTCAATCCCAAACATGCATTTTCTTTGTTATAAAATCTCTGTGATTGAAACTCTTGGACTAAATTTACACCCTTTTCTGCAAACTGAAATCTGATTTGAGACTAAAAAAAAGGTGTTGCAACCTTCAAACCAAACTACTAAATCATCAATATCTTAGGGCCTTTTCTTTGGCTGAAAACTAAAAACTGAAATAAGTTGAAATCCTACCTACTTACTCTAATCAGCTGTCCAACTGCTGGTTAGGTAAAATGAAATAGCCAATGCAACCATTCAAGCATTATGTACTTTGATAGATTTTGTTGCATGTGCTTGTTGATTGTCAAAACTGTAATTCTGCAACCTATTAGAAACTTGTCAACAAATGAGAGAAAAAGGAAATACTTGATTTCCTTTGTTGACTCTAGAAACTTTTCAAAAGGATCTTCCAAGGTATATACACCAATGTTTAACTAATCTAAATAATTGTACATCTGTTCTGGATGACCTCCATGCCATGAGACTAAATTGTTATTTTTAAATTTATTTCCTTGCAAAATCAACCTATGATTGTTCTGAGATACTTTCAGATTTTCAGATAAGCTTTGTGATGATATTTCTACTGATGAAAATGTTTGTTTGAGGAAATTTTTATCATCTTGATCTTGAAGCTCATAGTCAATAAATGGAGAAAGACTTTGAATGTATTCATTATCCAACATATCTATTATTGGATCATGAAATACTTTGAAAGATTGTTGCAATTTATATATGGGTTTTAATGGAACTTCATAGATTTCTAAGGGTTGTTCATCTTTTAAAAACTGAAATTCTTTAGAGCATAATGGTATAGAAATTTCTTTCAAAATTTATGAACTTTCTTCTGCACTCCCATATTTGATGTGTATTGTATGATTTCTGTATTTGCGCTGCTGAAATTGAACTTCCTCATCCCACAAACTAGCTAGTGATTGCTCTGTGAAGTTAGCTTGAATTTGGAGAACATAATTATCAGCATACTAATCATACTTAGGCAAATCTTCAAAAGAAGGAATGTCATCAATTATACACATTAGATCAGCATATTGCTTTTCCATTAATCCTGATATATCTTGATTAGATTGGTTGCATTCTATTTGAAGGTCATCATTTTTCTCAATAGGAGTACTATCAGGCAATGGGCCTTTTTGGGAAGGTAGAACAACATGAGCATCAACATGTTCTTCTGTCTCTTCATGGAAAAAAACTTTAGTACATACATCAACATTAGAATAAGTAGAAACAATTTCTTCATTACGTAAATATTTTGAGGATGGTTGCATGTTTAGAAGCAAATTGATTTCTTCTTCGGGGGGGTGGGAATCTTTGAATTTTTAGCTTTGAATAACAAATTTTTTTTCTCTTATGTAAAAACTGATCATAAGGTTGAATATTTTCTTTAACTTCATTCAAAACATTATATGAAACATCGTTTGTTACTACAAAGGGGCTTTGTGGATCTTGATTTATCTCCTGATCTATTTCATCTTTGATTAACTCCTCTTGATTATCATGACACTTAACTTGAGAATGAAAGTTATGGACTTCTTCTAATAAATCTTCATGATGCTAATTTCCAAAATCTTCATCAATATTTTTAAGGTAATGTATGAGATCTTCAGCTTGATCACAACAATTTTCAGCTAATGATAAAGATGGAAAATCCTCTTTGTAATGCTCATAAAATACCTTGTGTAAATCCTTTAAAGAAAATAAACTAGCAGGTTTGAGAGCTTCATACCATTCCCTTGCTTGTCCTTCTAAGGTTGCCATGAATAGCTTCATGAGGCAATCCTCATGCCAATCACCCTTCAATCTCCATGAGTGTATATGAAATTTAATGAGATGTAACAAAGGATCATAAATATTCTCATCTTGAAACATAGGAAGATTTTTATCCCAATTTACCTTTGGTAGTTTGTGTGGAAATCCAGGTATGTGATCTCTGCCCATGGGAGCATACCTGCATTGTATTCTTGGGTCATCTTGTAAATTAGTCATAAAGAAGGGCCACTGTATCTATACAACAAAGCTAGATCCTTCTATAAAATACAATATACATTGAAAAAATTTCTTAATGAGAAAGAACATAATTTCTTGGATTAAAATCCAAGTTGAAAGCCTGATCTTTCCATATTGTTATTTTACGTTCATTCCTTCAGTAGAGTCTTGATTGTGAAATTGATTTGGAGTCGTCAGGTGGATGATTTTAACCTTTGCGTGTATGATCACTGTCCACCATCATAAATCAGCTTTGAACCTATAAAATATTTCTGAAGAAAATGTTAGTCTTCCCCAGTATGGTCGCCATTATGTTAGCACTCAGTAATTTCTCAAGGTTAAAGAAAGAAATAGTCTGAGGTAACCACAGACCAACTTTTAAACTCTAAGATCTAGCCTTCCTAGGGTTCAGAGAGGGTTCTCTCTATAAGTTTTAACTTTGTTTGTTTTATAAAATATTAGGCTAGTTATGATTGTGCAATTGGTTTGGGTTTTGATTGATTTGGTGGGAAAAATCATTAGAAGAGATTGATAGTGGGAAATCTATTTGTCCATTGGGTTAAGGAGTCAAAAGTCAAGCATACAGAGCTAGAATCAAAGTCAAAAAGTCAAATGTTTTCAGGGCAAGATAGATAACCCTTGGAGATCTTGGAAAATTGTTTTGTGAGATGGTATGATCGGGATAAAGAGAAATGAAGGGTTCTTTGATCCAGAAAAGGGAAGTAGTTGGCAGAGGTCCAACGAAAGAGGGAGCAATTAAGGGTTCCCTACTCTGGAAATCAGAATAAAACATAGAAATGACAAATAGTTAAGACAGGGTGCTTTTAACAAATCCTGAAGTAATCCTCCTATTCATTCATTCAAATTTAGAATGCATAATGGATCGCATGTAACAAAGAAAGATAACAATGACAAGTATAAAATACTTCACTCCAAATAGCTCATCACATGAATCCAGAAATATGGTGCTAGTTGATCTAATCCAGTCTGCTACTCAAAAGTTGAAACACAAAAAGCCTTCAAGTCCACAAAAATGACTATAGAAATATTCAGAAATTTATTCCACAAAAATACTTCAAAAGATGAACTATATATACAAATTCTAAACTAGAATATCTTGAAAAAATATCAAGATTGGTTTACAAATATCTCAAACTGTTTTACATAAATAGAACTTAAATAATGAACACTCAAAAATAATGCATCTATTTGGCTCTATTTTTTATGGATAGGTGATGACAAAGAGGAGAATTCGAATTTGATCTCAACTCTTAGTTAATGATGAGGCATCCAAGTCACTAACTGTCTCCTTTCTTTGTGGATTCTGCTCCAGTAATTCTGCAAACTTTGGGTCCAATGATATCTTTTTATTTCTCAATCCAAAATAGATATGTAAAAAGTGAAAGAGTTTATTGTAGATAAATATGTTTTTGAGATAAACCTCTCTCAGTTCCCTACAATTCTTCTCCAGATGTTCACAATAGGCTCTACAAAAAGATGTGTAAAACATAGTTTTGCACAGTCTGAAAAATAGGCTGTAAATATGTGCATGTATCTCTCATTCTGTAATACCTGTGCAAAACGTGAGATAGGTTTTTGTATATGGGTCTCTTAGAAACAAAAACCTCCTTTAGTTTTGTAAGATGTATTTCTGATTGGCCATAGTATTCTCTGCAAACTGATGATTTAACAGGGATTTTATGTTAAAAGTGCATTCAAATATTGTTTAATATTTCCAAATCCATAATGGTTGTTAGAAACGTGAGAGAGGTTTTGTAGATGGAAAACTTAGGAACATAAACCTCCTTCAGTTTTTCAAAATTCATCTTGGATTAGACACAAAAGTTTATGCAAAACTATGACTTAAACAAGAATTTTTTGCAAAAATGTCCTTTCTTGCTCTGTTTTCATCTTTTAACCTTATTGTTCTTTTAATTGTTTTTACTTTCACTTTGGATAAATTTCATTGTTGGTGAAAGTATTTTCATCTCTGTTTAACCATTTACTGCCTCTGTATTTAATTTTACTGTTTTACCTTGACTGCTCTGTAACTTTGTTTTAACCTTCACTCTGACTTTCATCTGATACACTTTAACTTTGATGCTCTTTGATTGTTCTATTTTCATTATCACTGTGAATTCTTACTTTACTTTTACAATTCACTATGTAATTTCATCCTTCTCTGCATAAATGACTTCTTTCTATTCTGCTGTCTGGAATCTTTTGTTAAGGAATATCTTTTAAAATTCATTTCTTTGTGAACTTTTGGAGTAAAACAGATCTTTAACTAGTATTTAGATTGTTTTATCCAAATTCTCCTTTTGCTAATAAACTGCAAAACAAAATAATTGTTAATGAAACCATGGCTGCAGGGAGGTGATAATGGATTTAAGTGGTCACAGTATTGGATTTGATTTTGGCACTTTGGAACCTTCAGGATTGCTAGAACTCTGCTTTTTTGGCATTTTGGCTACTTCTGCAAGTTTAGACAGTTTGCAGAAGTAATTTTCACTTTTAGCAGAGTCTTCGTGGATAAACAGGTGGAGTATTGTCTTTTCTTAGGCTTTCTTTCCAATTAGGTCTGTCAAAGAGGTTAGCAGGCTTTTGAACTGACTTAAAACAAGAAACAAGGGTTTCTTGAGTATTTTAATGGAAATTTGGGCTAAAAATTCTTTTGAAAAGGGCTACAGAGGCTTAGGATACCTGCAGAGGTTTTCTAGTTTGATTTCAAGCTTGAAATAGTTCATCAAAGTATGAAAAACTCACAAATTTCTTGAGAAATTGTGCGCAACAGAGAAATAGGGTTTCTGGGAAAAATTTGACAGAGTTTGGCCTGTTTTTAGGATTTTTTGGCAATTTATTAATCATTTTTTAAACTTTAAATGTGTTTTCTTTCTTTTAAAATGTTTTTCAACTTGATTGCAGGTTCAAATTCTAGAAAAATACCTTTTGTATTGTAGGTATTGACTCTGGAATATTTTATGAGGTTTTGGCTGAGTTGATGGCTTCAGTAGCTTATCTGGAGCAATATGAAGCTCCTCGGAAATCTTCACAGGTTTCAAGGAAAATGTTGCAGGCTTTGGGCATGAAAATGGCGGAAAAAGACTTTAAAAGGGTGTTTATATAGTCGGGAAGGCACGAGCAATAGGTTAAGGTTAATGCACAGAAGATAAGGAATGAAATGCATTTTCGAAGTTTTTTTTTTTTAACATATTGGTTGCATTAACTCGGCATTGAATGTAGGTCACATCGGCGGGAATGTAGGTCTCTAAGTAAAATGTGAAAGATCAAGCATTGCTCATCTTTTATATTATTTCACTAATACTTAGGATAAATATAATTTTGAGGGTTTTATGAATGTTTTTCAAAAGAATGGAGTTAATTATTCTAGGGTTACAATTTTACTAAGTAAGAATGTGCCTTTACTTAGAAAAAAGGGGTTTTGATGTATGAATGAAGGGTAAATGTTGATGAATGAGGGTTTAAGGTAGGAATTCAATATTTTTAACTAATCAGTCATCGAGCCTTGGGTGCGGTCCCAACAAAAGTCAGAGAAATGCTCTAAGCCTCTTTGACTGAAAGTTTAGAATACTGAATACCTATAGGGGAGGGGAAATTAGTGATTTTTCCCGATGATGTCTTATTTACATGATTGCTCCACTGCTTTCTACCTACCCAACTTTATTTCTAACATTTTTTCTTCATTTTTGTAGGTGCATTAGACTTGTAACCTTTAAAACATTTTTCTTTCAAAGCATAAAACTATCTTAAGTCTACCTTATTTCATCCGAGGGCTCAGATTAAACTGTTGAGCTCCTCATTTTTCTCTACCTATCTACTGATTTGTCAAGTTTAAACTGTATGACAAATCTTTATTCACTATCTAAAACATGAAATTGAAAGCATGAAGGGTTAAGATTAATTTGTTTTAATTGATCATGGATTATGGCATTTATTGACACTCTGCACATAATCATTATTTATGCAGTAAAAGTAAAAGTAGTGGCATTTGAACTTGTTCACTTTCAAGTCTTATTTCTTTTCTTTTCGGGTTTATATTTTTCTAAGTCCTTTGATTTTTATTTTAGGACTTTTTTACCTTCTTTTTGGCTTTTTTATTATTTTTTCATTTTTTCAAAATATGGGAAAACAAGTTGCAGAAAGCAAGGTATGTACATATTTACAAGATTATCAAAGTCAATTCAAAATTACGAATCCTATATTTATAAGACCCTAACATGTTGCAAATTAATTTGATGTAAATTTGTTAGTGCAAAACTAGAATTTAATTTGAAATTCTACTGAGAAATTCAGACGCAAGGAATGGAAATTGTAACTTTTCATACGAAATCTACAGTAGCATTTGTACAAACCCCCAATAAGAAGAAAACACTCACATCTATATAATGGTGATTCGTGGGGGCTATGTGTTGCAAATTAATTTGATGTAAATTTGTTAGTGCAAATCTAAAATTTAATTTGAAATTCTACCGATAAATTCAGACGCGAGGAATGGAAATTGTAAGTTTTCATACGAAATCTACGATAGCATTTGTACAAACCCCCAATAAGCAGAAAACACTCACATCTATATTCTCCTCTATTTTTTAAATGCAAAAATAGTATATTTGTGCAGGCATAAACACTGGAACTGCCAATCAATGGACTGTAAGAATGAAACCCAAAAGGTTATAAGAAGAAATCCAATTGCTTTACAAGCACCAAGTTTAATGGTTGGTGGCTTTTATTTTGCAAAACATACACATACTATATTTAGTATTTACGAATTTTAGCCTATGATCATTTCCAACGTCTAGCGCCAAGGTTTATTGCTATAATCCTATTATCAGTTGGAAAAATATCTCGCATCAAACTCCGCGTGGAATATTGCATAACAAGCAACATGTACATGGCATGGGCAAACCATAGTTGCTGAAGGCTCTGGGGACCCACTCTTCAGTTCTAAACTTGTCAAATTTTCCTGGTTTTCTTATCTGTCATTTTAAGATGTTGACCTGGATATATAAACAAATGTCATATTAAAATTTGCATGTATTACACCTGCCTTCACCGTGAAGCAAAGGAGATGAAGAAAATTAAAGCCTATGATCATGCTAGATTTCTTCTAGCTTTTTGGCTTTATTCGATGTGGTGAACATGTATCGCTAGGAACCCAAGCAGGGATAATGGAATGGCAGAGAAAACATCAACTTCTTGCCTGGGAAAAACTAGAGGCTCCCCTCGGGCCAGAGCCAATTCCATTTTTATATTAAGTAAGATTTAAATGTGCATGCAAAGATTGATAAATGATAGCAGGTAGCAATTGATAAATGAAAGCAGGTAGGCTCGAAGGGAAATAGATTCAGACTTACATAAGGTCCTTAGTAAAAAACATCCACCTACTGATTGGGCTTTGTCGAAGAGCATGCAACCTTACCATGTGACCAAAGCTTCAATCCTACGAATTTACTAAAGTCGAAGCCCGTTGGCGAGGCAGAGGAGCAAAGACGCCCAGACTGTATAACATTATTCAATGCGGTGGCAGTGACATAGCCTGCAGAAGGCTGCAAGACAATGAAGGAAGAGGCCATGGCAGAGGAATCCAAGAACAACCTAGTTCAGATGCATGACAACTTAAGCTACCCAAATGCCCAAAATTCAAGCTTTGCGCCTATGATCTGACGAACGAATTCCTACCGACTACAAGGCATTGGTGGACGAATTTGAATTCCTTGGTACTCTATGCGATCTAGTGATAGGTGAAGTTAAACTCTTTTATGTTAGTTAAGCGCTCTTTTGCTATCTGCAAATTTTGTTTTATTGATGTCTATTGTATTTGTGTGTGCTAGTTTATATCCCCGTTTTGGATTTGCAGTAATTGTGTGAGGCATTTACCAGAAGCCAAGCCCGCCAAGCCCCTCTTTTCCAAGAACCTTTGTAAATATTTGGAAATAATCAGTGTTAGAGTATGCAGAGCTATAAAAACAAAGGAAATGTATAAAAAAAATTAGTGCATCCATGAATGATGCAATCATTTTTAAAATATATATGAATTTATCACAGTAAGAAATAGACTTACTACTTTCTCCTTTTGAACAGGTTTGATACCTTCGGACAACCTTCCCTTGTTGCATAATACTTTTCAAATTTCGTGATATCAATGTCATTATGATGGTTGCAGACTCTCAAATGGAGATAAAGTTGACTCTTGCATTTCAGGCAGTTATTGTTGGGGAATTGTTGTCTTTGCCAAAATTTCCGTTGAGCAGCTATTGTTGGGGAATTGTTGTCTTTGCCAAATTTGTAGTTGTGATAAAATTTGCAGAAGGAGAAAATTTGGGAGCTGTTGTCTTTGCCAATTTTTTTGTTGGGCAGTTATTGCTGGGGAATTGTTGTTTTTGCCAAATTTTCCACTGTGATGAAAGTTGCAGAGGGATAAAAATTGGGAGCAGTGGCTGCAACAATGTCGCCATAAGGCATAGCAAGCTCAGATGCTTCAAGGCATTCATTCATGAATTCATTCAACACAATTTTCCACTACTCGAATTTGAAAAATTCATTCAACATAGCTGTCGAACTTGCAAAATTCATTCAACACGCTTGTTCCATGTCTGCACAACACATAGCATTTAGACAGCAGATGTGTGTAATTAGAGTGCAGTTGCGTGTAACCAAGAGCCAAGAACACAGTTGTATGTTTGTTGTCTGTCTGACACAATGCATAACATTCATAAAACATATGCACGTAATGAGGGAGCAACTACGTGTAACCAGGAGCCAAGAGCGCCAACATTTAATTTTAAGTAAATAATGCTAATAATGCTACAACAATCCTAGCATTACTCAAGCATGTCATACAATTTCATTAAATATGCATTTTAACTCTAAGTCCTGAACCTCTTGGTCTCGAAAAGAGGCCAAATAAGACCTCCAAATGTTTCATTGGCTAACACGAAATTGTTTCAACGTTTAATAGGCTCAGCTAAAAGTGAATTACAACATATACAAAAAGACTTTGGTTAAACCATTTTTAATGGTTGTCAACAACTCATATTTCAAAAAGTGAATTATAACATATACGGAAAGACTTTGGTTAAACCATTTTTAATGGTTGTCAATGGCTCATATTTTAAAAAGTGAATAATAACATATATGGAAAGACTTTGGTTAAACCATTTTTAATAGTTGCCAACGACTCATATTTCAAAGCATATCGATTACAATAGTCCCTTCCATCCTTTTGGGCAGAGACTAATAAAGACAAATGACAATGACATTAAACATACCAAACAACCTTATGGCACAACATGGAGATAAACTCGAGAAACTTGTTGAAGGTCAAGGAATATGTATTAAAACTTTTGGAATCAATTATCATGAGAAGTGTAACTCTATATCGGCTCTTTGTGAATCAAGTAAGTGTATACAAAATACTATTTATTTGCAACGATACAAACTTGTATTTACAAAAACAATAAACAACTTTTGAGAAACAAAACCATGTAAGTTTGCAACTAAATAATGGGTGCTATCGTTACATCTACAAAATAAGCATAATTTCAATATGTTTTGGAAATTAAGGGTGCTCTAGTTATATTTACAAAATAATTATAATTCCAATATGTTTTGGAAATTAAAAATGACAGTTTAGAAGAGGACACTGTAATAGGAAATTTAAAGTCATTTATTATTTTTAGATTTGTATAACATATTACTTGCATTTTTTCAAAAAGAAAATAATTATTTTCACAATTTTATTTATTTTCAAGATTTTTTTGAGTTCTCTTTAATCGTTTAACATCTCTTAAAGAAAAAAATTTTAATACTCTTATTCATAAATATAGTTAAATAAGAAAAATGAAAAAAAAATCAAATACACCTGCAAATTCATATTCATTACAACTTTAAACATAAAAAATAATAGATAATCTTAATAAATTGATCACTTCAATGTCAAATGTAAAGTATCAAAACTATACACTTTCATATAACATTTAGTACCTTTTGTAACAATGATATATTTAATAACACTATTAAAATACGAAACATGTGGTAGGCATTTTCATTATAACCAATATGCATTCAAATATATTTGAACTCATTTGCAGAATATGGAGCTTATCTTTTCTTTTTTCTTGGTAACATATCTTTGGAAAACCCTATGCATGTCCCCTCATGATGAGGGTGGTGCTCAATTTAAACTCTAAATTATTCAAGGCACAAGGCTAGGCCAACAATATGGTTTATAATTACGCCGGAGGCGTTTCTCTTGCTGGAGTGGGCTGAGCAAATACTGCTCACTCCAGCCAATAAGAGAACTTTCCTATTGCCTTTCAGACTAATCAAATTTTCCACTTGTTTCTCCTCTATTAACCTATTAGCATAATTTCGGCGACCGTTTTCATGAATGACGTGAGCAGCACGACTTCCTTTTCTCTCTCATTCGCGTCTGTAGAGTGTTGTGTTAAGTCCGTTTCTGCGCAAACATCGTCATCCACAGCCATAGAACATTGCAGAAGCGCTTCTTCAAGCTGTGACTCGAGTATTGAGAACTCATCGATCTCATCGGTGTCTTCAAGGGTTCCTGTGAAAAGATCAGCAGAGCATTCCGCGTCTTCAAGCATTTTATGACTTTCCCGGAGACAATAGTCCCGGAACCATGGCAAAGACTAGACAAGATTCCACCTTCAGGGAGAAATCCTCAACCTGCTTGTATGCCAAGGGGATAAACAACGGTGCTTTGGGATTCAGCGTGGAGCTACTTTGAGAAGAAATCAATATAATCAAAATATCGCTAAAATTAATAATAATAATAAATCAATTAAACAATTAAAATTAAAATTACTATATTTACAATTAATTTTTTTAAATATAACTAAAATTAATAAAATTATCTTAAAAACTTAAAACAATTAAAAGTTACCATTTTCCAAAATGGATGCACGATTTAAAAAAGAGGAATTGATAATCTTCAATTTTTTAATCTAACTAAAATTAATAAAATTACCTTAAAAACTTAAAACAATTAAAGAGCTACCATTTTCCAAAATGGGTGTACGATTTAAAAAAGATGAATTGATAATCATCTTCCATTAAATTCAAAGGTGAAAAGGTCATTGTCAAGACAACCAGGCGAAGAGTGGTTTAAATGGACGCTAGGTGACCGATGGTTTTTTTTATATTAACATAATCTCCGATTTGAATTTGTAGCACTAATATTGGGTATCTTGGTTTATGATGCCTCGAACTTGAGTGACGATACGAGCTTCAGTTTGTGGCAACCAATATCAATTGAATTTCTAGAGGTTTGAGAGGGATCAACAACCATTTATGTTTCCTTTTACTCAAGTAGATCAATGAACCTCATCAATGTGAGCTCAAGTAATGTTTGCTCAACAAACTATCAAGGTCGTTTTTCTCTTATTGATAGCACAACATAATTCTTCCTCCTTTCGGCGTTCCCTTGCACCTCTCAGTGCAATTGCTAGTTATTACACCAATATGTTTTTTAAGAGCTCAATAAGTTATTTATAGGAATTGAATTTACGTGAGTAGTATAACATTTTTATCACTTTGCAAGTGTAAATCACTCAGGTCGAGAACACACTCGAATTAATATATAAGTATACTTTTTATTGTTAAAAAAATAAAATAAAAAAACACTCCTATCAATCGTTAAAACTAAAAACAACTAACAAAATATATAGCTTACCTATGAAACCTTAAAACTATAAATAGAATAAAACTTCAATGTTCAAAATATCAATAATCAAAATTTATAAGAAACATTATGTTAAACTTCGTAGCATATCTTACTTACTAAAAAAAATAGAAAACACTATTAATGTTATCATTTATAAAATTCTATTACATGACATAGATAAATGTCTTTTGCATTAATCACATCATTAGGATTTAATTGAAGTTTTGAATCATCTAATGTAGTTTGTTCATCCACCTTGTTCTGAGGATGAACTACATTAGATGGTTCGAAACGTCGACCAAATCTTCATATAATCCGAAAGACATTTATCTACATTATGGATCACAAAACTCTTAAAGCTAACATTACATGACTTTCAAACGAGGTAATTTCGTGTTAAACTATGCTAATATAATAAAATTTTATATTTATATTATATTAAAACTAATGTATATTATATCTTTTATAATTTTTATTTATATAAATATATATTTAAAAAAAAAAATATTTTATACTTTGTTTTACATATTAGATTGGAAATCTCACAAAATAAAACATTGTTTATATGCTCATTGGATCAGAAAAATATCCTTTTGAATGAGTGCATCTCTTATTTAGACTTTGTTTTACATATTTATGTTGTTTAAACAAATCTGTTGTGAAATAGGGGGCGCTGGAAAAAAGCTAAAAGAAATGTGAGAGGAAAGAGTATGTATTTTTTGCTCTCCCTAAAAAGTGGAAACAGAAAAACATTTCATTTTACAATGAGAGGCCTTCAAAGACAGCAGGGAAAATTATGAAGACATTCTGGCAGCTAACTCTTGGGATAATCTATTTAATGAAGAATTTGTCCAGAAACTAAGCATTTATTGTGAAACTCCACAAAAAAATAATTGAATAAAACAACGAAATAAAAAAACAATATATCCCGTGGACTATTTTTTAGCATAGTCAACATTAAAAAGACTTTTTTTTTAATGTGTTAAGTCACATTTCCCTGTAACCTTTTCCCGTGACATTCACTCACATTTTCGTCTGCCCTTTTAGTGCACGTGTGACATCTGTGAACCATATGACCTCCAATTTTTACGCCGGAGGCGTTTTCTTTGTTAGCTTTGGATGAGCAAACACTGTTCATCCCAGCCAATAGGAGGCTTTGCCTATCGCCCTTATAACCAATTAGAATTTTACATTTGGCTATTCCTCCAACCAATAAAAATTGGTCATCTGTCCAGCGAATTCCTAACGCATCTCTGTTTCATATTAATGATTTCCTTACAGATCTCTGTTGCCCATTTTGTGTTCTTTGAACAGAGGGTTTTCCTGTTGGCCGCCGCCTTCATGAGGGTTAAGGTGCCCACCATTGCCGCGATCTGTGGGCACGTCGCAATAGGAGGTTTCATGGCCGTCATACTGAGCAAGCTCTTGCCCGGAACCCTAAGGGATGTCGTATTGGGCGCCCGAAAGTTTAGTGCTCAGATGGCTGTGGAAAGTGGGATCGCGGATTCTGTTTTCACAGAGTTTTGAAGTCTTGGCAGCTGATTGCAATTCCAATTTTGAATACCCTTTGTGAATTTTGGGTGGCCACCGAGTTCAATTGTTGCCGTCTTCAATGGATTCAATTGTGGGTTTTAGTGGGAGGGAAGTGACGAGGTCCAAGCAATTTGAGCCACAGGGAACATGGGTTTCTGTTGAAGATGGGGTGGAGATGCTTAGTCCTTCTCCCTGTGTTTTTCTTAGCTCTTTGGATGGAGTTGAGATTTTGAATGAAGTGGAGATAATTCATTCCGCCAAAGGGTCTAAGATGAGGGACCGTGATTCAGACTCAAGCTCCCTCATTAGCAACAGCAAGCGTCAGAGGGTCTTGCGCTCTACAGGTTGGTACTTAGAGCCATGCAATTTTCTTAGAATTCATAGCTAAACACAACCCCTGTTATATTTCAAATTATGTTCTAGTCAGTATAATCTTGATCGGCCTGGTAAAGCCCTGATCAACTCTCAAACTATAATGTTGTTTTTTTCCACTCTTTTCTATAAGTGTTTTTTTGTTTAAATAAATAAAAAATGTTTTCCACAACTGGTAAATTCTTTGTGAAAGGTCGACAGAGTCGAGGAGGTTGAGCCTTTAATGAAAAGATGCAGGCTGTATAGATCTCTGTTTATAGAATGCATATCGGAACTTTGGTTGATGGAACCTGAATTCAATAAGTCGGAGCTCAAGATTTCAATTGGGTTTGTTTAAAACTGAATTCGAATTCTGTTGCTAAATTGAATTGGATTGGGATCAGATTGCCATCCTACCATCAAGGCGGAGTCCTGGATTGAACGTTGTGCTGAAAGTCAGGGTCGATCGTTCTAGACGGAGAAATGGGTCGTGAAAGGGGAAATAGAGCTTTGTTAACCTTGATTCGAAAAGCTGGTTGTGCTAGCCAATTCATAGTGTGGGATCGATTCGTGAGACGAACGCTGAGAAGGAATGGAACCCTGAATAGAGTGGAACCTCGACCAAACAGTGAAGGCGGGTTCAAACTCGATACTGGCAGTATTGCGTTGCCTCATGAATGGTGAATGGTATTTGGGAAATTTACACGATTACAGTCGCTGGCGGACACACATCCAAGAGTGGTATTCAGAAACGACTCTCATCGCGTGAATTCAGAGCGTTATCTTTCGGGGATCAGAATTACGCGATATGTGTTTGCGTCCGTTCGATCAGAGAATTGAATGCGATGTCCTTTGGACCATCGGATTCATCCAGCGATTAGTCGAGGTAAGGATTGTGGGCTCGAATCAACCGTTGTGTTGTTAATTGAAACGTAACCCAAGGTTTAAGCCAAATCTCGTGGGATTAAACGAAAGACACACCATTCCTATTTGTAATTGTTTGGTTTTAAACCAAGGTCGATAATCCTTATGAGAATGATAATGTAGATGTTAGCACATATGTTACATTGGAGGTGAGGTTTTGCAGCTGCGCCTGTGATTACATTGGGGTCAACAAAGGTCAAAGCTTCATAATAAAATATGTCAATATATTATTATAAGGGGTGCGCGTATAAGATTTAAATAAATGCTCTTTGATAAATTTATCAAGGTTGGAAGTGTGGGTTTAGGACTAAAGAATTGTACACGATTATAAGTTGTGGGTGTTAATTAAAGTGTGAACGGTATTCGAGTATGCATGAAATGGGGTTCACTATGGGGTTAAACCATTAACAAAAAAGAAAAAGCGCGCCCACATATGCAGATGGAGTATTGAGTTTTAATGAAAGGGGTATTATAAAGCATTGTGGGTCTTATAACTTAGAAAAGCCCTGCATTACAAATCTGGGTCATAAGGACTAAGTTTATAGCCATAAAAGTATTATTTTAATATCTCAAATATGAAAGATTTGAGATATTAAAGCTTCAGTTTTATTATTGTGAATTTCCAGTGGAGATTAAAGTGGGGGCATAAATTTAAAATTATTTGGGTACAAGCATACAGTGAGTTATTGTTACATAGACAAAGAGTGAATCTGGGTTAAGTGTAGGAGCCCGGCATCACAGAATAGCCGTTGTTGGTATTTGGAGAGAGCTTGAAAACTTTGGTTGTTATTGTGTCAAAATGTATTCATGAATTGTTATAGGGCCTGTCTTTGCCAAAAATCATAGATTTATGCAAATATCTGTTGTTGGAGAGACCACTTGGAAGAATTTCATTGTTTTAATGTGAAAATGTATTGTTCATGTCTTTTTAGAGAGAACTTGTCTTGGCAGAGCCTATTTTCTTTGAGTGGGTTTTCTTTTGCAGAGCATTTAAAGGGAACCCATCTTAGGTCAGTTGGCAATATAATGCCATAATACATCTGTCATGGATTTTTAGCTTGTTTTATGCCAATTCGTGAACTTCTGGGGAGAACCATGCTCCTTCTTGGAAAAATAGGGGAAAAGAAAAAGATAAAAGGAAAAACATTTTATGAAAGATGGAGAAGAAACCCAATAAAAAGCAAATTTGTAGAAATCTATAGTCCATACATAACAGAAAGAAAACCAGAAATTTGTCTTAGCCCAGCTAGTGTGCAACATTGTTTATTCTGTCTGTTGCAAAGGAAGAGAATTACAAGTTTCTGGAGAGAAAAGGTTTATAAATTATAATGAGGAAAAGGTTTATGGAGAGAACCGCATTAAAAATTGTAGAAACATACAGAAACCTTTTAACACAGTTCCTCATTATGAATTACACCTGTGGAAATCTGCATTCGAAAATATTATTTAATTTTGCATTTTCCCTTTACCCTAAATTATTACTTAATTTCAAGTTTCTTTTTCCCAGGATCAGGTATTGATTATGTTAACTGGAAGATGCTTGCTGAATATTGTTTTTCAATCACGAGGAATTTTACAAGTAGGAAGGCGCTGGTTTAAAATTTGAAGTCTGGTAAAGGCAATCCAACTTGTAAATACTTTTGAATGTTTTAAAGTAAATATCTAGTTTATGAATTAAAGTAAATACCTTTTTGATTTGATGTATTTTGTGTAATCTTAAGAGTTTAGAGTTTAGTGGATATGCAGCTTCACTATCTGGGGTGGGGGAAGTTCAGACATGTGTGATGGTTCTCACAATATAGACACGTGTGATTTTGATCAGATTGTTCATATCTATTTGTTTCTTTTCAGTGTGAAGCGAGCAAATGGTCCAGTAGGCCAGTCTATAGGAAATTCCACTGCAGGGCATCCTCAACCTAATTCTATTCCGAAGATTCAAAATGGTGGGCACACTCAAAGGCAGCAAACAGGGGGAAATCCCACTGCAGGATCCTCTCAACCTAATGTTAATGCGAAGAATCAGAATGGCGGGAATACTCAAAAGCAGCAAACAGGAGAAACCCCACTGTAGGCTCCCTTCTTTTAACATTCTTTATGGCCCACATGTATCACACCTTCCGGCGTTCCTTTGCGCCTCCTGGCGCAATTGCTAGTACGTTACCTTTGCGTGACATCTGTCTGGCGTGACTTCTATACATAACGATAACAGAGTATGAAAAAGTTGAAAATATGACGTCTGTATACCCAAGGAAGTGACATCTGACATCTGTTCCGCATTCTATGTACCAGTGCGTGATTTCAAATTTAAAACGCAACTGGCTGTGAAGATACCTTCCGCTGCAAGGGCATTCTGGAAGTGGGTAGTCTGCAATGATTTTGCTTTGGAACAGGTTCCATCGTTTCAATACATACGCCATTGAAATTAATTTTTCGCCCTTGCTTTAGTTTATGTAATTGTTTTTGTTGAGAGAGGTAATGGCTTTTGTTTGATCTGTGGGGAGCTTTGAATCTCAACGCAGTAACTTATTTTAACCTGGGAGAACTCCATACGATTTGAACTTTGTACCTCTGCATTGAAAGATAACATTGCCTTTACCAACTGGCTTTGGGGTAAATCCCCTAACAAGTTCATATGATTTCGTTACTGTGAAGCATCTGTTTTTTAGTTTCTGTTTTCCACTGAACCTGTTCAGGTCCCGGTTTCAATTTCAAGCTAATGATTTGGATTTCCATTGCATCTGTGGTTGGTTTTACTTTTTGTGAAAAATTGGGTGATCTCTAACCCTTTTTGGTCTATTCAACCAAATTTGCCTATAACTTGCAACCGCTCTAATCTCTTTGAAACTCATGTCATATTCACCTCATCCTCATGTCATATTCACCTCATATGGATGAGGTAGAACACATTATTCACATGTTAACGTGTTATGGATGAGGTAGATATTCACCTCATATGGATGAGGTAGAACACATTATTCACATGTTAACGTGTTATGGATGAGGTAGATATTCACCTCATATGGATGAGGTAGAACACATTATTCACATGTTAACGTGTTATGGATGAGGTAGGAGGTAGAACACATTATTCACATGTTATGGATGAGGTATGAGGTAGAACATATTGAGAATGGAAAACCTTGGTGAATGTCAGGTCTCATCCTTTTGAAAATCACTTCATATGGATGAGGTAGAACATATTGAGAGTGGAAAACTTTGGTTAAACTTGTAGGCTACAATGAAAGTGGAAATGGCAACCAAGAAAAAGCGCACTCTTTTTTTGGAAACATTTAAGAGTAGAAAAGAGAGAAATATCTAAAAATCTAGGAAAGAAGGAAACATCTCAATGTATTTGTTTTATCTAATAATGCGTTTGATTTTATGAAAATATCTTTTGTAATTATAAATGAAAAATAAAGAGAATGATTGCATTGTTTATAAAATGCTCATCTCTCCCTCATAATAAAGATTGTGGTATTGTTTCCACAGCTACTTTGTTATTCTTTTTTCATGTATTTATCTTGTTATGTGATTCTTTGCATTAGTTTTTCAGATTTGCAAGTAAATCAATTGGTATCAGAGCATAAGATCTTGGAAGCCATCCACCTGTTCGAAGAATTTTTTTTAGGGTCATACATTTCAATCCATTCGGTGGATGAAAATCATGCCGCCCCGTCAAGAGCCCTCCACTGCAGACTCACCAGTAAATGATTTAGCTAGGGCTCTTCAAGAGCTAATTACACTACAGCAACAACGACGCCCCCCAGGGCAAGTGCAACTTGATACACGCTTTCAACTGCCCAAATTCTCAGGCCAAATGAATGGTGAGGCTGCTGATCCTTGGCTCCGCAGTCTCTCCAACTATTTAAGAACCTATCCAACGATGGAAGAGGAGATACAACTTCAGATTGCCAGTGTACAATTGGAAGGCCTAGCACAAACATGGTGGGATACTCATCTTGAGAATATGTCCTTGGTTGTCGAACTTGGAGAACCAGAGACCAGATTTACACATATCACATTGGGATCTCTTTTGCCAGGCCTTAAGAGAACGCTTCTATCTTCCAGGATATATACAAAATCTCCTTGCCAAATGGTTACAACTTCAACAACTACCCAATCAATCAGTGCAAGCTTACATTGATGTCTTCTGCAAGTTGTGCATTCAACTCCATATATCTGATCCATAAGAGGTACTAATTATCAAATTTAATTTTGGTTTGTTAATGCTTTTTCGACGCGAAGTTGAGTTGTTTGATAATACTTCATTAGACAAGGCCTTTATTTGGGCCCTGGCTTTGGAACGCAAAGTGGGTACTCGAATCCGATCTCCTCAAGCCAGAAATGGTCCTTCTCGCTCTGGTTCTTCTAATGTCGCCTTTGCCTCATCCCCCACACCTCACAATACCCCCTGGTGTACATTTCATAATATCAACTCACATGCTTCTGCAGATTGTCGAGTACTGAAAAATATATGCCCTAACAAGACTCTTTTTACAGAGGTCAAGCAACCAAATGTTATCGAAATGGACCCCTCTCTCATCCTCATGACTGCTAATGCAACAAACACCTCTGTTACGCCTTTATTTACCCATAATTGTCAAATCAAACATGAGTTGGCCACGCTTATTCTTGACAATGGGAGTCAAAAGAATCTTGTGGCACAGGACTTGGTTGAACGCCTTTTCCTTCCCACCACTCCTCACCCACACCCATATCAGCTCGGTTGGGTCCAAAAGGACTGTCCTTGTCTTACCATCTCCCAATGTTGTGCTGTCACCTTTGCTATTGGACCTTTCCATGATAATGTGGTATGTGTTATTTCTCCTCTCGATTGTGCCGATTTATTGCTAGGAATTCCATACCAAGAGGCTCGACATGTTGTTTATCATGCTACAGATCACCAATACCACTTGCAGCACGATGGGCGCACCTATGTGCTCACATCCTCAACTAGCACATCGACCCAACCTTCTATTGGCAAAGCTCCCATTATGAGAGTCAATTTAAACCAAGGTGTTTCTTTTTGCTTGGTTCGCCCTGTCAAGCCAGACAACCTCACCAATCCAGTCCCTCCTACAATGGCTCCTCTACTCCAAGAATTTGTAGATGTCTTCACCCAACCCACAGGGCTGCCTCCAGCATGCTTTGTTGAACACCAAATCGATCTTATTCTTGGTGCTTCCTTACCCAATACCCCATCTTATTGCTTCGCTCCTTGAGAGGCAGCTTGGATAGAATGCCAAATTGAAGAATTGTTGACATTCGGTCATATGCAGACTTCATCCTCGCCATGTGCATCTCTAGCTTTTATTATTCCCAAAAAGGATACTTCTAAATGGCGCCTTGTGACAAACTATTGAGCCCTCAATAAAGACACTGTTAAAAACCGCTACCCCCTTGCCGGCATTGAGGATTTGTTGGACCACTTACACGGGGCTTGTTTCTTCACAAAGATGGATTTAACTGCAGGCTACCATCAAGTTCGAATGCATGCATCTGACACATGGAAAACTACTTTTAAAACAAAGTTTGGGCTATTTGAATGGTTGGTCATGCCATTTGTGCTGACCAATGCACCAGCCACCTTTATGAGATTCATTAATGATGTTTTCAGGGCACATTTGGGTAAGTTTGTGGTCATTTACCTTGATGACATTTTAGTATTTAGTAAATCTTGGGAAGACCATCTTCAGCATGTTCGCACCATTCTTGAGTTATTGCGAGCACATCACCTTCAAGTCAAAGAAAAGAAATCCTATTTTGGACAAACATCAATTCAATATTTGGGATTTATTATTGAGAGCACAGGGGTTCGCCCAGATCCCTCTCGTGTACAGGCTTTGGCACAATGGCCAACCCCTTCCAATGCACATGACCTCAAGAGCTTCATGGGAGGTATTAATTTCTACAGAAAATTTGTTTCTCATTCCTCACAGTTGGCTCATCCTTTGCACCAGTTGTCTCATCAAGCAAAGTTTATTTGGGACACCGAATCTGAGTGACAGTTTGCTCAACTCAAGAATGCATTATGCTCTGCCCCTATTCTTCGTTTGCTAGATATGAATCAACCATTTGAGATGGAAACTGATGCCTCTCAATTTGCCATTGGAGTTGTTCTTAAATAGGGAGGCCACCCTGTGGCATACCATTCTGAGGCACTTGCAGATGCTAAGCTCATGTACACCACCTATGACAAGGAATTCTACAGTTTAGTGCAAGCTTTGAAGCAGTGGGGCCATTACATTCTTGGCAAAGAGACCATCCTCCATACAGATCATTATCCACTAATCTTCATCAACTCACAACGCAAGATTCAAAAGCAACGCCATTTATAGTGGGTTGCTTACATTCAACAATTCCATCTGGTGATTAAATATAAGAAGGGGACGACTGATAAAATAGCTGATTTGTTAAGTCGACCACCTACTCAGGTCCTACACATTCTAGATGTGCGTTGTGCTGCATATGATGCTTGGCAATATATGTATGCAACAGATTCGGTCTTTGGTGAGATATGGGAAGCTTTGCAGCAACGTACAGTCATAAACCAAAATCCCTTTCTTAATTATACCATTTGTGATGGTTGGTTGTATAAACTTAACCAACTATGTGTGCCACAATCTGATGATCGTCTCATTCTCATCCGTGAAGCACATGCCTCTTCATGCGGAGGGCATTTTGGCACAACCAAGATCATTCTCAATCTTCAACGCCACTTCTATTGGCTTGCGTACCCAAGCAAGTGGAAAAGTTCATTCGTGCATGTTCTCTTTATTCACAAAGCAAGCCCTCAAATCGTAAGCATGGTTTGTATCAGCCACTACCAATTCCCTCTCGTCTTTGGGAATCCATTTCCATGGACTTTTTAAGTGGCCTTCCTACTACTTTCCGCAAACATGATGCTATCTGGGTAGTGGTATGTCGTTTGTCCAAGATGGCTATATTTCTTCCTTGTCATAAGACTACCTCTGTTGCTCAGACCGCGGATCTCTTCTTCTAGCATGTGCGGCCACACTTTGGTTTGTCGAGTAGCATTATCTCTGATTGTGACTCTCGTTTTCTCAGTACATTTTGGCATACTCTTTGGTCTTTGTTGGGATGCCAACTTCGTTTCTCCACTACCTTCCACCCACAAACAGATGGACAAACCGAAGTTGTCAATCGTACTTTGGTTCACTCACTTCGCAGCTATTTTTCCGAAAACAAACAGTGGGATACATATTTGCACATCATTCAACATAGTTACAATTGAGCCACACACTCAACTGGTTTCTCGCCTTTTGATGTTTGCTTTGGGTTTCAGCTAAGTGCACCCTCTGAGATGCCACTGACGATCACCCCTTCTGGGTCTGCACATCAACAACAAGAACAAAAATCAGCTCATCATTTTATACACTCCATTTCTCTACGCCAAACTCAAGTAAATTTTGCTTTGCAAGAAGCCCAAGATCGCGCCAAACAGAGGCATGACAAGCAGCGAACACCCTTGTATTTTCAACCTGGAGATTATGTATGGCTCTTGTTGGACAAGCAACGCTTCAAGGGCCAGCATCATAAGTTGCACCCTCTGCGATATGGCCCGTATACTGTTCTGTAACGCATTGGAGAAAATGCATATAACTTGGATTTGCCTTCCCAGCTTAGCATCCACGATGTGCTTAATGTTAATAATCTCAAACTATTTGAACCACCTCTCCTTGAGGAATCGGTTACAATTCGTCATCCGGTGGATAATATTCCAAATTTGCAGCCTCCTCTGCTCGAAGATACAATTCTGGACTTCAAGAAATGGAATACACACCAACAACCATACTTATCATATCTGGTTGGTCGGAAGGGACACACACCAGCACAGACAAAATGGATGACTGCAGAAACATTGCAACGCACTTTCCCTCATTTGGTGGAGGAAGCTGGGACGCTTCCTGCTCTAAACAGGAAGGAATTGGGCAACCAAGAAAGACACACAAATCAACAACCTCTCACTGATTGGACAACCAAGAAAAAACACACTCTTTCCTTGGAAACATCTAAGAGTAGAAAAGAGGGAAACATCTAAAAATCTAAGAAAGAAGGAAACATCTCAATTTATTTGCTTTATCTAATAATGCATTTGATTCTATGAAAATATCTTTTGTAATTACAAATGAAAAATAAGGAGAATGATTGCATTGTTTATAAAATGCTCATCTCTCCCTCATAATAAAGACTGTGGTATTGTTTCTAGAGCTACTTTGTTATTCCTTTTTTGTGCCTCTATCCTATTATGTGATTCTTTGCATTAGTTTTTTAGATCTGCAAGTAAATCAATATGGAACCTTGGTGAATGGCTTAATCCCTGATTAACCTCACTAGTGAACCAGTGTTGCATTGATATCTATATTTTTTGATGTTTAATATGGTTTTATTTTATTTTTTATTTTTGATAATTTTTTACTTCTTTTTGGTTCATTGGAAACCATTTTGGGAAAATGCATTTTTTTGGCTTAGTCTATCTTATAACTTATATAGACGGAATTCACTAATCTAGCAATACAATTTCAAGAATTTTTGTTTGTTTAAAATGCATTTTTGAATTCATTTATGGATTCAGCACCATGAGCACCATGAACCCCTGGCCACTCGAATTATGCAAAACAATTTAACCCCCCCTTGAATTTTGCAGATTAAACAATTTAAAATCAAGTTTTAAAATCCCTGAAACAATTTAAACTCAAGTTTTAAAACCTTTGGGCAATAGCACTCCAATTATGGAGAACAATTTAAACTCAAGTTTTTAAAACCCCTGGGAAATCACACTAAAATTATGCAGATTAAACAATTTAAACTCAATTTTTAAAAAATATCAGTATGATTTTGATTAAAAATGTCTTGAAAAAGACCATTGATTAAAAATGTCGTGAAAAAGACCATTTCGATCTTCTATAAGTTAGACTACCAAATTTTTTTTATATAATTTTTCTTCTATTTTGTGATCAATAAATTATAATTGAACATAAATATAATTATCTTATCTTGTTTATCTATTTAGGCTTGATTTTCCTTATAAACTATCTCCTTGCATGTCCAGAAGTTGTAGAGACAGAAGAAGATGGAGGCATGAAGTTGACAAAATCTGCAAACACCTAAGAAACCGGATTCGTCCCCCAAGGCCTTCGAATCCCGAATCTGGCGAATCGGATACGATTCTCCAGGATTCGTACCAGATTCTTGGGATTCGGCCGTATCCATACAGGGTACAGTGAATCCTGACCGTACCCTGGACAGATACAGCCGAATCCTGTACCGCCGGATTCTCCGTTTCAAAAGGTGCGATTTTTGGTTATAAAATCCCGAATTTTTTATTAAAATTTATTTAATATTATCACTATTGGCCCTCAAGGAAAAAGGAATGATACAGTGACTAAGCAAAGTGAGCAGACAGGCATAATTTAATATGTAGTTGGAGGTGGACCTGTCACCTGCTCCCACAATTCATTTTGCTTCTCGAGCTCAATTTGGACCATGTGTACTTGCTGTTCAAACTTCAACGCTTGGGCCCTCACTATTAGTGATAATTGGTTGATAGCTTTCCATATTTTGGAAGTGGGGTATGCTGGTACGGTTTTAATAAACTATTATGGTAGGCCAAAACCATAATAATTTTACCAAATACCTAACACTGAGGGGAAGTTTTGTTGGGATCCACACATGTGGGGTCATTGACATAGGGAATCATTTTGAGAAATTTGGGATGCCTATCTAAATGTCATTAACCGTTTCAGGTGTCATGGATCCATCTCCACCTAAAACAAAACTGGTTTATGATGCTGATTATGATGATGAGGATTGATGACTCATTGACTCTGACTGATGAGGCTTCGGGCTTGTAGTTTTGGAGACTGTAGTTTTTTTGTATTTTCTATTTCTATTTGCCATTGGCAGTGTACTTATGTAACACATTTTGATTCTGATGACTTAATGAGAAAACTACGGTATCTTACTATCTTGTCTTTCTGAGTAAATTTGACAATTGTATGATGTATCAATGTATCAAATTTTATTGTATCATGTATGAGTATCTAAGATCTTAAATCTATGTTTGAATCAATGAATTTGTGTAAAAAATATCTAATTTTTAATATATATATATTGAGGAAGCGAAAACCTAGACCTGATCCTGACCTTGTGCTGCTGCTCCCTGAGGCTGCGCTTGCTCTTGCAGGGCCTCTCTGATCGAATCCTTGCTGCTGCATGCATTGTGGGCTCCTTTCCACGGCATTTGGGCCTCGGAAGTGGCGGGTCGGCCAGATCTTGCATGCGGTGTGCTCTCTCTGCTTTGCGCTGCGCATCTTTTGCTCTTGTATTTGCATCATACGAGGGTTCTTTTGCCTAGCCTTTGAGGCTGTTCAAGGGCCTTTTCAGGCATGGAGGATCTTGATTCCCTCCATCCTCCTCTGCCTCCTCTGCCGGCCTCTGCCGTCGAAGCCTTCAGCGTTCTTCTGGCCTCACTCCCAAAGAAGAGGACTTTTGAAGCTGCGAAGTTTGTTAAAAAATTGGATGACCTTCCTGAGATCTTGCTGCCCGTCGAGGGACCTATTCAGGTGGCCCTCTCTCTGGTCGATCGTGCTCTCGTTGGCCAGTTCATAGGCCTTTGGCCCTCTCCCAAATCCACTGAGATCTGGGTTGCTAAGAACTGGGCTCCCCTCATTAAGAACAGCGTGTCCTCCTACTTCCTGGGTCGAGGGTATTTCTTGTTCGAATTCGTCGATAAGGAGGACAAAGAGCTCATCTTCAAGAATGGCCCCTATTTCATGGGACCTCAAGGGCTCTACCTCAATAAATGGACCCCAAATTTTGATCTTGCGGTAGATGTTCCAACCGCAGTCCCAGTCTGGGTCAAACTCCCGAATCTGCCCATGCATTGTTGGAACTGGGAATCGCTAAAGCATATTGGAAACACCCTGGGAAAATTCATAGATCGCGCAAATAACAAAGATCAATATGATTGTGCTCGTATCTGTGTCGAAGTCGACCTGGAAGTGGGCCTCTCGGAGGCCATTAAAATCAAGGTTGGGAGCTGGACTCATATTCAAAAGCTCGACTATGAGCAGCTTCCATTCAAGTGTTGCAAATGTCACGTCTATGGACACTTCGCTAGAGGGTGCCCGAGTAATGCCGAAGCAGCCAAAGGAAAAGAGGAGGGTTGGAACCAAGTCAAAAGGTCAAGGACCAACAAAAAAAATGTTGGAGCCCCGATAAGCAAAGGACCCCAACACTCCGCTGGTCAGCAAACCCAGACTTCTAAAGGGAAAGGTAATAAATTTGAACCTCTCAATCTAAATTCAATAAAGATGCATGAGGCTAAAACACAGAATGACTCCTTGGGTAAAGGAACTGCTCCAGATCCAAAAGAAGGTGTTAATGCCCCAAGCGGATCCAAAGGGAAAAATGCAGATACGGAGGACAAGGTACAGGCCTCAGAGGAATCTGAGGAGGAAGGAGAAATAGGGGAATCACAAGTCTCGATCAGAAGATCAACAAGAGGACGAATGCCTGAGTGAGAAAAAAGAAAGCAGGAAACATACAAAGAAAAACTGCAAGGCACCCAGCCAACTCTTGAGAAACTATTGGCAAAATTGGCCAAGAATACAAGAAACCAGACTGGCTCCAAGGGAGCCCAACACTCCCAAAAAAGTAAGTAATGAAAATCGTCTCCTGGAACTGTAGAGGTTTGGGCAGTAAAGCGAAAGAAGAAGCTATCAGAAGCACAATCCGAATAGAAACCCCAGAATTCCTTCTAATCCAGGAGACAAAGATGGAGGATGCAGCTTTCCTCCAAACAAGTCAGAGTTTTTGGAATAAAGGCGGTGGGCAGGCTGTCTCTTCTAGAGGAGCATCTGGCGACCTGGGTACGTTATGGAATGCAAATAAATATCTGTTGCACAAAGCAATCCCAAACACACAATGGCTGTACCTGAAACTTCAGCACATAGAGTCCAAGGATGAAATCAGTCTTTTCAATGTCTATGTACTAGCTAATGCAGGAGAGAAGAAGTCTTGTTGGGACTCCATCAGAAATCTAGCTGAGATTGAGAATCTTGAAAACATCATTATAGCCGGAGACCTCAATCTCACCCTGGCATTGTCTGAAAAGCGTGGAGGCAGTATCGTGAGAGATCTAGCTAGGGAATGGGTGGAGGATCTCATGCAAGAGTGGGATCTTATCGACATCAAGCCCTTAAATGGTAAGTTTACTTGGTCCAATAAAAGAATTGGCCTTGGTCACATAGCTGCTAGATTAGACAAATTTCTGGTTCAAAGCTCCTTCCTGCTTCTTGGGCTAGAATCTAGAACGCGCATTCTCTCTTGTAGTGCCTCAGACCATAGGCCTATCATGCTTGAACTTTTGCCGCAAAAGGACCTGGGACCTATCCCATTTAGATTTAGCCCTCTTTGGATCCAACTTCTGGGCTTTAAGGAAAGAGTCAAGGAAGTCTGGGACCATCCGGTAAATGGCTCGCCTTTCTTTGTGTGGGAAGAAAAGCTCAAAAGGCTAAAAACTGAGCTAAAATGTTGGGCCAAATCTATCTCAACTTTGGCTTCAGAACGGAAATCCGCCCAAGACACTTTAGAGGCTCATCATCTTCATATGGAGGACGAAGTCATTACTCCTGAAGTTATTAATCTGGAAGCGGACCTCCAACAAAAGCTTCACAGGGCCTGCATGGCGGAGGAGGAACTTTGGAGGCAAAAATCCTGTAGCCTTTGGCTCAAGGCTGGGGATAGAAACACCTCTTTTTTCCACGAGCAAGCTAATGCAAGAAGAAATTTCAACACAATCTTCGAAATCAAAGACGGGAATGCTGTCCACAAGGACTTCGTGAGCATTAAAAAGGCTGCCTACAACCACTTTAAGAATTTGTATGGCGAGGAAGAAGCTGGGATCCACTCTGACACCTTCTTAGAAGTGATACCCAATGAGATAACTTCCAATATGAACAAATCTTTGGAAGCGAAAGTATCCAAGGAAGAAATTAAGACAGCTCTTTTTGAGATGAATCCAGACAAAACCCCTAGACCTGATGGATTTACTGCTAGATTTCTTCAAGCCTGCTGGCAAATAGTTGAAAAATATTTATGCAAAATGGTTAGGAAATCTCAATCTTGCCAAAAAATTGGGGGTAGTACCAACTTTGCTTTCCTAGCCGTCATTCCGAAGGAAAAGGGAGCTAATGTCTTTAATAGATTCAGACCTATCTCGCTATGCAATATTGGATACAAAATCATAACCAAGGTTATTGCAAACAGGTTGAAAGGCATTCTTCCCAAAATTATTGCGGAAAATCAAGGAGGTTTTGTGCAGGGAAGACAGATAGTAGACAATTTCATTCTTGTGCAAGAGGCGATCCATTCTAGCATTCAGCGCAAAGAGAAAGGAATGGTAATAAAGCTTGATCTTGCAAATGCATTTGACCGAGTAAAACATAGCTTCCTCGTTAGAGTCTTACGAAAGTTTGGATTCGGGGAGAACTTCATAAATTGGATCAGTGCATGCATCTCTGAGCCTTGGATCGCTCCTTTAGTGAACAGGAGGGCTGCATGCTTCTTCAAAGCCTCGCGTGGGCTTCGTCAGGGATGTCCTCTTTCCCCCCATCTTTTTGTCCTTCAAGTTTCCGTCCGAAGTTTTTACTTGAATAAGGAAATGATAGAGCAGGAAATTCTGGGACTAAGCATAGCTAGAGGAGTAAGAAATATCAATCACGCTTTGTTTGTTGATGATACCTTATTGATGGGCGCAGCTTCGTTGCACTCTGCCTCTAAATTCAAAGATGTCCTCAACAAGTTCTGCGATGCTTCTGGCAGCATGCTCAACAAAGGGAAGTGCCATGTATATAGCTGGAATATATCTTCAAGTCTGCTCATAGCCATCTCCAGGTGTCTAGGCTTTGCAGGCTCGGCTTCCTAGTCATCTTTTAAATACTTGGGACTTCTAGTCTTTTTCAAATCTGCCTTTTGTAGAGACTGGGCTCCCCTCATCGATAAGTTCAAACCTCGAATTTAGGCTTGGGGTCTTTCTTGGCTGAACTTGGCTGGCAAAACTGTATTGGTAAAATCGGTGCTCAGCAGCCTACCCATTTTCAAATTCTCAGTCCTGTTAGCGCCCTCCGGTGTTCTCAAGAAATTGGATGAACTCATCCGGCGCTTCTTCTGGAAAGGGGGCAAAAGTAATGAAAAATGCATTCCCTTGGTGAGTTGGGAGAAGATCACCAAACTTGCGCTGGAAGGAGGATTAAACATGAAGCCACTTCGTGCGCAAAACTCTGCTATGGGTGCCAACATCGTCTGGCGTATTGTTGACACCAATCCGGGTTGGGTGCAGAAGGCATTGTGGCGAAAATACTTCTCGGGTCCAAGAAAGCGCTGCCTGGACAATCCTCGATCTGTTGCTTGCATACATCTGGCAAAGTTGTGTTTTAACTCCATGCCGCTCATCCAAAAGCACGTGTTCTGGGTGCCCGGGAATGGCAAATCAATTGATTTATGGCAAGATAGGATTATGATAAATCAACCGCTTGCTGAGGTGGCCTCCCTGCGGCCTCTTCGATCCTAGATGTCAAACGCAGGTTTAAAATCGCTTTGGGACTTATCGCGATGGTTGGAGAACAGATGGACAGGCTGGATCGATATTCAAGTGCCATCGAATTTGAAAAATTTGTGGGAAGTTTTGCGGTCACTGCTACACAGTCGAGCGCCGATTCTCAGCAATCAATCAGACAAGCGAGGTTGGGGTCCTTCAGGCTTCTACTCCGTCGCTATGGGATACGTTAAGCAGTTGGAAATTCCTCACGTCCCCCCAAATCCTACTGTCTGGAAAGGCCTTTGGAAATTAAAATCAATTCCAAAAGTCGACTATTTCTGTTGGCTCATGTGCCATAACAGAAATCTCACTAATGACAGGCTTAAAAAAAGAGGATTTCAAGGCCCATCCAATTACCGGATGTGTTGGGCAGATGAAGAAAGTGTCAGTCATATAATGTTGAGTTGCAAATTTGCAGTTGAGGTTTGGCACGAGATTCTGCCCCCTTGTGGTGACAGCTTCCTTTTTCCAAGCTCTATCCGTGAGCTCTTTGCCAATTGGCCATTCAAATATCCTGGTGGTTCCCCCAAGAATAGCAGCTTTGAAGCCATTTGGCTTTCGCTCCCAAAATTTACTTGTTGGCAAATTTGGATTGAAAGAAACAGCAGAACTTTCAGGGATAAGGAGCAGAAAATAAAAACTGTTATAGCTAAAATCAAAGCTTAGCTTAAAGAAAGTTTGGATAATTACTTAGAAGCTTCAAATCTCAGCCAGAGTGATAAGGATTGGAGTAACTTGATGGGCTTCACCATCTCGTCAAATCCAAAGCAAAATAAGATTAAAGAAAGCTGGCAGATTAGACTTAATGAGAAAGATTTCTCCGATTGGCTCATTAAGCAATCCTCCCCCCTCTTGTTCTTTGATGGAGCAGCTAAAGGTAACCCCGGGAAAGCTGGGGCGGGTAGTGTGATTAAGAACAATGAAGGCATTGTTGTTCACAGGTTCCCCTGGGGCTTGGATCACTCTACTAGCATTCAAGCTGAGGTGCTTGCTCTCCTTCAAGGCCTCATGCAAGTTAAAAATCTTGGCATCAAAGATCTTGTAGTGGTTGGTGACTCTCAATCAATCATCAAATGCTTGGTGAATGGCGCTGAACCAAAGGATATCAACTTTGCTAGATTGATAAAGCGAGAATTAATGCCATCTCCAAAACCCTCCAAAAGGTCACTTTTTTCATGTGCTCCGAGAAAATAATAAAGATGCTGATCTTGAAGCAAACAAAGCAGCTCTTCTCCCCGCTGGCTCTTTGTTAAAAAACGGACATGAGGATTGGGCCCCCATTCCTTAGCTTGCTTTGTCAAGTTTTAGCTTGATTAGTCATGTTTTTCTGCATTTTATTACAGCAATTTGTCTGCATTCACAAAGCTGGGAAAATTGTGGAACTCGCAGCAAGGAATATCTGTAAGAAACAATGGTATAGTCACAGCAACATCCTAGATACTGCAGCAAATGAGAAAGACAATGAAGCAGGGCTTCAGATTGTAACCTGTTTGGATGCATTTATGCCCAAGTTCTAATATAAAAACATAACCGTTTTTGTTATATATATATATATATATATATATATATATATATATATATATATATACTTTTTAATAAAATAATATATAACATATCGTATCCCGGAAGTGTCCTGTTTCGGGATCACCATATCCCGAATCCGATTCTCGAATCTCCGTATCAGGTGACTTAGGCAAATACCTTTTAGACTGAAACTGATAGAGGTTATTAACAATGTATGTTTTGCATTCTTTGTGCTTGCTGTATGGGTAGTCACAATGATTGCAATAACTGTACCAGTAGTCACAATGATTGCAATAACTTATCAACTGACAGGTCTTTGGCTCGAATCATCAAAGGCAATGTCCAAGGTTTTCTCTGCAGTAGAAAATGCCACATCTAAACATGATGATACCAGCGATGATTCCAGCGATGACAGCGATGACTCTGGCGAGGATATTATTGATGTTGCACCAACCCCAACTGTTAAAGAGGAGCAATCTGTTACAATGAAAACAATTGAATGAGAAGAAAAATATGTTACTAGTCAGGAACCGAGGTTGGTAGTCTGCATTGATTTTGCTTTGGAACTGGTTCCATTGTTTTAATAGATACGCCATTGAAATTAATTTTTCGCCCTTGCTTCTGACCTGTTAAAGTAGTTTATGTAACTGTTTTTGTTGAGAGAGGTAATGGCTTTTGTTTGATCTGTGGGGAGCTTTGAATCTCTTCGCAGTAACTCATTTTAACGTGGGGAGGACTCCACACGATTTGAACTTTGTACCTCTGCATTGAAAGATAACAATGCCTTTATCTACTGGCTTTGGGGAAATCCCCTAACTGGTTCATATGATTTCGTTACTGTGAAGGATCTGTTTGTTAGTTTCTGTTTTCAATTGAACCTGGTCAGGTCCCGGTTTCAATTTCAAGCTTGTTCAATGTTCAACATATGAAATCTATTGGAAGAATGTATAATTATCTGTGTTTCCATTACATCTGTGCTTGGTTTTACTTTTGGTGAAAATTTGGGTGATCTCTATATTTTGCTTTCTGTTTTTGTTAATTTCTGCTTTAAATTTTGGGCTAGGTGAAGAGTTTAAAATGTGCAGAATGACATGTTCTCCATTTTGTTTCTGTTAAGCTTAATTTTCTGTGATTTTTGAGGAACATGTTACAAGGGTTTGAACCTGTTACAAAGGTTTGCACGGCAAAGAGCAGACTTTCTTTGGTCTATTCAACCAAAGTTGCCTATGACTCGCACCCGGTCTCATCCAGCTGAAACTCGTGTGATATTCATGTCATATGGTCTCATCCCTCTGAAACTCATGTCATATGGATGAGGTAGAACACAAAAAGAATGGAAAACCTTGGTGAACCTCATATGGATGAGGCAGACCACAATGAGTATGAAACCTTGGTGAATGGCTTAATATGGATGTGCTAGACCACAATGAGGATGGAACTTTGGTGAATGGCTTAATACCTAATCAAACCAATGCTGCATTGACATCTATTTTTTATGTTTAAATATGGTGTTTACTTTATTTATTTTTTCTATAATTTTCCACCTCCTTTTTGGTTCATTGGAAACCATTTTGGAAAAATGCATATATATATATATATATATTATTTTATTTGTGCTTGGTTTTCCTTATGATCTTTCTACTTTCATGTCCAGTAGTTGCAGATACAGAAGACGAAGGCATGAAGTCAACAAATTCTGTGGTTGGTTTTCCTTATGATCTGTCTACTTGCATGTCCAGAAGTTGCAGAGACAGAAGACGAAGACACGAAGTCGACAAATTCTGAAGATAAAAATCTTTGTGCTTGCTGTACTGGTAATTGCAGTGATTGCAATAACTTATCAGCTGCCAGATCCTTGGCTCGAAACATCAAAGGCAATGTCCAAGGTTTTCTCTGCTGTAGAAAATGCCACATTTAAACAGGGGTCTCCATACTCGGCACTTGGCACTGGCTGAGTATATTATTGCTGTTGCACCAACCCCAGCTGTTAAAGAGGAGCAATCTGTTACAATGAAAACAATTGAACTAGAAGAAAAATATGTTACTAGTCAGACACCCACAACTGAATGTGATCCAAACGATGGATAGACTGCTCAGATTCTAAGGTTTTAGTTTTAATCAAGAAGTTTAATTTGAAAGTTTTTAAAAGTATTAATATCTTTGAGTACCTGTTTCCTGTTCGAAGTCCAAACCGAATGAATGTGATGTAGTGTGGAGGTTCAATGCCACATTTAAACGGGTGTCTCCATACTCGGCACTCGGCACTGGCGAGTATATTATTGCTGTTGCACCAACCCCAGCTGTTAAAGAGGAGCAATCTGTTACAATGAAAACAATTGAACTAGAAGAAAAATATGTTACTAGTCAGACACCCACAACTGAATGTGATCCAAACGATGGATAGACTGCTCAGATTCTAAGGTTTTAGTTTTAATCAAGAAGTTTAATTTGAAAGTTTTTAAAAGTATTAATATCTTTGAGTACCTGTTTCCTGTTCGAAGTCCAAACCGAATGAATGTGATGTAGTGTGGAGGTTCAGATCTAAGAAGGAAAAATCATGGAGAAAGTATAGGGATTTTAGAAGAGGAAAGAATTGTGGAGAAAGTATAGGGATTTTAGAAGATTTACTCTGGATTTCGATCCAGTGCAAATACAAAGTCACAGTGGCTGGCTGGTGGTACTCGGGAAAGAATGCCCGGCCAGGGAAGATAAGAAAAAACACAGACAACTGCAGTGACTAATTCATCACACCTCTTCTTTCAATGCTTCAATGCCCTGGCAATAAACACCCAGATAACTGTCAGTGTTGTGACATCAAACTGAGATCTTCGGTGTTCAGGGTGGACGGATCAAATGATCCCTCAGTGCACTGCCATCGCACATCATCTCATGAACTTTGGCACTTGTTCCCAGCAAGATTAGTCCTCATACTTAGTTCTTGTGCAACCCAAATCATTGCCCATGAGAACCCTTGTTATCTGCTCTCTTACATGAGAACACCTCTGTGCCGTGCACAATGCATATGCAAACACTATCAAACAGATGAGGCTCGAAGGAAAGGTTAAGGATTGACATGATCATGAAAGCCTTAAAACAATTCAAACTGTAATGAATAAACACCAACCTTTCACTACAACCTTTCACTGTCTTGCAGTGTGTTGCAGTGAATGCTTCAACTTGGAGTCTTGGACTACCAATACACCATTTAAATATGGAACCAAGCATTCCTTGGACTATATGTACACCATTTAAATACGGAACCAACAAAAAAAATGGAAAAGTAAGTGTTTATTTTGAAATTTTTAGTATCTTTGTGTCTCTTCATCAAATGATTACTTTTAAATTTGTAGAAGTAGACAATATATATATATATATATATATATATATATATATATATATATATATATATATATATTCTTTCTGTACTTTGAAGTTTGAACCAAGGTTGTTGGGAATCGCTCCCCCTCCCCCCCTCCCCCTGATCCCGCTCCCAAAACGCGCTCCATTCGGGAGTGCGCTTCCGAGCCTGAATAAATGCTCCCTGTTTTCTTGGGAGCTTTTCAAGGAGCGCTCGGGAGCGAACGCTCCCCGAGCACTCCGTCCATTAAAAAAACGATTTGGGAGCGTTTTTAAATGGAGGGAGCGGTCGGGGAGCATTCACTCCCGAATGCTCCCCGACGCGGAAAAAAAAATCTGATGGCGAATTTTCCAAATTTTTTTGGGAGGGTGGGGGGTTGGGTAAATAAAATCCCTCCCCCTCCTCATTTGTTTGTTATCATTGTTAGTTTGAGAGAAAGATAGAGAGCTTGAGAGTTTGAGAGCAAGGAGAGAAGGAGAGCAAGGAGAGGGTAAGGAGAGAAGGAGAGAGCAAGGAACATACTGCAAGAGAGCAAGAGGAGGATTGAAGGAGTCAGGACTCAGGACAAAGAGGTAGGACTTCTAATCTAGTTTTTTGTTTTCTATATTGCATTTTTAAGTTGTTCAAAAATGAAAACTTGAATTTTTTTCTCAATGTTGCATTTTAGTGTGTTGAAAAGTGAAAAATTGAATTGTTTTTTTTCTATGTTGCATTTCCTATTCCCATTTGGCATTCCTTCATTTTTTTTGCAAGCTAGAAACTTGAAACTTGAAACTTGAAACATCATGGCTATATGGCTAGGGATTTTCTTCATGTTGGTTCCTTTATTTGCAATAATGGTGTTGGAGAGTAGAAGAAAGAGGCCCATTAGAGAAAAGGAGGATGAAGAAGTGGGTTATAGTGGATTTGGTGAAAATCCTGAAGAGGAGGAGTATGCTAAGGAGGAAGGGGAGAGTGGAGAACATGAGGCCACAGAGCCTCGAACTAAACAAGACCAAAGTCAAACACCACTGTGGAAATATGTTCAGAGGCAGGAAGGAGGGAAAGGTGGTGGAACCACTAAATTTATTTGCCCCCATTGCAATAAAGAATACATAGGTTCATACACCCGTGCCAGAAGGCACCTTTGTGGAAAAATGCCAGGGGATGGAGAGAAAAATCTAGGAATCAAAATTTGTGTAAGTGTGCCGGCAACAGAGGGAGAGAAATACAGAAAGGAAGAGGAGGTTGCCCTACATAGATCTAAAAGATCTAGGGTTTTCATTGTGTTAGGATATTCCGACACATAGGAAATAGTTAAGAATAACTTAGTCTAGTACAAAGTTAGGTAAAGTGTGTTTCTTTACTATGTACATTTGTAACTTATAATCCGATGGTCACGATTTGTAGTGATCCGACGGTTCACTCTTTCCTCGGTATTAACGACACTTGATCCTTGGCTTAACACTCGATTGGTCCATGATCTCTATTTAAAGAGCATGGAGGGTCATTTGTCCAGTAATCGTTTATGAGATAAACATATGTAACTTTTCTTTTTATATTAATAAATTGCTGCAGTGGCCGCGTTGGCTCAGACTGTGGACGGTTTCCCTCTTCGAGGGTTTTAACCACGTGATAATACTGGTGTACTGATTTGTTATCTGTTTGTGAGCGGTGACTTTTGGTTTTTGATCTAAGGAACTTACCCTGTAAATTCCTATATGGTATTGGAGCTATTTTGAGGGCTGCATCTGTTGTTGATCAAAATCCAACGTCAGTTTGACTGCATGCGACTGTCGTTTTCTAGATCTACTATTTATGAACATTTTTGGGCCTGTAGAACTGCTCTGTTGTGTTCGGAGCGCCTATTACAGTGAGGAACGCCTTTCGTTTCATGCAAAAAGGTTTCCGGTTGCCGAAGTTATGTCAGTTTAGATCTGGAGGTATAAAGTATCTGTTTTGCAGTTATATTTGTTAATAGTTCTGCTTTTTTTAGTTCCCTCTGTTTATTTCGGTTTTTAGGTTTTATTTATTTTCCGGATCTGTACCCTCTTCTCTGTGTATGCTCTTTGTTGTGCGCTGTGTGTGATCTTGGCAAATCAGAAAAAGGAAGAAGGGATTTTTTTGCTACGTATGCTCTTTCCCCGCATCTTTGTGCGATCTCGAGAAATTAGAAATAGTGAAAAAATTGATAGTTGCCAGTAATACTAATCGAAAATCTAACATTCTATCGTAAGGCTTGCTTTTTATTTTATTTTGCTCGGATTTTTGTGTTTTTTGTGCAGGAAAAGGCACGCACACCGAAGAGTAAAAAAAAAAACCCCCTTCCTCTTTTCAAACAATTACATAATCCTTTTACTATCTCACTTGGTGAGAAGTTAGTTTATGAGAATAGAGGTCTTCAGTTCAAGTCTCTTTCTCATGCTTCTTTTGTATTTTAAAAAAAAAGGTCGAACTTCATCATCAAATTTTAAACCATTTCCGTAATTATTCGGCATCTACAACTCGTTTTTTCAAAAAGACATAACTTCTTCATCCGGAAGTCATTTTTCGAGTTTTTTTTTTTTTTAATCAGCCTAATTTTTCGAGATCTTTCCATTGGAGCAATTAGTTTTAGCTTTTTTCAGCTTCAGTTTAAAAAAATGGAAAGTGCATGCCCGATTATTCTTAACAACACCAATTATTTCCAATGGCTATCTCATATGGTAGATATACTTAGAAGTAAAGGGCTTTATAGAATAGCCACAGGACAAGAAACTAAACCTTCCGATGATAATAAAGTCGCTAAATGGGAAAATAAACAAGATCAAGCACGAGGGTTGATAGGAATGTCCATTGCTCAAGATCTTAGATTTCATATCCTTGACATTGACACCCCTCATGAAGCCCTGGAAAAGCTAAATATTGTCTTTGGCATTCAAAATCAAATCAGGTCCCACCAGCTTGAAAATGAGTTGCTTACTTTGGACCCGAATAATTTCTCCTCTATTGAAGATTTTTTGTCCAAATTCAAGACCCTTAGACTTCTTTTAGAAGGTTGTAAGGTCAAAAAGGAAGATGGTAGCCTCATCTATTGCATTCTTGCTAAGCTTGGCCCTACATACTCTGTATTTGTGTCCACCTTCCATTCCACTAGAGAAGCCATCATTTCTTCAGGAACCACCTACAAGAACCCCTCTTTTGATGCCTTTTGTGATTCTTTGATAAGAGAACATGAAAAAATCTTACACCTTGGTCTTATCACTTCTGGAGGCGCTTCTAAGAAAGCCTTAGCAGCCCAACAACAATCATATCAAAAGAATCCCAAGAAGTAGTATCCTAAAAAGTATGGTCCGAAACCAAACAAGGGTCCTAAGCAATTTCAGCCACAAACTGAAAAAGCAACTCACCAAAATGATAAGGCAAATAAAAACAGAGGGAAGAAGACAGATAGACATTGCAACTTTTGTAATCGTGATGGCCATATAGAGTCCAAATGTTTTAAGAAGATGGAAGCCTTAGAAGCCGCAATGAAGAAGCACAACATCAATTTGGAGCACTCCTCACCTTCATCTTCAGGAATGGCAGTTTCTGCTTGTGGTTGTCAAGCTTCAAGATCTAGTTATGCATTAAATGTATCTTCTTCTTCTCATTCTCATGAGTGGCTCATTGATTCTGGAGCTTCTTACCACATGGCCAAAAATACAGCCATGTTTTCTTCTTTAAATGATTGTAACACCAAACATATTTACGTTGGTGATGATAGATCTCTTAGTGTTGTAGGATCTGGAACCATTCATCTAGATAATAGTTAGTTTAATGATGTACTATGTGTTCCTACCTTGTCATGCAACCTTCTCTCTGTTTATCAGATAACTCATTAGGTGAAGGGAAAATAGTAGAATTCTTATCTCATGATGTTGTAATCAAGGACCTCCAAAATCCTAGACATATTTGAGCTACTGACATTGCTGATGATTCCACAAGGTTATATAAGTTTGACAACTTTGGGTCATCATGTCTTCCCTCCGTTTTTGTTGCTCATAATGATGAAGTGAGCAAACTGTAAATTTGTGTAGATGTTCTATGCTTGATACAATTTTACTTTCACTACAGCAATCACATAAATAATCAAGTAAAATGCTGATAGAATATACTAGTAGATCAATAGAAGACAAACCAGAAACAGATAAATGTGTTGGTGCGTTACGGCGGTCAACAGGATGCTTCAACCAGCAAAGTCTCAATTGGTCAGCTAACCAGCAATGTCACACAACCCTCAGATCAGCGAAACAGTCAACTCAAAAGTCAACCCAGAAAAGTCAACGCAGCACGGTCTACAGTCAACCTTTGACCTCGGTTCTTGTGCCAAAATGTACGGACTGCAGAAATTGAAGTCTATGCCAAAATCCAGCTCCTCTTGACCATGCGTTGACCAAAGTCAACGCTGGTCAAACCTGCGTTGGAAACCCTAGACGCAGCAGAAACTGTCTTCGTCCTTCTCCCACGCGTGAACCGCAGATTTGCCTCCAAGTAGCTCAAACCAATCAGAAGTGGAGAGAGAAATATGTGTGATGAGGAGATGAGTGAAATGTCCTCCTATGTTGACTTTATTTATATCCATCACTGAGGGTGTGTGACACATTTGCTGGGGTACAAAACCTTAAAGCCGACCTGCACATATTTGAATATATTAGAAAATAAATTCAAAATAAATGTTTTGCTCATTGGATCAAGATGATCTTTAGATCTATCTTGCACCTCTCCGAAAGAGGAACCCAATAAAAATATTGGTATCTTCATCTGAGCATCACAACATGGAGTTTGGACCTGGTTGTCCAATTTTAACACTCCCTCTCAACTAGGGAGAACTCCATCCACCTGTGCAACTCAACATCGTGCGTCATCCCGCCGTAACTTGCTTTGCTGGCTCTTTATTTCAGAACAGAAGTGGGTTAGTCACAAAGACATCATTCCTAGTTGATAGATTCAGCCCAAAGGTCCGAAGTTGGTTTATTTGACCCAAAGTGAGTAGGAGGTCCGAAACCTCACTAGACTTGATCCCAAATCAAGTGGTTGGACCGTGCCATCGTAGATAGAGAGTACGGCAATCTCTGATGCGTCCATCAGTCTTTGTTACTAGTCTTAGCTTTTCCCACCTCATTGGCCAAATGAGAGGTACTTCCCATGAGCCCTGAACTCAATGGGTAGGATGCATACGGGGCACAGATAATGAGAGGTGAACCAACTCAATAATCACAACGATGGGGCCCAAGCACACTAACAAGGTTCGGCAAGCCTAGCCCTGTGGTTGCTTATAGCTCTGAGAAGCTACCCCAAAGCCCCCCAGAGCTCCCAAAGCTCATCGTCCAACATGACCCTCATCATCGGGTCGTTCCACGATACCAAGACTCTCACGGAAGGTTAGGAACTTGACCTTCCCTAGGGGCTTTGTGAGAATATCCACGACTTGCTCATCAGTTCCTATATGATCGAGCCTTACGATGCCTCACTATACCATATCCCAGATAAAGTGGTACCTGATATCAATATGCTTGGATCGATCGTGGAACATGAGATTCTCGGACAAACGAATCCCACTCTGGTTATCACAGAGTATCATCGTGGTATCTAGCACATGCTTGAACAACTCACTGAACAACTTTTGCAACCAAGCTACTTCACAACAGGCCATACTCGCTGCAATGTATTTGGCCTTCGCGGTGCTCAAAGCCACCGACTTTTGCTTCCTGCTCATCCATGATATCGAAGCAGATCCAAGTGTGAAGCAGCATCTCGATGTGCTTTTACGATCCACCACACTGCCAGCCCAATCGACATCAGTATATCCATGGAGTGTCACGCTCCCGGCAGTGTATCTCAGCTCATGGTTTATCGTGCCCCCAAGATGTCTCAGAGGATTCTTGGCACCAACCCAGTGAAAGTGATGAGGCTCAACCATCTGTTGACTCAAAGTGTTCACTGCAAAACATATATCTGGACGTGTGTTCACTAAGAACATTAGGGCCCCTATGAGTTGGCGATACTCAGTAGGATTTACTAACACAGGCCTAGCAGCGCTGCCACTCAACTTCTTGAAGTTGATCTCCATCGGTGTCGACATGGACTTGTAGCCCACCATACTAAATCTTTTCAGAAGCTTCACAATGTACTTTCCTTGAGAAAAGAAAATCTCGCCAGGTCTTTGCCAGACCTCCAGGCCTAGGAAGTAGTGCATTAGCCCTAGGTCCTTCATCTCGAACTCAACAACGAGCTCCCTCTTACACTGATGAATGAGAGGGTCAGCACCTGTCAGGAAGAGGTCGTCCACATACAACACCAGAATGAGAGGCTTCTATCTATCAACCTTGAAGTAAAGGTTCGAATCAACATTACTACGAGTGAAGCCCAGCTTCATTAGGTAGCTATCTATCCTCACATACCAAGCTCTGGGTGCTTGCTTCAGCCCATAGAGGGCTTTCTTCAACCTGCAGACATGGGTGTCCCGATCTTGAACTTCGAACCCCAGAGGTTGCTCTACATACACCTCTTCCTTTATCGCACCATGCAGAAATACGGTCTTTACATCCATCTGATGAAGACTCCATCTTTGCGTAGCAGCAAGGGCTATGATATATCAAATGGTGGTATATCGTGCCATAGGTGCAAATATGTCATCATAGTCTATGCCTTCCTTTTGAGAGAAGCCACGGGCAACGAATCTTGCCTTGAACTTTTCAGCACTTCCATCAGATCCATGCTTGATCTTGTAGAGCCATTTTGAGGTGACAATGGCTTTGTCATCCGGTCTTGGAACCACATCCTAGACATCATTCTTCATTATGGACTCATACTCATCGTGCATAGCATCCTTCCAGTCTTGATGCTTTACGGCTTCCTCAAAAGATCTAGGCTCGGATTGTACAATAGTACTCATGGCTGCTAGATACCCTTGGTATCTACTCGGCTTCTTGCTTTCACGGAATGCCCCCCTTGGGGCCATATGTCCCTCAGCATCTTCGAGAGTGTCCCTGAGCCATGATGGTCTCTTCCCTAGTGAAGGAGGTGGATCAATCGGGTCCATCGGTCCTTCAACATCAGGCATTGTCTCATCCTTCGGTTCTTCTTGATTTCCAAGCCTTGCTTCATGATCTTCCTGGGATCTCGAAAGATTGACTACTTTCTTCAGGGAAGCATCTTTGTCGAAAGTGACATCGTGGCACATCTCCACTTCCCTTTGACCAGGCACATGGACTCTATAGGCCTTCGAAGTTTTGCTGTAGCCCACAAACATTCCTTTCTTCCCAAAAGCATCCAACTTGCTCCTCTTCTCTTTCGGCACATGAAAATAAACAAGACATCCAAAAACTCTAAAATGTGAGAGGTCAAGTTTCTTACCAATGAAAACCTCTTCGGGAGTTTTGGAGTCCAGAGCGGAATGTGGGCATTGGTTTTGTATGTACACAACAGTGTTCGTAGCTTCTCCCCACAGAAACTTCGGTAGACCCTAGTCACATAGCATGGAATGGGCAGCTTCCACAATGGTCTCGTTCTTTCATTCAGCAATGCCATTCTGCTCAGGAGTATAGACAGTTGTGGTCTCCCTCTTGATGCTAGCTTCTTTGCAAAAGTCCTTGAACTCGTTTGTCTCATATTCAGTGCCATTATCGGTCCTCAAAATCTTGGTCTTCTTCACTATCATATTTTCCACCAAGGCTTTGAAGGTGTGGAACGACATCAAAGCCTCATCCTTCTTCTTTAAGAAGTATATCTAGGTTTTGCGAGAGAAGTCATCTATGAACGTCATATAATAAGAACATCCTCCTAAGGATGTCACGGGCAGCATACCAGATAGATCAGAATGGATCAATTGCAAGACATCAGATGTCTTTGTGACACTTGAGGGGAAAGGTCCCCTTGTATGCTTTCCTTCGGCACAACCTTTACATACGCCTTCATGATTATTTGAAAACTCAGGCATCCTTGTCACCACCTTCCTTGCTTCGGGAAGGGCCTTGTAGTGAAGGTGTCCAAACCTCTGGTGCCATAGTTTAGTCTGTCGGATAGTATCACATGTCATCGCACCTAGTGGACTTCCTCCAACCTGGTAGAGTGTATCAATTCTAAATCCAATCGTGATAGCTTCCTTGAAGCTCTTCTTCCACATGTGCACCTTTCCATCAATGAATGCCACATTGAAACCTTTGTCTTCCATGGCCGATATAGACACAAGGTTCTTCTTCAAATTTGGTACATAGAGTACATTCTGCAAGTGGAGGACTTGTCCTTGAGACAAGTGGAGGGTCACAGTCCCTATCCCTTTCACGGGATATGTGGCATTATCTCCAAGGATAATTTCCAGATTGGTATCCTTCTCAACGATATCAGAGAGTGCTTCCTTGAATCCAGTGATGTGCCTTGAGGCACCACTATCTATCAACCAGACATTCATAGTGTCGGGTGGAGATGCAGCGGAGAGGGCAGATACAAGAATGTATTCATTTCTTTTATCAACAACATTTGATTCCTCATACCTGGAGTTTCTCGACCTTTTGAAAGGTTGACCATTTCTGCCGGAAGGAGCCTTCCTTTTTCCCTTGGACCTGTTGTTCCTTTGATTTCCATTCCTCTGGTTGTTGTTGTTGTCATCACCATCGGGAGAATCCTTCTTGAAAGGACACTCTCTAGCATAGTGCCCTGGCCTATGACAAGTGTAATACTTGCCCTTCTTTCCTTGGGCCCTTGCTCTTCCTTTGTTCTTTGGACCACTAAAGTTCTTCTTTCTAGAATGAGTAGCGTAGGCAGCATTTCCTTCATTTTCGTACTCCTTCATTCTTGTCTCTTCTTGAACGCATCTCAATAGTACTTTGTCAAAGTCAGGTATCACATTATTATTTAGAATGGTAGTGTTGAACACATGTCATTCGGATGGGAGCCCTCCAAGTGCGGTGAGTACCATCTCTCGATCAACTATTATCTCCCCAATAGCCAACAGATTGTTCCTAATCTCGGTCAGCTTCAGAAAGTATGATTAGATAGACTCATCCCTGTCTTTCTTTAGATTCTTCAATTGATTCTTGAAGAATAGTACTTGATTTGCATTGTTGGCCTTGAACATGTGGACCATCTTATCATACATCTCTTTGGATGTGCCCAGCTTAGAGATGTAGGCCACCAGACTCTTATGAATTGAGTCCCCGATCATCCACTTTGCTTTGATCTCCCCCTTCTTGTACTTTGTTTTGGCAGCAACAGTAGTAGTGGATGGAGGCTCTTGGATTTTACCCTGCACATAGTCCATGACATCTTGGTCTTCCAATTTAAGATCTAATATCATCTTCCAAGCATGGAAGTCATCCTTCCTAGTCAATTTGTCATCCTCCTTGAAGCCATAGTTTGTGGAACCCATTTTCTTCTTCGGTGATTGCTACAAATTAGGGCTTGCCTTCACTTCAACTCTGATACCATGTAAATTTATGTAGATGTTCTATGCTTGATGCAACTTTACTTTCACTACAGCAATCACATAAACAATCAAGTAAAATGTTGATAGAACATACCAGTAGATCAACAGAAGACAAACCAGAAACAGATAAATGTGATGGTGCGTTACGGCGGTCAACAGGATGCTTCAACCAGCAAAGTCACAATTGGTCAGCTAACCATCAATGTCACACAACCCTCATATCAGCCAAACAATCAACTCAAAAGTCAACCCAAAAAAGTCAACGCTGCGCAAAAAAGTCAATGCAGAACAACTACAAGTAAAAGTCAACGCAACACGGTCTACGGACAACCTTTGACCTCGGTTCTTGTGCCAAAATGTACGGATTGTAGAAATCAAAGTCTATGCCAAAATTCAACGCCTTTTGACCATGCGTTGACCAAAGTCAACGCTGGTCAAACCTGTGGTGGAAACCCTAGATGCAGCAGAAATTGTGTTCGTCCTTCTCCCACATGTGAACTGTAGATTTGCCTCCAAGTAGCTCGAACCAATCAGAAGTGGAGAGAGAAATATGTGTGATGAGGAGATGAGTGAAATGTCCTCCTACGTTGACTTTATTTATATCCATCACTGAGGGTGTGTGACACATTTGTTGGGGTACAAAACCTTAAAGCCGACCTGCACATATTTGAATATGTTAGAAAATAAATTCAAAATAAATGTTCTGCTCATCAGATCAAGATGATCTTTAGATCGATCTTGCACCTCTTCGAAAGGTATCTTCATCTAAGCATCACAACATGGAGTTTGGACCTAGTTGTCCAATTTTAACACAAACTTTGGCATGAGCGATTTGGTCACTTAAACTATCGCTCTCTTCAAACTCTATGTAAAGAAAATATGGTGACAGGTTTTCCTATGGTATCTTGTCGAGATGGTGTTTGCTCCAGATGTGTACTCGGAAAACATCATCGGGATAGTTTTGACAAACTTGCCTCTTGGCACGCTTTAGCCCCTTTGCAGCTTGTGCACAGTGATTTATGTGGTCCACTTCCTGCTGTTTCTTTCTCTGGTTGCAAGTACTTCTTAACTTTCATTGATGATTTTTCCAGACGCACTTGGGTATACTTCTTAAAACTCAAGAGTGAAGTTTTTAACATGTTCTTGGCCTTTAAGGCCTTTGTTGAGAAACAATTTGGACATCCAATTCTTAAGTTAAGATCAGATAATGGAGGAGAATATGTTAACAACAAATTTATCAACTTCTACACTGAGCATGGCATTCAATTGCAACATACTGTTCCATACACTCCACAACAAAATGGTGTAGCTGAAAGGAAGAATCCCACCTTAAAAGAAATGGCTAATTGTATGCTTCAATCTAAAAGACTTAGTCTCAATTTTTGGGCAGAAGCAATTAACTGTGCAAATTACATAGTAAATCGCACTCCTACTAAGGTTTTGAAGAATAAAACTCCAGAAGAAGCTTGGAGCTCAATCAAACCAGATGTAAGTCACTTTCGTGTTTTTGGAAGTGATGCTTGGGCCCATATTCCCGATGCGAAACATAAAGCCTTAGAACCTAAGAGTGAAAAATGCATTTTTGTTGGATATTCTGAAGATGTCAAAGGATATAGACTTCTTCAATCAAAATCCAAAAATATAATCATTAGAAGAGATGTAAAATTTGATAAAAAAATATCGGCCTACGAGCCTAATTTGGGGGGTGTGCCACCTTTGGCCTGCAAGCCTGATTTGGCATATGTGCCACCTCTCTCTCTCTCTTCTATTTTTAATAGCATTCCTTCTAGTTCAGATGATGACAGCAAGGATGACAATCCTCCTCCACCTCTTGAAATTATTCCTTTTACTCCACAGCTTCCAAGATGGGTCCGCTCTACTCAGGATGCAATGGGTTCTCTTGCAGGTGACCCTGTAGATCAACGACGTACACATTCTCAGTTCAAAAGAGCCTCTTCCTTATTAGCTCAAGTTCTAGAAAATCCTGATCCAGAAACCTTTGAAGAAGCCTCCGGTCATCTAGATTGGGATGAAGCTATGAATGAAGAGTATCATTCCTTATTGGAAAACGATACTTGGGATCTTGTTCCTCTTCCAAAAGGAAGAAAACTTGTCAGATGCAGAGGGGTTTACAAAACCAAATTTGGACCAGATGGAAAAGTGGATAGACATAAAGCTCGTCTTGTCGCTAAAGGATTTTCACAAGTTGAACGCATTGACTATACTGAAACCTTCTCCCCTATTGCCAAAATGAATTCTATCCTCCTTGTTCTTTCCCTTGCTGCCTCCTTTAAATGGGAAGTCCATCAGATGGATGTTAAATCCGCCTTCTTACATGGAGATTTGCATGAAGAAATCTACGTGGAACAACCCCCTAGGTTTATCCAAAACGACTCCAGCCTTGTTTGTCGCCTTAGGAAGTCTCTATATGGTCTCAAACAAGCTCCTCGGACTTGGTATGCCAAAATGGATAGATTTCTATTAGATAATGGCTTTTCTAGGTGTCATTTTGACAACACTTTCTACACCAAGAAAGTGGGTAAGTCCTTCACCATCCTTGTTCTTTATGTTGATGATCTTATCCTTACTGGTAGTGATCCCAACCATATAAACCATGTGAAGTCTAGCCTCAAAAAGAAGTTTGAAATGACAGACTTAGGACACTTACATTATTTCCTTGGTCTTCAAGTCTTGCAATCCAAGGAAGGTATTACCCTCTCTCAGTCCAAGTATGCCTGTGATCTTCTACACCACTTTCACATGGAAGACTGTAAGCCAGCCCCTTCCTTTTCAGTTTGGAGTCAAGCTTTAAGTCACTTGTACTACCCCTGAAGTTGATGCTACCTTATACCATCAACTTGTTGGTAAACTTCTGTATCTAACCCATACCCGTCCTGACCTTTCCTTTGCCGTTGGTCTTGTCGCTCGGTTTATGCACCAACCTCATGAAAGTCACTGGAAAACAACTAAAAGAATACTTCGATATATTCGAGGTACAGTTTAGTTCGGGATTCATTACAGTGTAGAAGCATCTCCATTGTTGATTGGTTTCACTAATTCTGATTGGGCTGGTGACCCTAATGATCGAAAGTCTACTGCAGGATATGTATTCACTCTTGGTTCAGGACCTATTACTTGGTCTTGTAAGAAATAAAGTGCCATCTCTCTTTCTTCAACAGAAGTAGAGTATCGTGATGCAGTTGAAGCCAACAAGGAAGCCATGTGGCTTCGTCAGATCCTGTCTGAATTTGGTCTTCATCAGTAGCATCCAACTACACTTTGGTGTGATAATCAGAGTGCCATTCAACTATGTAAAGATCCAGTTCAGTATCAGCGTATGAAACACATTGAACTCCACATACACTTCATCAGAAAGCTCATTCATGATCATGTTCTTGTAGTGCAGTATTGCCCAACCAATGATTAAGTAGTCGATATCTTTACAAAGGCTCTCACAGAAGCGAAGTTTACCAAACTTCGATCCATGCTTGGAGTTCAGAAAAGTTATCATTAAGGGGGGATAGGCTCTAATGCCTCCTTCCTTCTCCTATTGTGTCACCTTTGTAAATCCTTCAATCCTATCCCAATTTGTTCTTAAGGGGGGGATGTTAGGATATTTCAACACATAGGAAATAGGCTCATTTTGTGTCACCTTTGTAAATCCTTCAATCCTATCTCAAGTTGTTCTTAAGGGGGGATGTTAGGATATTCCAACACATAGGAAATAGTTAAAAATAACTTAGTCTAGTATAGAGTTAGGTAAAGTGTGTTTCTTTACTATATACATTTGTAACTTATAATCCGACAGTCACGATTTGTAGTGATCCGACGGTTCACTCTCTCCTTGGTATTAACGACACTTGATCTGTGGCTTAACACCCGATTGGTCCATGATCACTATTTAAAGAGCATGGAGGGTCATTTGTCCGGTAACCGTTTATGAGAGAAACATATGTAACTTTTCTTTTTATATTAATAAATTGGCTGAAGTGGCCGCGTTCGCTCAGGCCGTGGATTGTTTCCTTCTTCGAGGGTTTTAACCACGTGATAATACCGGTGTACTGATTTGTGATCTGTTTGTGAGCGGTGACCTTTGGTTTTTGATCCAAGGAACTTACCCTGTAAATTCCTACACATTGATTCTTATGCACCATCAAGTCCATCACATCATGGACAAAGAAGTCCATCAACTTCCACCCATGGCAGTGGATATGGAGGCACACCTAGACCAAACATCTCCTTAAGGCATAGAACCATATCCGATTTCCTTGACGAAGGGTGTAGGAATGATGTGGATTCAAAAATTTTCTAGTTTCTCTATGCATGTGGGGTGCCATTCAATGTTCTTCGCTCACCTTATTGGCATGAAATGGTTTCTGCCATTAATAATGCCCCCAAAGGATACAGGAGCCCTGGGTATGACAAGGCCAGAACCGTGGGACTTGATCATGAAAAAGCTAAAATAAGTAATTCTTTGATTAGAATGACAAATTCCTGGAATGAGCATGGGGTGTCCATTGTATTTGATTGATGGACCAATGTAAAAGGAAAGCCATTGATAAGTGTTCTGGCTGTGTCTGTTAGTGGTGCAATATTCCTTTCAGCATATGATTATTCAGACAAATTCAAGACCGACATTAACATTGCATAACCATTACTTGAAACAATTGAAAGTATTGGGCCATACAATGTCATCCAGGTCATCACTGATAATGCTGCTAATTGTAAGGCAGTGGGAGCAATTATTGAGGATAAATACCCCAACATATTTTGGTCTAGGTGTTTGGTTCACACAATGAACCTTTTGATGCATGATATCATTAAAAACAAACAACCTCAATACAAATCGCTTGGTGATTTGTACAAGAGAGGTAAAAAAATGATAAAATTTATTACAAATCATAGCAATACCCATGGGCTTTTCCGTACTCACTCAAAATTGGAGTTGTTGAAGATAGCAAGGACTAGATTTCCTAGCTATTACCTCACCTTCAGGTGCCTTTTGAAGGTGAGAGAGTCATTGGCAGCCATGGTATCAAGTCCACTCTGGCAAGTATTAAAAGACAGGGCAGCAACAATAGTTGACAGGCAACGTTTTGAACATGTGGAGGAGACTGCCCTTAATCCTTTGTTTTGGGCATGTGTGAGGGAAATTTTGAATTTCACCAAGCCCATTTATCACATGATTCGTTTTTCAGATACAGATAAACCAGTGATTGGGGAGGTGTATGAGCAGATGGATAGCATGTTGGGGCAAATAAAAGATGTTGTTAAGGAAAGTGATCCTAACTTGTATGCAATGAATGATTCACGACTATGTGTGTGCACAGTGGAATAAACTTAATGTTCCACTACATGCCTTTGCATATATCCTCATGCCAAAATATTATTCTCCATCTTGGTTGGGCCAACCTACACCTGGAGGTGGGGTTAGGATCAAACCTCACACAGATCCAGAGGTACAAGAGGGATACAAGAACGCATTAGACAAGTTGGTCCTCGACAGGGAGGAGTGTGCTAGATTGCGCCTTGAATTAGGCAGATACTTCAGTTGCACTAGTAACTTTGGTTCTTTCCATGCAATGGAAGACAGAGATAGATTTGATGCCCTTGCATGGTGGGAAGCATATGGCGGCATGGGGCTTTTGCCAAAGTTAGCAAAAAAGTTCTCTCACAAATTGTAAATACTTCTTCTGTAGAGAGGTGTTGGAGCACATACAGCTTCATACATAATGTGAGAAGAAACAAGCTGAATGAAAACCGAGCAGAAAGCTTGGTTTATGTGCATTACAACTTGAGGTTGTTGAGTCATTACTGTGATCGGGTATATGAGGATCAATCATATAAAGTTTGGGACAATCACCTAGAGGATGATAATTTGGAGGACGACACTATACATATGGAAGAATTGGAAGCAGAACTTTTGAGGGATGATGATGAAGCAACAGCAGCCATGCTACCGCCACACATAGGGCCAGTCCCACCATCCAGTAGCAGTGCGGGTGCCAGTGCCAGTGCCAGTGCCAGTGCTTAATTTCCAACTATTGTTCCTTTGCAGATTCAACCTCCACCTACATCCTCACGTTTCCCTCTGCCTTCTAGTTATGGTCGTGGTACTCTTGAGAGTACTAGAAGACCAGCATTGCCTCGTGGTTCTCACAAATTTGACATTTTTCGTGGGCGTGGCAAGGGGCCAACCAATAGATAAAATAGATTTATTGTTTACTAGTCTTTTCTATTTTCTAGTAGTTTTTAACTTTTATAACTGTTGAACAGTTGAAACTTGACTCTGTCATATTTATTATGATAATTTTTGTAAACAATATATGACAATTTAAGTTTGAAGTTTGAATTTGAAAGGGGAAACTTTGAAGTTAGCATTTATATGTTTATAAGTCATTATGAATTATGAATATGATGCTTCATGAAAGCTCATTTCATTTAATTTTATAACATTTCATTTCATGTTAAATATTCTTTGTTGTAATGGTTATTGGTTACACTTAGCTTACAAGTACAACTATGGTGATCAATGAATCAATGATGATAAATGTTATATATTGAAATTTGAAATCAATGAATCAATGATGATAAGTGTTATATATTGAATTTTGAAAGCTTGAAACTTTAAGATTGATGATTCATGAGACTCAAGAGTCAATATGTTGTATGTTTCCAACTTGTGGGCATGGTTGATGAAGATTATAACTTCTAGATGATTGATGTTATATGGTTCAATCTATGTTTTTATGTTTTTTATGTCTAATTCATCAGTCTACATGCTTTTGTTGACATATATGCATAAAAATATAAAATACATATATATTTAAAAACAAACGCTCCTCGAAACGCGCCAGACTGGGAACTTTTGAAAATGGCGCTCCCGCTCCCAAGTAACCATGCTCTGAACATGTATGCTTGAAGATATACAAGCAGCTCCAACTGGAGCTACAATGCTCCTTCATGCATGTGCACATAATCCCACTGGTGTAGATCCTACAGTGGACCAATGGGAAGGAATTCGGCAATTAATAAGATGTGCTCTTTCATGCATGTGCACATAATCGCACTGGTGTAGATCCTACACCAGACCAATGGGTTGGAATTTGGCATTTAATAAGATATAAGATCTTTAATTTTTTTTTTATAGATTTAGCACATTTGAGCATTCTAATTAAAATGCTTATAATAAAAAACATCGAACACAAAGGATATGAAATTGCAATCTCTTAATAAAAGATACTTGCTCATACAAGTCATATTGAAGCCCCTACCAATGGCATGTATGGATTCTTAACAATGACTAATCTAAGACACTGAAGCCCACTTGTGAATCCTGGATGGATCCACCACACAAATGACATCATGGGATTTTCGTCCCGGGATCGAGCTAAAACTGGCCATGCCAAGTTCTCAACAAACACACAATAAGATAGACAACTCTGGATGATCCAAATGTCTAGCTCCTATCCCCTTTAATAGGCTTGATGGACTTTCTAGAAACTTTGTTTTATTATTATCCCTCAAAAAATGAAGACAAATACCATGGGAAGATCCCATGGGCAAATACCATGGGTAGATTCCGTCCATTTTAACCATATCAAGATAAGGAATATAGCATAAGATCAAAAAGTCTGCTGCCATTTTTTGACAATGCTTATCAAGTTACTTAATATCAACCCATTAAAACTTTCATTTCTATGCGATATTTTCCCTATCATGTGTGGTGAAATTGAAAGATACATTTGTTTGTCTTCTGTTCATCTATATTTTATTTGTAATGAAAGTTTCTTTAAATTGTGCAACAAATCATGACCTTTCACTTCTTTGATTCAGGGATTTGCCAGTGGAAGCATTGATGTAGATGCCTACTCTGTTCGTTTGTTTGTAGGAGATGGTGGTGAATGCTTTATTTCTCAGAGTTATGCAAAGAATATGGGGCTGTATGGGGAGCGTGTGGGTGCTCTATGATGCTCTAAAGGCTCGTGGTGAAATTATGTACTGTATACTCCATTAGTAACCTTTCAACTGTATATCTGGTATATTCACATCACATTCTACACTCGTTAATATATCTGTGGATAATAATTCACTGACAGGAATTCCTGAAGACTGGAGCCACATTATTAAGCAGATTGGAATGTTAACTTTTACTGGCCTGAACAAAGATCAAGTTGCATTTATGACTGCAGAGTACCGTATTTATTTGACTTCTGAAGAGTTTCTCCCCCCTTCCCACTTTTGTGTGTTTTAGAAAGAGCACAATAGAAGTGCTCAATTTACTACTGATTTGGTACATAAATGTTAATTCACTATCTTGTGCTTCATGTTGCAGGAGGACAAGTATGGCAGGTCTGAGCTCTAAAACAGTCCCACATCTTGCAGATGCTATCCATGCTGCTGTTCTCCGCCTTGGTTAGCAGCATGGTTTTCCAAACAATAACTTTTGCATAAAATAAAACATGCAAGGCCTGACCTTGCAAAGCACTGCAGAAATTTTACTTTGTATCATTTGATTTTTCGTGCAATTCATTATTACTAAGACTTGAATAATTTAGTGTACACAGCTTCTCTTTCTAAAGTGATAAACTTTGATATTATGTAGCAACTTGTCCTCTAAACCTTTTATGAAAATCTTTCTTTTTACCATTTGGTGGTTTATCAACCGAAATTAAGTTAATAGAATTATGAATCAAATATACAATAATTGCTTACTGTCACATCAGGTGTGGAATTATAACGTATACTACATGCTCATTGTTCTGCTACTATGGATGTTTTGCATGACAGATTCTACAGGGGAATTATATTTTTGATACACAGTTTATTGATAACTTTGTAAGATTTGGTGCTTGTAGAGCAATTGGATAAACTTTGTAAGATTTGGTGCTTGTAGAGCAATTGGATAAACTTTGTAAGATTTGGTGCTTGTAGAGCAATTGGAATATTTGATGAAAAGTATGATTTGACTTTACCTTAGAAAACGCTGACTGAACTGTGCAGCATTTAATACAGAAATTTAGTAATGTTTTTCCATGGCCTGAATTCCAAAACAAAGATCTTAATAGATGAGACGCAACATAGCCTGCCTTCTCAGTTCCGGCCATTAAAGGTAATGGAGGTATATTGCCTTACACGCTGTAAAAGTAAAAACGTGTGACAAAGCATCGTAAAACCAGAAGGAAAAATTAGAGTAATCAGTGTACATGGCCATCGGGGGCTGCAATTTGTCATTATCTGAGCGCATCACGTGGGCAATGTCAGTTGTGGCTGTGTGGCTAGCTTCTCCAGAAGCATCCATCAGCTTCAAGCACTGGGTGTGTAGTTTGCCCAGACACTCATCTGAGGCTAGGGAGAAGCTGCAAAGGGAGGAGTCCCCTGAAGTACCGGTGCTACTTGGAGGGGGTGATAGGACTACCTCCTTGAGGAGGTTAAGATGCGCTGCAATTTGCCCACAACCAAAGATTGCAGAGACATCAGTTGTGAGGCCATATCCCTGCTTCCTTTTGTGTATCAGTGTGAAGGATCTCACTTCAGTTTCTCATTCCTGCATTTTCAATATATGGTTTGTTAGCTGCCTGAATTTGCTGTTCAAATCCTTCTTTCCACGTTCCATTGCAGGGTCAAGTTCATAACACTGACCTTCTGCAATCTCCCTTTTGCAGTGCTTCAATCCCTACTGCACTTAATCTCACACATTGCACAACATTTACTACGGTATTGTCAGTGTGCTATCTCTTCATCTGTTCTGGATGGGAGCTAGAGGGCACCTTAAAATCTTCCTTCCATCCCCAGAACTGATGCAGACCTTCGCTCTTGCCTGCATTTCTCCGCCAGGTTCTGAATTGGATTTGAAGAAGACTTGCCATAACTCATAACTGACCCAAGGAACCCCCACATACAACATGGCAGATCTCCACTGTACTTCTCAAGGGTGTAAGTAGGGGAAAGTTGCAAAAAATCATTTCCATTTGTGCCCCATGATGGGGCATGTGCTGGAAAATGGCATGATCCGATAATGTTCTTACACATCATCCAAAGGTTAAATTGATAGGTTGGTTTTTATGTGACCTTTGAATAATTTGGTGTAGCTTTCCCGTTTCTGGTATCGTTTACTGTTTTCTATTTCTGGTAACATACTTTTTTGTGTGCTCCCTCCCTTGGCCCCGATTTGGGAAGAAGGGGATTGAAGTTCCAAACATGAAAGAAGCCTGCCTAGTGAAAGATTGTTGATGATATAATTTTTTTGCCACCATGAATATTCTGTTATTGGTAAGTACAATGTTTATTTATGGAATTGGTAAGTACAATGTATATTCAAGTTTTCCATGAATTGGAGTATGGTCCATTTAATCGGCTAAATCCTGAATTGCTTCCATGCCTGTTTTCATTGTGCATGCTCATATCAGCGGGACTTCCTCGAAGTCATAAAAGAGTTCAATTTGATCCCAAAGTCAAGATGAAAGAAGCTATCCATTGTAAGATTATATGAAAATATCTATCCATGGTAAAGATCATGGTAAAGATCACATGTATTTGTCCTCATAACTAAAACTACCTCTTATTGATCATAGCTAATGCATAAAGTAAAGTTGGCCTAAGTAAAGTTGATACACCCACATAGTTTCCAAGGCGGTTTAGAGGTTAGAACTCCCCGGCACATCAACCTGGGTCGGGCTTATTCCTGACTGTATCAATTTCTTCGCAGGAAGCTCGAACCCTACCTAGGGTCGGAGTTGCTTGCTCTCTAGTTTGCTTAGGTTTACGCCTGGCTGCCCGGGCTTTTTAGCCGCAAAGTCGCAGTCACAACAGTCGCATAGTCGCAGTCACAATAGGTTGTTTATTACCACTCAAGTAGGTTGCCTTCGCAGAAAGTCTGCGTGACCGTCGCCGAAGTTGTCGAAGGTCGGGAAAAGTAGGTATCAGTAGCATACATGCACTGATATAACCTCAAAGTTCGGGCATGTCAGGCACTATTCTATACATTGTGCATAGTCCAGGAACCTTGAGCAGATGCAGAGACGATGATCAAGCTGTCTAGCATTACTCTTTTTCAGACCGTTCAACTCCATCATTCTCCAAGTAAGTTTTTCGCAATCGCATAGTCGCAGTTTGTCTCAAGTCGCATAGTCGCAGTTTGTCACAAGTTGCATAGTCACAGTTTGTCTCAAGTCGCATAGTCGCAGTTTGTCTCAAGTCGCAACTTTGGCTTCTTAGGCATGATTATGTGACTTAGCAACTTGAAGATCTTGATTGTCATGCATTATTAAAAACCTTTCAAATGCAAACAACATTAACAGTTGTGCATCCAAATGGGAAAGATCTTGCAAAATGGGAACTCTGCACGTTTTTCATGCTTGCTGATCTCTCACTGCCCGTATCAAAGTGTTTCCACAAAAGGGTTTGTTAATGCGTGGATTTGGTGTGTGTGACTGGCGCCTTGTGCCTGTGGAAGGCCATTCGAACGACAACATTCGTAACAAGGGTGGATATTAGTCGTCGACAAGGTTCATAGATAAAAAATACCAGATTTTTGCGGCACTACACTATGTAGATAAGTGTGTTAAGAGGTTTTGTACAACTGCTGCATAATAAACAGATGCGAAGTTTATTTGGGGCCGGTTTTTTGGTTATGCTCTTTGGTGTTGCAGTTCACTGTTACGGTTTGGGTTTGGGTTGGAGAGAGACACGGTTTGAAGCTGAGTGGTGGAGGAATTAGGAGTTCGGCACTGCAGCAATGAAGGTTGGAGCTTAATGCATGCAGACATGATAACGAGACAAGAAATTTCTGAACCCGTGGAAACAAATGATCTAGGACAAGTGAAAATTGCCTCATCAGCCAAAGTTGGGAAGTGGGTTTGGGTCAATGCCAAACAGTATCGAGGTATTTTAAAACGGAGACTTGCCCGTCTAAAATGGAGGCAGCCAAGGAAAAAACAGACTCGAAGGAAAAGTACTCAGACCCTTCGCAATAAACAATATTCAAACAAGTCCCCTTTCCAAGCATATGGCAACAAGCCCAGAGGAAAAGGAAAAGGAAAATTCATTGATGATTCTGCCTTGTACAGTCCCACATCCACACCTCTCACCTAGTCATCTGATCTCTATGTGACAGAATTGTTAAGTGCAAAAAATAGGTTGAGGTTTTAGAAGCTAAAGAGCAGGAAAGGGAGCATACAATTTATGTAATAACAGTTGAGAACCAGGGTTTATTAGAAAGCAATAAAATTTTGAAGGAGCAAGTGGCATTGCTACAGGAATCTCTCCTGATAGGAAAGACAAAATGGCAATGGATGAAGGCAGATGTGAAAAACATGAAGAAATTTGTAGTGGAGAGTACAGAGGTGGTGAATGCGAAACCATCCCAGTATAAAGGGAAAGCGGTTGCCCAAATAGACAACCATGAAGGGACAACAAGAGAAGAAAGGAAAGAAGACTCCATAAAAGTTTCCAAAACCTGGGCTGAAGTTATTAGCAATTATGCTAATAGGGAAGGAGACACAAACTTTCGGGTCGACTACATGCAAGATAGAGAAAGCAAGGAAAGACAAGATAAAGTAGCAAACATAATTATTAAAGGGGTGAAAGACTATGGGAAAAATGAACTTACTTTTGACATTGCAAGGGACTTCTTGAAAAACAAGCTGCTATGGAAAGGAAAAATATGCCAAGCATGGAGGGTAGGAAAGTTTAACGGTGAGAGAGCCAGGCCCATAAGAGTCATCATGCCTAGTTTGCATGATAAAGATATCATTTTAAGCAAGAAGTAGCTCTTGAGGGGTTCCCGCTTTTTTCTAGAAGAAGATTTAATTGTAAGACAACAAGAGGAAAGGAGGGAGGAAGTGTCAAAGGTTAGGGCAACAAGAGATGAGGGAAAAATCACATGGATTTATCAGGGTAAAGTTGTGATAACACGATTTGGACCTCCTCCCTAAACGGGGCAGCAAAATGATAATAAAGAAGAGACAACAAACTCTTTAACAAGAAACCAGGAAGCAAGGTCAATATGGGCAAACAGGGACAAAGACTCAAATGTGAGTCTTGTAGGTCGAAACAAATAACAATCAAGTCATACCCAGGTTTCCTTAAGTTTAGTTTGTTAGAACTACAGAGGTTATCCATGGAGACGAGGACCTGGGTTAGGGCTTATTATGGAAGATAGAGACATAATTGGCCTCACATGAGCATGAAGGGTGCAAGACACCTTTGTTTGAAGGGTACTGGAAAATGGCAGTGTGGAACAAAATAGTAGGGAATGGCAAAGGACACGGGGGTGTCATCATATTATTGAGAGAAAAAGGTGGTCGTTTCATTCAGCTAGAAAAAGAAGACTCAAATAAACAATTCATTTGGTTTAAAATATCAGAAAATGGAAATCACATCAGAATTGCAACATGCTATTTTGCGCCACAAGTTTCAAAAATCTACAAAAGTAGAGGGCTTGACCACAAAGATCTTTTTGTAGCCTTAAGGGCAGATATTGCAACATATTATCAGCTAGGTGAAGTCATGATAGTGGGTGATTTTAATGCTAGGACTGCAAGTGAGCAAGCTATCATTGCTTGTTGTAAAGAAGACTGCGACCCTATCTGGCTTACATAAGAGAGTAATCATCAATGGGAAATAATTTCAAAGGGCAAGGGTTGCAATCTCTATGGTGAACAATTGTTTACTTTATGTGGGGCTTTTGATTTAGTCATTTGTAATGGTTTGACTATATGGGAAAAGTCTCGTAATTTCACTTGCAATACTTACAATGGAGTAAGTGTAGTACACTTTCTAATTTGCTCACATAGTTTGTGTGAGAAAATGGAGGAATTTTTGATTGGAAATCAGCTTTGGGACTTAAAATCAGATCACAAGCCAATTTATTTAAGCTTCTCTTGGGCTGGAACGAAGCAATTAGGGTCATAAACTCAGTGTGTTCAAAAAAATCTTCCAAAGGGCATAATTCTTTTGTCTCTAGAAAATTGTAATACATTCAAATTAGCGCTAGAGAGGCTCTTCGAGAAGGAGAAAATCCCATTTCACGACCTGCATAGTCACGAATTAACACATTTAATTCAAAGCGCACTTGTAGAGTGCAAAAGAGCAAAAAGTAAGAAGTCTTAAAAAAAATTCTTTCCATTCAATGCTTGGTTTGACGAGGAATGCAAAAAGGAAAGGAGAATGTGGAAAGAGTCAAACAAGGATAACATAAAGCTCAATACTTACAAGCATATATTAAGAAAGAAAATGGTTGATTTCATGGTTTCGAGGAGAGAAGAACTAATCTTCCTTGGGAAAAATAACCCCAAATTATTTTGGAAGGAGCTCCAACAGAGAGATGCAAACTGAAAACAATATTACAACTTCAAACTGAAAACAATATTACAGCTTCTAAATGGTTTGACTATGCAAGACAACTTTATGAGCATGATTCCAAGGTTGACCCTCCTCCCTTGGTCAACATCGATACAAAACTATTCACAATGCAAGAGGTAGAGATGGGTATCAAGAAGTTGGGTGTTGAAAAAGCAAAAGGCTGAACTCCAATAAGATCTAAAGTGGAGCTTAAAAATTCTTGCACCTCACATTACAAAAATTTTCTACAACATCATACAACAAGGATTCCCCACTGATTGGACAACTAGCTTAGCAATACCTCTTTTCAAGAGAGGTGATGTCAATAATCCCTCCAACTACATGACCATAATGATAAATCCCTTGTTTTCTTAGAGAATAAAATCAACAAGTGGACAGAAGAAAGAGATAAACGTGTTAAAGGACAAGTGGGTTTTAGACCTAAGCATTCCACAACTGATCATGGTATAACTTCAAGGCATATCATTGAGAAAGTTTGGGAGAAAAAGGAAGAAGTATTTTGTTGTTTTGTTGATTTCATAAAAGCCTTTGACACAGTTCTTAGGGATAAGCTTTGGCACAGAATGGAGGAACTTGGGGTTCCCAAGCATTTGAGAGCCGCTGTGTATAGGTTGTACGAAGAGGTGAAGTCAAAATTAGAACTTCAACAAGAATTTATGAAAGTTGTAGAAGCGATATCGGGGTCAAACAAGGTTGCTCATTGTCTCCTACCCTCTTTGGTTTATATGTCGAAAATTTGAAGAGTGGCTAAATTTCGCAAGGGGGTGATGGTATACAATTGAGCAAGTTTGTTATTAAGGCTTCTTTTGTACGAATATGACCTTATTCTAATTGCTAAATCTGCTCTTGGTTTGCAAGAACACTTACTTTCCCTGGAGCATTTTTGTAGAAATGTGGGGATGCAAGTCAATATCAACAAAATGAAAGTAGTGGCTTTCTCTAACAAAATAAATCATAACCAACATAAGTTCTACTTTGAAGGCAACATTCTGGAAGAAGTTGTGAATTACAAATACCTCAGAATTGACTTCAACAGAAAGCTAAGTTGGGATGGATGTAGAAAGAAACGAACTTTGGGGGGTTGGAAATCATTTTATGCTTTTCAAAATAGGTGTAGAGATGAAGAGTTATGGGACTAGAAAACTTTTTTTGGGCTTCTAGTGATTCCGGTGATTCTCTACGGTTGTGAACTGTGGGCAAGCAGTACATCTGACATGCAGTGGAAACAAATTGAGAAAATTCAGAAGTGTTTGATTACAAACAAATTCAAAATTAAAAGTGCAGTTCCTTATGCTATCTTGTTAAGTGAAACAGGGGCTGCTCCTATTGAAGCAATGGCTATGGTGCGGGTCATATGGTATTTAAAAAGAAATGAGAAAATGGAAGAGGGCAGATGGTCTAAGGTTGTGTTTAATGACATATTGTGCACAAGAAAAAAGACTTGGATGCGGCAAAATAACAAATGGTTTAACAAATGTGGCGTTTGCTTGAGCATGTGTCCCACAAGAAGTAAAGAGATAAAATATTTTGTTGTGGATAAGTTTCACAAATGTACTTGGCAGAAGGAGTTAGGGAGAAAGGAAAAGTATTATATTGAAGATTTTAATCCCTCTCATAATCTTCAACAAAAAGCGTACATAGGGACCAATATTTCTTGGAGAGCCAAAATTCTTATTGCTCAATTAAGGACTAATTCACATCAACTCCGTTGTGAAATAGGGTGCTGGAAAAGGCCAAAATAATTGTGGGAGGAAAAAGTATGCCTTTTTTTCTCTTCCGGAAAAGTGGAAACAGAAAAGAACTTCATTTTAGAATGCGAGGCCTTCAAAGACAACAGGGAAAGTTATGCAGATATTTTGGCAGCTAGCTCTTGGGCTTTTTTATTCAGCAAGGGCTTTGTCGAGAAGTTGAGAGAGTTTATTGTGAAACTTCACAGGAAAAGGGCATAATACAAGAGCCAGATAGAGAAGCAATTTGTCCTATAGGCTATCTTTAGCCCCGTGGACATTAAAATAACTCTTTCTTCTTCTTCTTGATGTCAGAGTCAACTCGTCCTCCGCTTCGCTGTGTTTATTCCCACAAACAGCAAGGAGTTAAAGAATTTTGTGCTGGAGAAGTTCCGTAAGGGTATATGGGGAAAAGAGTTGGGTAGAAAGAAGAAGTACTATGTTCAGGAATTCAACCCCACTTGTGATCTCCAACAAAAAGACTACATTGGAACTAGCATTCCGTGGAGAGCAAAGATTCTTATTACTCAATTAAGAACTAACTCACATCAACTTCAGTGTGAAACGAGACTGTGGAAGAGACCTAAAGAAGCTTGGGAAGAAAGGGTGTGTAATTTTTTCACTTCTGGGGCAGTGGAATCATAAAAGCATTTCATTTTGGAATGTGATGCTTTCAGAGACATCAGGGACAATTATCGCAATATGTTAGCATCAATTCCGTGGCATTGTCTTTTCAGTGAGGTAACTGTTAGAAGGTTGGGTCAACTCATCATCAATTTGAGTAAGAAAATGATTGAATTACAGAAGGAAAAAAACCAATGAGGCGGGTAGTCCTATAGACTATTTTTAGTCTCGTGGACGTTAAAATATCATTCATTCATTTACTTGGTGGTTATCCTTACAAACATCATTAGAATATTGGCTCTCCCTAAAGAAATATTGTAATCTAAAGAAATATTTACTTGGTGGTTATCCTCACAACCATCATTAGAATATTGGCTCTGACCAATTATGATTGTAAATAAAATGGGCTTACCCGATTCCTTTTACAACTTTGATGCAGCAAACTAAGAGCATCACTGAATTGAGACAAAACAATGATTTAAATTGGATCCTATTTTTTCAGTCTGAATTCTTTTTCTAATGGATTGCTCTAAATTCTAGATATTTTGTCTGAAACCATGTTCAACTTATTTTTCTAATAGACTACATGATATATTCTAGCATAATTGAAATATTAACTAGATGAGAGGGTATTATTTGCTTTATTATGGAAATCAAAATACAAATTTTCCAATTTAACAGTACAAATTTTTCTAATTTAAGAATCCTATCAACGTCTCTTTGCACCTTTAGGGGCAATCGCTAGTTTTAAAATTTATTAAAATTTTATGTTTCACACTAGCAAGAGTAACCACTCCATCACTGGATTGTTAGGGTTAATATTTGACTAATGCATGCCTAAACAATCGAAATTTAACAAGAACAATCAAGTTTAACAAGAAGGAAGAAGTCTTATAGTGATAGAAATTGGATTCAAACTTGTGTAATGGAGGAGATGTTCAAAGCGCGTATCTGGGTGAGGCCCAAGATCAAACCGCTAGCCAAATATTCTATAAAATTATGGCTTAGTAAGAGCCAAGATTCCACAGGTAAGGGAGAACATACTCCCGAGCCTTATCATAACAATCCAAAGGTGTCCCCCCATGGGATTTGAAATTGGATGGAGGGGATAACATCCCAATGAACCAACCACCCCGTCGTAATTTATGTTTTGTATAGTTGGGTGAGTGATAAAAGTTTTATGTTCAATTTCTTCTACTATTTGATCTATGGATCATTCTAGGAGTGGAGTGGTCATACTTAGAGGCATAGTGGTAATGGTCAGAACCATGTACTTGACCTAATTGTCGATTCCTTTAACACAAACAAAAAAAAGAAAGGAAAAGAAAAGAAGAAAAGAGGGGAAAAAGAAAAAGAAAATGCATAAATTTTGGAATGAAATATTGATAATATTATGTGAAATAAGTAGGTTGTGAGTTGACATTTGAGTATTAATAATATGATGAGATATTCGCTAGATTTGATTTGAAATTAGAGGGAAAATATACGGTGAAAAATATTTAATAGATATGCTCTTCTTCATTTTTATTTTTTGATTATTTTTAATTTATTTCTATGTAATTTTAATATATATATATATATATATATATATATATATATATTAAACTTAAGATATATATATTTTTGGAATTACTTGTATATAGTAAGTTATTAAGTATAATATATATTTTTCAAGTGGGCGTAGCTCGGGTGGTAGGGAGGAGTCGCTCTTATCCCCCTCACACGGGTTCTAGTCCAACCGAGATTGACATTCTCACTCCTTGGGAGTAATTTCTACATGAAAGATAACCAACTCACCTAAACATAATGGGTATAATATATATTTCATTAGTATTATTTAGAATGATTAAAATTGTTATAGTATTGAGTAGTTTATTTAGTTTAATTCTATTTGGTGATGTTTATAAGGGTGAATACGTGGGATTAAATGTAAAGAAGTGAATCACATGGCATCAATCATTATCTTTGAGGTTTGCACATGGAAATTATAACATCCAATGAGGTCACTCATTTTAAGACTCCTCGGCTCAAGCATCCTTAGTTACTATGTAATTTTTTCTTAAGGTAACACTCATTTAGTTTGTTGCCCATTTGGAAAACTTTAATGAGTATTATGCCTTATGAATTGCTCATTTAGAATTTTTTTGACTTCTTATTTTAAACCACTTTCCATAACCATATATGAGAATTAAAGTCAATAAGCATGACCCATGTCTCATAAGCATTAATAAAATTGATCAAATTTCGCATGATAATGAATAGTCCACCTATCATTCATTACATTGGGTGATACACAGAGGTGAACAAATGGAATTGACACTAGTGAAGTGAATTGCATGGCATTAATCATCACCTCCAGAGCTTGCACCTAGTAACTAGGAATTCTCGAGAGCTCATCCATCTCAAGAAAAATGATAAAACAAAATAACTTATCGTTAGATAATAAATTGACTTAAATGATGTTAGATTTTGTTTTCATAAAAATCCAATAAACATTCACACATCAAAATTTTATGAAAGTCTAATTAAGTAATGATTCTTTATATTTCAATCATAAACAAAGTATAGGTGGTAGGTCATCTCACATTGTTGGTGTACCCGTATATTTAAAGTAAGCTCTAAATCAATACTTATTGTTACCTTATTTTAATTTAAGAGGTTTTTTTTTTTTTTCCTTTCATTGTTGAAGTGAGTTATAAATACTTCTGATTTTATAGAGGAAGTGAAAAGATTAGCTAAGACATATCTATCATGGTCTTATTTAATTTTATAGTTTTATATATTTGTTTTTTTAATGAATATTTCATCGAGAAATTCTCAAATCCCACATTTCATGGATGGAAACTAGTGTAAATATGTCAACAATGATTATGGTGTTTGATCTAGTAGAGACATCAAGTGAGAAATGCAATAGAGGCAACTAACAAATGAGATCAACCATAAGGTCTTCTATAGGAAGATCCAAGCATTCAACCACTTGAACTAGTTCATTGGGTTGTTAAAAAAGTTTGAAACATCTCATCCCGCCCTCAAAAGCTTAAATGAAAGTACAATTCTTAGAACCTGGTTACTTAATAGAGGTTTATGTGAGTAGAGTTATTTTGAAATTTGTCTACTAGATCCATCACGTCAATATTTTAATTGCGATGTTTCGAACCAACAAATGTGGTTTATCTTCATGACAACTAGATGAAGATTCTCTTCATCTATTCGTCTTGAAGATAAACCACATTGGTTAGTTCAAAACGTCGACAATTAAAATATTGACTTGATGGATCCATAAGACAAATTTCAAAATAAACTTGTTATTCTTAATCAACTCACAAAAACACAACTTCTTTTAATAAATCACACTAAACCTAATTCACAATTCCATTTTTATATAAATTTCTTACAAATTTGTCCACCCTAAAAAAAGTTGAGATAAAAACACCTCAGGTAAGATTTCATCTTTATCATTCCCTCAGGTGTATATAAATTATGTTTTGTCGTAAATAGAAACTATGTAGATCTATATCGCCAGCCTAGATCCATATCTATTAAGCATAGAGAGGGATCAAATATCTCAATGTGCAAACTTTTTTTTGAGTGAAAAACTTGAGGAAATGTTCGCACCTCGAGAGATTTGATCCCTTTTGACGATTGATAGATCTTGAGTTAAGATGGATATAGGTTGGTTTAATTATTAATAATTAATAATTATAATGATTACTTTTGTTATATTATTTTATTTTATTTGTATGTAATTTGACCAAGTGAAAATGTTTACATAACATATTTTCAGGGAAAAATGTTTACATGACATAACATAACCTTACAACATCTCTTCCATACTGGGCTCGAGAAAGCCTCTCGGCACAATTAGCTAAAAAAAACGAAAAAGACGTTCCTATAGGTATATATATTATGCTTTGGTCATGCATGGGGATATTACAACAACATAAAATCTAATAATCTATAAGGTACGTCTTGTAAATTAGAATGGAATAGTTTAGCTAAGGCATGTGCATTTTATAAGGTGAAAATGGATGTTAATGGTTAACTAGTAGGGTTGTTAAAGCAACAAGTCTTTGTTAATTAGGGTTGTTGAAGCAAGTCTTTGTTAACCAAGATTGTTGCAAGATATTCAACAATAAGTATTTTCCAAAGGGAAAAAAAGGTGTGTTATATGCTATGTGGATTTCATGCATTAATTTGTAACAAAAAATAGTTTCATAAGGCAAAAATGATGTGTTATACGCTATGCGATGGACAAGAAAAAAAATTACACATGGAATTTGTTGAAATATTTTGAGATCTATGTCATATAATGCATGCAACACATCTGTATGGTCCACATGGTTTCCATACATGTTTCTAGTGCATTATATTCCTCTTGGATTGCATGTATCGCACAAGTGGTTAACATTTAATTTCTTCCTTCTTTAGACAATAATGATTGGTAAAATTTACATGTTAAGTTCCAAGCGCTCCTTCCCTTGGTTCCATGTTCAGATTAAGAGCGAATATGATTTTTCAGAGGTGGTGGATTGGACAAGACATTGTCTTGATGGAGACTTATTGTGTGAGGTCAGTGATCTGTAAACTGTCATGTACATTCTACTAGATAGTTCATCACAATAGACTTGATAAAGAAAATTTATTGAACACCAAAATCTATACTATGAGGGTTGATTTTTCCTTTGATTTATGGAATTATTAAGTTAATATTTACTACATATGCATGCAATATATACAATATAGAACAAATAGAATAGTCACTCACAAAACCACAATATCACAAGATACCTGTGAAACCCTTTCGGGAGATAAAACAACTAGAATATACCAGTGGCTCATGGGCAACTACAAAACATAAACTCTCTTTGGTTTCTCTTTCTCTATATTCACTCTCAACTACTATAATCATATATGGAACAAAATTCACTCAAATAGAATGACACCCATTTTCCTCCTAGTGGCATGGTTATAACACAACTTGATAACCAACTAGGGGTTAAATTTGGCTTATTCAACATTAAATATGAGCTACAACTTGACCCTTCTAGAGCGTTCTTCATCATTCCCGCGTGGCTAGCCTCTTTTCATGAGTAATGAGGGCTAATGTGTCACCTTCTCAAATTATGGTGGTCAATTTCGATAGGTCAAATTTTGGGAGGCATAAATTTCTCATATGAGCTATCATTAAGGAAATTATTGCATCGTTGGAAAGGTATCAATGTATATATTATGGAAAATAGGTCAATATTAAGGTTGGGACCACAAAAACTGGTCATTCAATGCCTCAAAATGGCACCTAAGTTTTTTTACTTTAAATTTTCCAAATTGTGACCAATAGTAAAAATGACTTTGCAAGTTGATTCCTTCAATTTTTCCACCCTAAAGCATTGAAATGGATTAAAAATAATATATTGATCCAATCCAAATCAATTAAGATGTTTGATTCAAACAAGTATGTACCAATCACTATCTTGAAGTGCTCTTGGATCTCGTTAATCAATGTATTTAGTTGATACGTCCGAGGAGCCTTGCCATCCTTGCATGGCCCTATTGTGCAAAATGTTTTTAATTTTAGTTGGAGCCTCCATGGCCACCTTGTAAAACGATAACATCTTTGTACAATTTTTGCATTCACTAATATAAACAAAGATTCATACAATGTCAACAACATTGTTGTGGGCCTAGAATGCATAATAAAATATTTAGGTCCCTTGAAGGATATTTTTAGTGGGTCATTGTGTATAGTATAGGGGTCCATATAGATGTGCTTGAAGAGAGAATGTAGGCGGTTAGTGGCCATGTGGAAGTGGGTTCAACATCTGGGAGGGGATAGCCATTGCCTCAACCAAAAACCAAGAAACCTCCTTTTCATCTAGATATCAATGAAAAATGTAGAAAACTCTTAGGCTTGGGGTGGAGCATAACTTGTGTTTTTTTATTTTATCGTACCCATGAATGGTGAATACCTCCTTGTTTTTGTGGGGCTACACCAAAATAAGATTGGGTAAGCATGATAGTCAATCAACTTATCAGATAGTACATGAATGACTATATCCAACTTATCATATTTGCGGAACATTGGGATGCTCGAGCGAGGCACCACCCTTAAAAATTTGTAAGCCAACACTTTCCCTATGATTTCATCCAATTTAGGGAAAATACAATTATTGCTTAAAATTTTCAAAAGTACTAATTTCTACCCATGTTGATTTATATTACTTCATTCCATGGACATAATGACAATTTATTTGATGTAATGAGAGGTTCTAAAGGATGCCATCAAATTTCATTGACATGAAACTAAAATAAAAAGATACAAGGATTATTTAGTTGCAGATGATGATGGGCCAAAGGAAATTTGAGAGAAGAAGCATGGCACACGATTGACTAGTATATGTATGAGATTTTACAACAACTACCTTAGGTTATACCATTATTTTCTATATGAGCTCTACTTTAAAATAGATTAACGATGTGTTAGTGTTGAACTCGAGACACCAATAATAGTCTAGATGTTAGATCGCCTACGAAAAACAAAACCAAATGTTTCTACAAACAAAACCCAAAAGCTATAACTGTTTTACATCATCGTTATGTTTAGATTATAAGTTCATGATTCAATTTATTAAGGGTATATGATAAATATTTTTTCTTTGTGAATAATTGGCCTCTACAAAAATCCAATAAAAAGATACCTAGGGTACTCAATAATGGTGAATAAGTATGGCATTGAAAAGCAATCTTGAACAAAACTATATGTCAATCCTCTACAAGTTAGCATAAATGATTTAATTGCACCGATATGCATGGTCTATTTTGTAATAAGGGTTCCAAATTTTCCATTCTTCATAAAATAAAAATGTTTGAATTGTGAAAATTCTATAGTGAAGAACCCTACTGCAGCTACTTATTGAATTTCTTCTATTGCATTATCAAACACAATTATTTAACATTTCTCTTGAGTTAAATAACAAAATAAAATATGCTGCAGACTTCACATAAAAATTGCACAAGTAATCTCACATAGACACCGTTATTTTTGGACAATTGTCCTAGAAAAATCCAACTTGGGAAAACCGGTGCAGCAGATCTGAGGGTTTCTTTATTATGCAACAGAATCTTGAATACAACTAGGGTGCCAACATCCGACAAACCCTTCATAGAAATCTAGGCAATCAGGTGAAAATTGTGAGATATACCTCACTCAGCTAATCTCCGGTTGATCTAACAATGTAAGTGATGCCCTTACTGCCTCTGCGTGATTTCCTACGCTGGACTACGTAAGCCTGCATGGGAAAATTGAAGGAACTGCGTCACTTTGTTCTGCAACTGATCTACCGGATCTAGGGTTCAATTTTGCCCCCCCTGGCTAAGAAAATCCAGCCTCTAGCTATCTCTGGACTGATTCCAAGAGACACTGTGCTATTTCTACGTGATTTCTTGCAGGATCTGCATCAATTCTTCCGAAGATTGCATTGTCTCTATCTGTGTCACCTCTGCCTCTCTCTGAAATTGCACTCTTGGTCCTCCTGACCAATCTCTACTTTTGCCCTTCTTTGGATCTGATCACTGAATCAAATCACTTACCAAACCCAGCCCTAGTGATTTGTTCTTGATCAAAAGTTGTGCTTCACTCTTACAACTCGAAAATGCCCAATGGCTCTAGTTTCAAGTGCATTTTCCATAGGCCCTTCACCCTCCTTCTTATAATCTTCCATTGACTTTTCAACGGCCAAGATTAAAACATAATCAAGGGCTAAGATTAACTTGGAGGTGATCCATGACTTTATTTAGAAGATTCACACTTGATTTAATTAATACACTTTAATAATCAAATTCCCTAAGTTTAGACTTAGGAAAATATTAAAAAATGATTAATTAATTTAATTAAATCATCTCTAAGTGGGATTTTCCAAAACCGTTTCTGGGTTTTATGAAATACATGTGTCTTAGCCTATATACAAAATTATAAGGCTAGAGCACATCCGATGCTACCATAAATCAACATGAATGATTTAGATTTAATAATCTGAGATTATTCTTCATCATATACACAATCTAACAGATGAAATCAAGGGTTTCCAAACAATTTTTCTGTTTCAAAACTTACATAGTGTGTTTTCCACCTCCACTCTATTTGTTACAAGTTCTGAGGGTTGCATAAATTAAATGACTGATAATTAAATGGAAGACAATTATTTTGATGGCTATCAATGTTTATCAACCATTTATATGGTTGTGCTAATAGAAGTTGAAGTTTCAATATTAACATTAGTAGTGCTCTCATAGTAATATTGATCTATATGTTAATTATTGAAAGTGAAAGAGGAAAAAAAGCTATAAGTTCTCATTCTTCTTCCCTTTTCCCTATAGTTGATTCAAGTCAAATTTGAAGCTTCAAGGAGAGGGTGAGCAATCGAGAATACTTTATAGATTGTTCGAGGCTCATAATTGATTATCTCCTCATTGTTAGTTGACCATTTTGGACACCTTTAAATCCTCATTTTTTCCCATATAGAGTCATCTTTTGTGCATGTTAAAGGAAAGCTATGATTAAAAGGGGATTTAAAGGTAAAACATTATTTATTGTTGGATGTCTATAGTTTTAAATTCATTTAAAGGACTAATCTTGCATGAAGGTTATGAAGCAGGTCTTGTAACCCATGTAGGTTTGTGCAACCACACTCCGTGGTTGGCGCAGGTGCGCGCCTTGAAATTAAAAATGAGCACATAGGTTCTCTTGGTGACATCCACGAGATGCTCTCTCACCTATCAAACCAAATCAAAAGTGAATGTTGGGTTCTTAGTTAGAATTCCACATTGGTGGTAAAATACAATGAGATATGGATGAGATCAAGGGTTTTGTATATCGGATTTGTTTAGCTAAGATGTAGCCGCACCTTCTCAAGTTTGACAATTTGTTATTTATTTGCTTTAAGTATGTACATGGGTCATTAGATAACCTGGATCTTACTCAGTTTGGACTATGAATGTTAGTGTTGTTGTAATGTATTACAATTATATATAAAAATAGATCCTAGCCTTTGAGTCAAGTTAACAGGGTTGATTATTGTTTTTAATATTGTAAATACAATCTCGTTGGTCCACTGGGAGCACTCCTACTCATATTTATGTCAATTTAATCTTTGGAATAATAATATGAGATTGTTGTTGAGTATTATCTACTGTGTTGCATCTTAAAACTGGTGCGATTAAATTTTTTTAGTGAAAAGTTACTTGCTCGAAAGGGTCTACCAACCCAACGCATTACTCCCTTTGTATTCTTGCATTTCTAATGTATTGTGATGCATTATCTAGGATTCTGCAAGCGAAGATTGTTTCAATGCTATATTTACTCTTTGTAGTAGATCTATGGTTCTGGAATTTAATGTGTGGGTTTGTTTCGTGATGCCAAATCTCTAACATAAAGATAATGTGTGTACCAACTGTGAGTTTATCACATCCGACTTATAACTTAGGGATTTGATTTTCATTATTTATATTTTGTATTTGATATATGGATCCAGTCTAGAAGGTGAGGTGCTCTGCTCTTTCTTTCTCTAAATTGAAATGGATGCAAGTAAAAAGGAGCAATACTAGTGGCTCATGGGCAACTACAAAACATAAACTCTCTTTGGTTTCTCTTTCTCTATATTCACTCTCAACTACTATACTCATATATGGAACAAAATGCACTCAAATAGAATGACACCCCTTTTCCTCCTAGTGGCATGGTTATAACACAACTTGATAACCAACTAGGGGTTAGATTTGGCTTATTCAACCCTAAATATGAGCTACAAATTGAACCTTCTAGAGTATTCTTCACCATTCCCACATGGCTAGCCTCTTTTCCATGAGTAACGGGGGCTAATGTGTCACCTTCTCAAATTATGGTGGTCAATTTCGATAGGTCAAATTTTGGGAGGCATAACTTTCTCATATGAGCTATCATTAAGGAAATTATTGCATCGTTGGAAAGGTATCAGTGTATATATTATGAAAAATAGGTCAATAATAATCTTGGGACCACAAAAGTGGTCATTTAATGCCTCAAAATGGCACCTAAGTTTTTTTACTTGAAATTTTCCAAATTGGGACTACTAGTAAAAATGACCTTGCAAGTTGATTCCTCTAATTTTTCCACCCTAAAAGCATTGAAATGGATTAAAAATAATATATTGATCCAATCCAAATCAATTAGGATGTTCGATTCAAACAACTATGTATCAATCACTATCTTGAAGTGCTCTTGGATCTCGTTAATCAATGTATTTAGTTGATACATACGAGGAGCCTTGTTATCCTTGCATGGCCCTATTGTGCAAAATGTTTTTAATTTTAATTGAAGCCTTCATGGCCACATTGTAAAACTAGAACATCTTTGTACAAATTTTGCATTCGCTAATATAAACAAAGATTCATACAATGCCAAAAACATTGTTGTGGGCCTAGAATGCATAATAAAATATTTGGGTCCCTTGAAGGATATTGGGTCATTGTGTATAGTAGAGGGGTCCAAATAGAATTGCATGAAGAGAGAATGTAGGCGGTTAGTGTCCATGTGGAAGTGGATTCAACATCTGGGAGGGGATAGCCATTGCCTAAGCCAAAGACCAAGAAACATCCTTGTCATCTAGATATAAATGGAATATGTAGAAAACTCTTAGGCTTGGGGTAGAGCATAACTTGTGAACCCTTAGTTAAACTGAGAGGGGGGGGTGAATCAGTTTAACACATTCATGGACTTTTAAAACTGTTCATTAAAACTTATTTACACCTTCATTTCATGTCCAACTTAATATGTGATTAATCTTAGAATGTGAGCAGCAAGTATTAATATAATATAACAGTAGACTTAATATGAGTGCAGCAGGTATTAAAAAGATGATAAAAATCAGGTCAACACATAAACATCATGCACAGAGACACCAGATATAAGTGGAAACCCATAAAGGGAGAAAACCACTTCTTATTATTGTTGTGATGCAAAGGCAAGCTCCAACTCCCTCTCACCACTGTTTTTCTGCAGGCACCAACCTACAGGAGGCTCCAACCTCAATTCTGCAAGCTACAACTTGCAAGGAAGCACCAACTCCCTTCAATTTTCTGCAGACACCAACCTACAGGAGGCTCCAACCTCAGTCAGATACAACTGACAACTATCAAGCTGCAACTTGATAGGGAAGCTCCAACTTCCTCAATTTATCAAACTGAATGGTTGTTGATTTACCTCAGATATCAGCTATGTTCTGTATCATCTCTTTCTGTTCCTCTCTTCCTTATATTCTCTGCCTTGATATTCTATACTTTTCATTCTCTATCCTTATCCTCTCACTTACCCCTTGTGCATATCAATGTGATATTATATATAGAGTTCATCACATGACTCTTTACATTCCTCAGGGAATTTGAAGTGAATAGTCCTGACTTTTTGACTTCTGTCTTCTCATTCCTTTATCCAACTCATTTTAAAATTATAATAATATGTACAAATTTCCATGCTATAGTGGGATTTTTCTTTTCCTTAGGATACTTGCCTTTGCATCACAAACAATATAAAACAAAAATTATTTACATTTTCAGTTGCACATTTCAATACCACTCAGTTCCTTTTCTGGACTTTCTTCGACTTTACTGGATTTGTCTCTTCTGCTGCTATTGAGTGAATGTTCTGTATATTTCTATTCATCATGCCTGCAAAATTCCTTGTGACTTTTTCAGTTCCTACATTCTTTGTTTACCTCTGTTAGGCCCACATTTTCATCCCTGTGTTTATTCACCTGTTCACTGTACTTTTGTGCACCTGCTGCATATATAACTGCTTTTTAATATAACAGCTGATTTTAAATCTGGGAAAACTCTCAAGGTTCTAATCTCTTGGGTTGGCACTTTAATCAACTGTGGAGGCTTCTTATACTCACGATTATAAGACCCATAAAATACATAATATGCTCTTGTAATAAACCCAATCAATGTTTTAATACAATTTCGAAGCAATATTACAGCTCACTATATTAAATATCAGCGTAGTATATATATCAGCATATGTATATGTTTCCCACCAAATGCGAAGACCCATGTATTTACTTTAACGTATGCCCATCTCCGAGTCAAACATTAAAAAAACTATTAATAAACCGTGGCTTTTGTTTAGCGCCCAACGTAAGCATGGTCACGGGTTTTATAACCTTTATATCATCAAACTGTATTACGTTCCCCACTTAAATATATCACTTGATAACGCTCACATCCACAGTCCCGTTTAGCTCTCACTATACCCCGTTCTCCTCTACGTGGTCTTCCTCAACTTCCTTTTGATTTCACACACACAGTCATATGTATGCATTTTATAATTTATCCTCTTCCATATTATGACTATGAAAACCCTTAAATATGTTCAGTCACCGTCTTATAATAAGGTTTCCACCCTTATATTAATAACCTACATTTTTAATAAATTACTATAGGCCTTGGCCCCACCATACAATCGACAGAATCAATCAAATACACACGCCTGTACCTTAAGTTAACCTTCACGCATCTTCCCAATATGACCATCGTCCGATGGCTTCCCTCCAGATTGACGGCTTGTATCGATATCGCACGGGGTCCTCAGTCGAGAGTTAATGCATGATGGAGAGCAGTGAGAGTGGTTTTTCCAACTTGCTCTAGGACACGTGTCGTCCATCCTCTGGAATCGCTCCCAACTCCTTAAATACCACCCACCGTGTAAAGGTGGTGCGATGAAAACCATAAACCTCCGTCACTGTTCATCTGGTCATGGTTCCGCTTCTTCGACACACCAGGTTCCACTCAGCTTCTGCTTCAAGGTTCCGCTCACTCTTGACTGTTCGTTCTTGATTCATGGTTCCGCCTCTTCATACACCATTCTAGTTCCACAAGCACCAATGTACAGTTGCCATACCAAGGTTCATTGTTCCATTTCATACGCTAACCTTAAGATTCTGAACAGGTAATTTTCCAACATATCTCCTCTTTTACGCCTCAACTTCCCTTCTTCCTACTTACATCGGCGTGACCATTCAAGAGTTTCAATCATCGATTCTATTCCAATTTCGTGGAATGGAAATCAACCCCATCACTGTAACCGTAATGGAACCCCTATGTAATCTTGGTTTTCAGCTTCCTTGCAATTGACGATGCTCCAATGCACCTCTACGCATTTCATTTATCTTTACCCTTATGCAAGTAGCGTTGACTCTTAGTCAAAGTTACCCTGTCTCAACGATTACAAATTTCGCTGTAAGTGTTCAATTCATCATTCAAACAATATTGCTCTTCTTCCTAGTGATGCTCTGATTCATATCGATTATTCACAATCTTCAGGTTCCAAATGCATTCACTGCTTGTCTCTGCTTCAATACACTGCATGTCTCTGCTACCTCACTACTGCTTTGTTGTTGTTTCAGGTGCTCCTTTGCCATCTCCTTCGCCATCAATGACAATATTTCCAACAGTCTCCCCCTTTGGCATTGATGGCAACAAATCCACCGATAATCCAATGCTTCCTCCAAGTCTTCCTCTGCCTAGCTTCTTTTAGAAGACCCTTTCTTCTATTACCTGCTTTAATACCCTTTCTTCTATTACCTTTTTTTTTTTCTCCCCCTTTGACATCAATGGCAAAGGGTTGCACATTTCTCAGTGTAGATTCTGTGTGTGCATTTCTTCTCTCTGATTTGTTTTTAGACCTTCTTCTTCTGAATTTGTACCCCTGTAGCCTTTCCATTGATTCTTTTATGATGGATGTATTCTTTCCATAGTCCTTTGATCCTGAGGACCTGTTTCATGCTTCCCTTGTTGGCTAATCTCCCCCTGGAATGATATTTTCATTTCTGTTCTCCCCCTGAAACTGTGCTTTCTATTTATATCAGAGAGTAGCATCTACAGATACTACCCCTAGTCTATCTCTCAAATATTCAAATGGTTCTCTAGCAAGAGGTTTGGTAAATATATCAGTTGTCTCTTCTTTTGTTGGTACATATTCCAGCCTTACTATCTTCTGAGCCACTTGTTCTCGGAGAAAATGATACTTGATTGGAATATGTTTAGTTTTTGAATGAAGCACAGGATTTTTTGATATACTTATAGCACTAGTATTATCACATTTGATTGAGATAGGTTCATAAATACTTGCCTTCATGTCTTGGAGAGTTTGCTTCATCCACATGACTTGTGTACAACATGCTGTTGCTGCTATATATTCTGCTTCTGCTGTAGAAAGAGATATAGATGTTTGTTTCTTGCTTAACCATGCCACTAGACTTTCTCCTAGATAGAATGCACCTCCACTTGTGCTTTTTCTGTCATCTACACAACTGGCCCAATCTGCATCTGTGTATGCTGTCAAAGTGAAGCTTTTGCCTTTAGGATACCAAAGTCCATACTGTGATGTTCCTTGTAGATATCTAAATATTCTTTTGACTGCCAGAAGATGGTTTTGTTTAGGTGTTGCTTGATATCTAGCCACTAGTCCTACTCCTAGCATGATGTCTGGTCTTGATGCTGTCAAATACATCAGGCTTCCTATCATGGATCTGTAGAGCTTTTGATCTATATCAGCAGATCCATCATCAGCACACAGCTTGCATCCCGTGATCATGGGAGTTGACACAGGTTTGCAATCCTCCATTTTGAATTTTTTCAACATTTCTTTTAAGTATTTTTCCTGTGAGATGAATGTACCTGTGTTATTTTGCTGAATTTGAAGTCCTACGTAGAAATTGAGCTCTCCAATCATAGACATCTCAAACTCTGTTTTCATCTCATCAGCAAACCCTTTTGCTAGTTCTTCTCTGTTGCTTCCAAACATAATGTCATCAACATATACTACAACAATCAAGAGTTAATTTTCATGGGCTTTATGTATAGATTGTTGTCTACTCCACCTCTCTTAAAGCCTTGTTTTTGCAAATATTTATCCAGTCTTGAGTACCAAGCACGAGGATCTTGTTTTAGTCCATATAGAGCCTTCTTCAGTCTGCACACATAGTCTTCTTTGTCTGTTAAAGAGAAACCTTCTGGTTGTTCCATGTAGACTTCTTCTTCTAGATCTCCATTCAGAAATGCAGATTTCACATCCATTTGGTATACCTTGAAGTCTTGGTAGCATGCAAAGGCCAGAAACATTCTGATGGCTTCCATTCTAGCTACAGGAGCAAATGTTTCATCATAATCAAGTCCTTCAATTTTTGAATATCCTTTGCAAACTAGTCTGGCTTTATTCCTGATTACCTGTCCTAGCTCATTCATTTTATTCTTGAATACCCATTTTGAGCCAATGATATTTTTCTCAATTGGTCTAGAAACTAGTTCCCAGGTATTGTTCTTCTCAATTTGGTCCAATTCTTCATTCATTGCCTTTACCCAAAACTTGTCCTTGCTGGCTTCTTCAAATCTCTTTGGCTCTATCTGTGATAACATGGCTATGTATACCTCTTCTGTTTTTTCTATTAGCTACCTTCTTGTCTGGACCCTTGCTTTCTTGTCTCCTATGATCTGATCTTCAGGATGATTCTTCTGAGTGTATCTTGAGCAGGCTTTCAAGCTCAGTTCTGCATCTTCTGTTGTCTTGCTTGTTTCATCATCATTCTGGTTTTCTTCTTCGTGGTTGTCTGATGGACTGCAGCAGTCTGTATCTCTTGTATTGTTTGGAAGTTTTTCGTCAAATCTCACATCAATACTTTTAACTAATTTTCGAAGAGTCTTGTTGTAGCACCTGTACCCTTTAAATTTGGAAGCATATCCTAGAAAAATCCCTTCATCTGCTCTTGCATCAAATTTCCCAAGATTTTCATCATTATTCTTTATATAACACTTGCTTCCAAAAATTCTAAAATGTTTGATTGAAGCTGGCTTTCCATGCCATAGTTCATAGGGAGTCTTGTCACTGCTTGGCCTTAAGTGAGCTTTATTAAGGATATGCACCGCTGTATGTACTGCTTCTACCCAGAAGGTTTGAGGAATATTACTCTCTTGCATCATGGCTCTGGCAATTTGTTGAATGGATCTGTTTTGTCTCTGCTACTCCATTCTGCTGAGGTGTCTCTGTAATAGTAAAATTTTGTTTTATGCCATATTCATTGCATAGATCTGCAAAGTCATAATCTGTGAATTCACTATGTTTGATCTGATGCATTTTAGCTTGCATCCAGTCTAATTTTCTACTAAAGCTTTGAATATTTTGAATTTTTCCAGAGCTTCTGATTTATTCTTGAGAAATGAAACCCATGTCATTCTGGAGAAATCATCTATTATCAGCATGAAGTAGGATTCTCCACTTGGTGTTTTAGTTCTTGCAGGTCCACACAAATCCATGTGCACAAGCTGGAGTGGTCTTCTTGTTGATAAATCATCTTTGGCCTTGAAGGATGTGCGATTCTGTTTGCCTAATTGACATGATTTGCATATGGTATTAGAAGGCCTCCTTATTTCTGGCATGTCTCTGACAACTTTCTTCTTGCTTAGTCTGATGATGTGATAAAAGCTGAGATGTCCCAATCTTTTATGCCATAACTATGACTCCTCAAGTTTGCTAAGATGACATGCTTCATCTTCCTCTTTCACAATGTAAACATTACTCTCTGTTCGAACTCCTTTGAGCAGAGTCTTACCTGTGGTGCTTGATTTGACTTCACAATCTTGTGCTCTAAAAATAACTTCACAGCCTTTGTCACACATTTGAATGACACTTAGCAAATTTGCTTTTAGCCCATCTACAAATAATACATCTTGGGCCTTTCCTCTGCCATTGTCTATTCTGACTGAGCCTTTTCATTTTATTTTTCCTGGTTTATCATTGCCAAAGGTAACATTGCCATATTTCTCTTCATCAAGAGTTATAAACTTGCTTCTGTCTCCAGTCATGTGTTTTGAGCAGCCACTATCCAAATACCCCTGGATTTTCAGGTCTTGAGCAGTTAGAGCCAAGTCACATTTATTCTCCTTCTTTTTCCACTGGAGGCATCCTTTTGTTTGGTAATTTTTGTGAGATGATGAATCACATCCTTTCAGAGGAAATTTGGAAGGCATATGTCCAACTTGATTGCATATACAACATTTGATCATAGTTTTTGCAGAATTATGAGTATGAACAAAATTTCTTTGATTCATAAACCTCCTTGAGGTGTTGAACATCAATCTTTGTCCATACTTTCTACACTCAATGATTTTATGTCCAAATTCCTTACAATAAAAACAGTAACCATAGAAACTATTTTCATACTTGATGTAAGGTTGTCTTTTCCATTTGTTTGCTTGAGGCAGTCTCTTCAATGTTTGCATCTTTTGCTGGTTTGAATTACTCCTCCTTGCATGACAGTATGCAGCAATGTGTCCCAGCTTGTGGCAGACATAACAGGTGGCATTATTCATAAGAGGGAAGAATCTCCTTTGATGGCTTCGGAATTTGACATACTCAGGGGCATATGATCTTTTTCATGTTGTCTTAGTGTTTACAACATTCTTTGTTACTGGAGGTCTCTTCTGATCTTTGTCTTCCTCATTACATGTTTCTTCTTTTGCAGGAATTGTTTGAGTTGCTTCATCATCCTTCTTTGCTTTTACAAAAATAATCTCTCTTTTTTCTTTTTCTTTGCTTTTACTTGATTCTCCTTCATAGCCTATTCCAGTTTTTATCATAGGAGATCTTTGAGCAACCAAAATTTCATTCAACTTACTAGAGCTTGTTGTTTGAGAAGAATTTATAGCCACTTTCCTTTGAGCATTTTCTAATTTCTTCTTGAGACATACTACTTCTTCTTCCAACTTCTCTTGTTCCTGAGTTTTCTCCTTGATTTGCTTGAGTAACATGTCCTCTATCTTCTTGGCTTCTTCAAGCTCCATCTTTAGCTGCATAAGGACTTCTGAATTATGTTCTTCTCGTACATACTTGAGGAGAATGTCCTTTTGTTTTCTGCATTTCAGCTTGAGTTTATCAATCTCTTCCAGAGCACTTCTTAGCTCCCCCTCAAGGTCAACTTCACCTTCTTCTTCTTCATCTTATAGCAGGAGACCTTCAAGTTCTTCTATGGCCATCAATAAAAATTCAGAGGTTCCTTCTTCACTTGAAGGTTCATCTGAGTCTTCAGATGTACTATTGTCTTGTTGAGAATAAAAGGATTTTCTACTGAACATTTTTCCTTTATGCCAATTCTTTGATGTATTTTTCTCTGATTCTTGAGCCTGATTCTTTACTTTCTTGTGAGGACACTTAGCAGCATAGTGTCCAACTCTTCCATAGTAAAAGCATTTGAAAGGAAGTTTACCTTTGTATTTACCTGAACCTCTATCCATTTTCTTGACAAAATTTTCCCCTTCTTGATCCGAGCAAGAGCATATGTCTTCCTCTTCTTCCTTCTTCTTTTCTGTTTTAAAGGCTGCCTCCCTCGTACTTGGCTTCTTCTGTGGGAGCCTCATCTCATATGCTGTTAAATTTCCAAGTAGCTGGTTCATGGTCAAGGTTTCCCAATCAGCTGTTTCTTCTATTGCAAACACCTTGGGATTAAACCTGGATGGAAGAGATCTTAGAATATTTTGCACAATTATACTTTCTGGCATGGTTTCTCCAAGAGCTTTGATATTGTTAGCAATTTCTGCTACTTTTAGGAAGAAACTGTCAATGTCTTCATCATCATTCATTTTTAAGTTCTCTAACTGGGCTCTATAGACTTGAAGTTTGGTAGTCTTTACTTTCTTGTCTCCTTCATGGATGTTCTCCAGAGTATCCCACATCTCTTTGGCAGTGTCTTTGTGCATTACTTTGATAAAATCTGCTTCACACAATCCATTCAAGATAGCATTCATGGCTTTTGTGTTAGCTACAAAATCTTGTTTGGATTCTTTCTCTGAGTCAGTTGACTTTGGGGCATATCCTAATTCCACAGCACCCCAAACTTCTATTCCTAGAGACATTATGTATGTCCTCATCCTGATTTTCCAGAAGGCATAATTTACACCTGTAAAGAAAGGGGCTTTATTGGTTGAGCATCCTTCTTTACTAGCCATTCTGAGAACCTAGAATCTCCTTTCAGTTGTTAAACTGGTACAAAGGAACCTGCTCTGATACCAATTGTTGAACCCTTAGTTAAACTGAGAGGGGGGGGGGGGGGGTGAATCAGTTTAACACATTCATGGAATTTTGATAATTTTCAGTAAAACTTATTTACACCTTCATTTCATGTCCAACTTAATATGTGAGTAATCTTAGAATGTGAGCAGCAAGTATTAATATAATATAACAATAGACTTAATATGAGAGCAGCAGGTATTAAGCAGATGATATAAATCAGATCAACACATAAACATCATGCACAGAGACACCAGATATAAGTGGAAACCCATAAAGGGATAAAACCACATCTTATTATTGTTGTGATGCAAAGGAAAGCTCCAACTCCCTCTCACCACTATTTTTCTGCAGGCACCAACCCACAGGAGGCTCTAACCTCAATTCTGCAAGCTACAACTTGAAAGGAATTTCCAACTCCCTTCAATTTTCTGCAGGAACCAACCTATAGGAGGCTCCAACCTTAGTCAGTTACAACTGACAGCTATCAAGCTTCAAATTGATAGGGAAGCTCCAACTTCCTCAATTTATCACAATAAGTGTTCACTGATTTACCTCAGATATTAGCTCCGTTCTGTAGCATTTCTTTCTGCTCCTCTCTTCCTTCTCTTCTCTGCCTCAATATTCTATATTTATCTTTCTCTATCCTTATCCTCTCACTCCCTCTTTGTGCATATTAATGTGATATTATATATAGATTTTATGATATGACTCTTTACATTCCTCAGGGAATTTGAAGTGAGTAGTCCTGACTTTCTGACTTCTATCTTCTCATTCCTTTATCCAAATCATTTTAAAATTATAATAATATGTACAAATTTCCATGCTACAGTGGGATTTTTCTTTTCCTTAGGATACTTTCCTTTGCATCACAAACAATATAAAAAAAAAATTATTTACATTTTTAGTTGCACATTTCAATACCACTTAGTTCCTTTTCTGGACTTTCTTCAGCTTTACTGAATTTGTCTCTTCTGCTACTATTGAGTGACTGTTCTGTATATTTCTGTTCATCATGCCTGCGAAATTCCTTGAGACTTTTTCAATTCCTACATTCTTTGTTTACCTCTGTTAGGCCCACATTTTCATCCCTGTGTTTATTCACCTGTTCACTGTACTTTTGTGCACCTGCTGCATATATAACTATTTTTAATATAACAGATGATTTTAAATCTGGGCAAACTCTCAAGGTTCTAATCTCTTTGGTTTCCACTTTAATCAAATGTGGAGGTTTCTTATACTCACGATTATAAGACCCATAAAATACATAATATGCTCTTGTAATAAACCCAATCAATGTTTTAATACAATTTCGAAGCAATATTACAGCTCACTATATTAAATATCAGCGTAGTATATATATCAGCATATATATATGTTTCCCACCAAATGTGAAGACCCATGTATTTACTTTAACGTATGCCCATCTCTGAGTCAAACATTAAAAAACTATTAATAAACCGTGGCTTTTGTTTAGCGCCCAACATAAGCATGGTCACGGGTGTTATAACCTTTATATCATCAAACTGTATTACGTTCCCCACTTAAATATATATATATATATATATATATATATATATATCGAGCTTTTAATTCAATTTAAACCACTTATAACGAACCTCTGGCTCTGGGCCCACATATATATAAGCGATGGCTCAATTAAGTACATGCACCAAACCTTGGTTTATCCTTCGGGCTACTTCCGAATGCAATCGCCGTTCAAAGAGCCTTCCTCCAGATCGACGGCTTGTATCAATATCGCATGGGGTCCTCAGCCGAAAGTTAATGCGCGACGGCGCGCAATGACAGTGGTTTTCCCAACTTGCTCAGGGACACGTGCCACCCATCGTATGGAATCGCTCCGATTCTCAAATTACCACTTTCCCGTCGAAAGCGGTGCGATGAAACCCGGAAAACGCCTTCACTGTTCGCTCCCGCAAGGTTCTGCCTTCAAGGTTCCGCTCTTCTCCTTTACGCTCAGGTTCCGCCTTCAAGGTTCCGCTTACTATTGACTGTTCGTTCTTGATTCGTGGTTCCGCCTCTTCATACACCATTCTGGTTCCACAAGCACCAATGTACAGTTGCCATACCATGGTTCATTGTTCCAGTTCATACGCTAACCTTAAGATTCCGAATAGGCAATTTTCAAACATATCTCTTCTTTTACGCCTCGACTTCCCTTCTTCCTACTTGCATTGGCGTGACCATTCAAGAGTTGCAATCATTGATTCTATTCCAATCTCGTGGAATGGAAATCGACCCCATCACTGTAACCGTAGTGGAACCCCTATGTAATCCTGGTTTTCGGCTTCCTTGCAATTAGACGATGCTCCAATGCACCTCTACGCATTTCATTTATCTTTACCCTTATGCAAGCAATGTTGACTCTTAGTCAAAGTTACCCTGTCTCAACGATTACAAATTTCGCTGTAAGTGTTCAATTCATAATTCGAACAATATTGCTCTTCTTCCTAGTGCTAATCTGATTCATATCGATTATTCACAATATTCAGGTTGGACTTGTTTTGACTTAAAGTCAAAGTATTATCAACCCAAGTTTAAATGCATTCCTTCCTTGTTCTGCTTCAATACACTACATGTCTACGCTTTCACACTCACTAGCTGCCTTGTTCTTTGTTTCGGTGCTGGTGTGCATCTCCTTTTCCATCAATGAAAATATTTCCAACAGGAGGTTTCAGTTAATGCGATGTTTAGTTGTAATGTGACTGAGTTCTGTAGTTCTTTGATTGGTTGTGGCCTTACAATGATCCCAATTCCCCAAACAATTTCGATACAATTCAAATGAAACCCAACAACACTATGGGTTAAGAACTACCCGGTAGCGGAGGTGGTAATTCTTAGACGTGCATGAGTAGAGGTCGTGGGGTCGAATCCTCCGACCCTCACAAGTCCCCACAACGCTATCTTGGGCGACTGCTTGACCTCGGGAGGCACCGCCCACGTGGCATTTATGATTGGCAACCAAAAACCATACACCCTAAGGTAGATTACTTCACATGTCCTTTTTTCAATTGTGAAAAGGGAATATTTCGAGGAATATTTTGAGGAATATTCCCTAGAATATTCTCTCCCTTTTTTACTTTTCAAAAACCTAGTCAAAACTGGTCAAATGTCAAAAATTGCAATTCCTTTGGACTTTTCAAATCGCGATAACTTCTTCATACGTTGTCGGTTTTTCGAACCATTTGTGGCGTCGGAATCAAGAAGACGAGATCTATCCGGTAACTTATGTTCAACACACTTTTTAACACTTTGAAATTTGAGCTATCACTTAGGTCTTTGATCCAAATCTGATTAGTGGTTGTGGTATCTTCGTCAAATATGGGAAACCCAAAAGGTGTTGGATCTCCTCTTCCACATATTCTTCCACCTCCAATCCTAAGATGTTCACCATTCACATTGTGTACTTCTCCTTCCCCTTATCTTGCCATTGTAGATTCCTCAGAGCTATTATAAGGTTCCAAAATTGATTTTCTTGTTCCTCCTCTGTTTCTTTTATCAATGGAAAATAGGTTTCTTCTTCTTCCTTCTCACTATGGATTTCTAGTTCTTGTCTTATATTTTTTTCTCCTTTTCAAGATAAAAATATTACTCCTTTGATTGGGGATGTAGTATCTTCTTCTTCTACCACAACTTTAGTAGAAGAAGTTGGTGAATCTGTAGGTTTGATTTCATATCTAAGTACCTCAAGAAGTCTATGTCTGCATGCAATTGATGGAATATGAGTTTGGGTGGATGGTGTGGCACTAATGAGGTCTTGGTGGGGTGAGTGGTGATGTTGGAATCAAACTCATACCTCTTACAAATCTACCTCTCTAATCTTTTTCCCTATGCATATCATTTTTAAACTTTTTTATTTTTATTTTTTTTAATGAAAAGAGAAATAAAACTCCTAAATACACTTCCCCAACAACGACACCAAAATGTTTGGTAATTTAATTGATGTTAAATTACTTTCATAAATTATCAACCAGGGCTAGTATACAGATGAAATGTATGTGCACTGTATGTGCTAGGAGTCTTTGTCACTCAAACAATTCCTAAGTTAATTTGAGATATCGAAATGCACATGTTTCTCTAACAATAAGTAAATGAAAAATTATTCTATTACTCTAGCTTGAGAGAAATATCACACTCTTCTTAAAATGAATAACACACTTGTTCATGCTTACTCAAAATTAAATCAAACATACTCTTTTTCTTTTAAATGAAATCTCACCACTCTTGCTTTAAAATGAAATCACACTTTGCTTAAATTGAAATCACACTTGCTTGAAACATAAAATAACACTTTGCTTGAATTAAAATCACACTTGCTTGAAAAATGAAATCACACGTTGCTTAAATTGAAATCACACTTGCTTGAAAAATGAAATCACACTTTGCTTAAATTGAAATCACACTTGCTTGAATTGAAACCACACTGCAAATGAATCTACTCTTGATAGAAAGACATATTATCTTTGAAAATTAAAATTTTATCTATGTAAAGCTATGCTCTATCCATGTGCATAAGAAAATTTCACTATACTCAACAATAAAAATAATTAGACAAATTTGCTATGAAAACAGTCTCGGGATCGTATTTAAAATCAATAATTAAGTTAACATAATCCTACATAAGATATAAAATGAAATACTAATTATAGTTAAAAGGAAAACCTTACTATCTCAAGGGGGCCCTCCTACGAGAAGAAGGTATCAATATGATGCTTTAAAATATGATCAACCACGCATTGCAATCGCACAACAGAGAAATAAGGATCAAAAGTATAATTTATATAAAATAGAGTGTTTACAATGAAAAATCCAAGTCTGTGTTTTCTATGCCTAGAGGCATATTTATAGAACTCCTACGCATTAAATTTTTCAGAGCATTACACCTTATGCTAATATAAACAAGCTAAAATTAACTTTGAAAGATAAGATAACTTGATCCTCTCATGATTTTCTATCAACGCAACAAATCATGAGGCTAAAAATCTGCATCTCGCTCACCTTGTTCACCTCCTACAGTGGTTGACCTTTCCTTTAACCGAGCTACTAGGGTGTCTTCTTCTTCGATCCAGGATATGAAGGTAGGAAAAAATTGTTGTACCAACTATTTTCTACCTGTCCATATGCGCCTTTTCTTGAATGGATCTTCAGAACCTATCAAAACTTGGACTCAGCTGTAGAATTATATGTTAGCTGCAGAATTACTGTAATTCTATAGGCAATGTAAATATTAAGCTAAAAAATAAATAACATTGTCATTTATGAAATAGAAGATGATCAAGTACCTGATATTCCATAAGCCTTGTGAAGTGATTCCCAAATTAAATTTATGAAGGTAAAAAATAGGAGAATGGAATGAAAAAGGGTTGTAAAAAAGAAGCAATTTTGGGGTTCAACCGACACAGTAACTGAAATTTTTACCACATGGAGCTGAAATATTTATGAATTTCGTATAAATTTTTTAGACCTTGTTTCACTATATTTTCAGAGATATGATCCAAGGAAATTAGGGTTTCTACATGGTCCAGAATTCAGTCTTAAACAAATGTTCCAGGGTAAATCATCATAACTTTATCTTCAAGCCTCAAATTTGGATTTAATAAAAAGCGACAGAAATTTCATGGAATCTATTTTTTCTTATATCATTTTCAGGGCCAAAGGTTAAAACAATAACACATGGCATACTGTACAAGTTTTCTCTCCTGAACGAGTCCATAATCAGGTCATCGTGGGATATTTGGCATAACTTCATCTTGAATAATCCAATATTGGTTTAACTAGTGGGGTTGTAAAGAAGACACATAGGGTTACCTTAGGACACAATTTCATACCTTGGAGGCCGAAATCATATATATACAGTAGTTTCAATCTCAACCTTATCAACAAGCTCAAAATCAAGCTTTAAAAGGTATATATTTTTAAATTTCCGTAACTTTTGTTTGAAAAATCAGTTTGAAGTTATTCAAAAGGAATAATGAAGCATGGATATAATTAGTTGGTTCTAATATTTTTCACAATAAAAAATGGATATACCTAGTAAGCGAAAAAAAATCTCTACTATGACACATGAAGAAGAGCAAGAAATGCAACATGATATATCAAAATTACGAGACCAAGTGAAAAAAAATTCACTCTCACAAAGAGAAACAAAAAATGAATTGGATGGTTTAAATGAAAACATGGAAGGCTTAAAGGATGGTTTAAAAGTAGACATGAGATTTTTTAAAGTTGACATGCACACGATGAATGTCGATTTAGAAGGGTTGAAAATTTTTCTACAAGAAAGGCTTCCTAGTGGTGACAAGGTACTCCATGAAAATTGTAATGAGGACAAAAGGAATATGATTTATTATTTTAGAGACTCAAAAATTGGGTTTAAGCCCCACCACATTCCAAAGATCGATATGAGGAAATTTTATGGCAAGGATCTAGTAACATGGATACTACATATGGAGAAATTCTTTGATCTACATGATGTGCAACACACACAAAAGGTATGCATTGAATCTTTATATTTAGAACCCTGTAATATTCCAAAATTAGCATGCAACTAATTGGAATATTAATTTTGCTCTAAACACATAGTTAGATGAATAAATGGGTGGGGAGACCCATAAATATTTCTAGCAGCAATAAAAACCCTCTTAATGGGGAAAGGATCATATTCACAGTTGGATAAAAACACCTTCATGTGTGAACAAGGCTTAATGCATGTGGACATAGTCAAGTTTGACCAAGTCAACAAAACTAGTATGGAGGATGTAGAACATTAATGAAGATCACTTAGTGGGAATATGGATTTGTTTAGATAGTTAGAATAAAGCCACCTTGAGTGTGGAAGAAGACTTTGCATGGAGATCCACTCAAGATTGACCAAATCCATCAACGCTGTTATGGAGAAGTGGTATTGATGATGGAACAACATAGTTTTGGAGGGAGATTCATTGCATGAAGATGGAAACCCTAATGAGTGGGACCAAAGGTGAGAAGGATCACATTGTTTATAAGGAGGAGGATGGAAGCCATATGGGGTTAGCTTATGATGATGATTTTATGAGTATATGGTCTGTTTAGACATATTTATTTCTCTGGCTGTTTAGCTGAGATAGAGTGTTGTTTGGCACAAGGTCTTCCTGTTTAGGAATTCCTTATCTTTCCTTAAGGAGCTCTTGGAAGAGTCTTGCACCATTTTGTCCACTATCTAGCTTGAGGCCAAGCTTCATCTTCCTTTGAAAGTGCAGATCCTGTTGAGGATTTGACTGTTTCAGTAAGCTGCAGCAAGTGGTGGCTAGATATATTCAGATCTAGGACATTTCAGTGCCCTTTTTCAGTGGAGGAGTCTTCTACTCCAATTGGAGGAGTGTATTGGAGTGCTTGATCATCATTTTCTGATCTTGGCATGTGGAAAACTATCATCTATACCCTACAACGCAGTTTCTCTTCCAGATCTGCATTATTCTTGTAGGTGTTGTTATAGGGAGTTTGGGTGCACCATTTGGAGAGCTGGTTTCTGAGTGTTGGGGATCTGCCCTTCATTTTTAGATCCATTGGAGGAGATCTATACATTGTATATTTCAGATCTGATCTGCATATTTCTGAATACTGCTGAATCACTGAATATTTTTGCAGATCTGCATTCTTAGATCTCAGATCTACTGCTTATGCTTGGTGCAATGCTCAAAACCCCCAAGGGGGTCTAAAAGAGGAGCCTTTCTAGTTTATGGATCTGTTATGGATCTGACTTTTCATACACATATCTACTCTAGATCTGATATGTAATCAACAACAATTTGCAACCCAATAAAATAACGTTGTCAAGGCAGTTTCAATCTATACATGTGGTTGTAGCACCTCTTTTGAGGGATTTTCTTCTATTTATGTCTTATATTTCCAGTTATGCATCTTATGGGCCTCATTATACATCTATTTTGCTATTGTAAATACTTTTGAAGAGCCTTTTTATTGGCCTCCTGCTTTTCTTTAGATGAAATGCGTTATTTTACTGCATAACTGTTCTATGTTGCTGCATTTTCCATTTGGGAATATTACAGTGGTATCAGAGCATGATCTTTGGCTCAGCCTGTGAATTTCAAGCCAAGATGCTATAGAAGAAGAAAGAGATCAGAATTATGGGAAGAATGAGTTTCATCTCATCTCTTTTCATATCTAAGAAGGACCTCACCAAGGAGGTCAAGAAAAGAAAATTGGGGAAATAAAGTGAAACCGCCCTAGGGTTTCAAGATGAGGAAGGTCCATGTACTTCCTATCAGCAAAAAGAAGATCCGGTATTGTATAAAGCTCCAAAGAAACATACTATGGCATTTTCTTTGAAATAAAAGAGGCATTGAAGTGAAGAATACTTAGATCATGAGATTATAAGTGATTATCTTGCAGAATATAAGTCTCAACCTAGAGCTATTATGAAGAATCTAACTCTTCCACAGTTCATTCAGCTCAAAGAAGAAAGGAGACCCTGCAGCAATGGAAGAATGAAGGGAAATAGATTTCTATTATCTACCTTTGATGGGTCATCCTCATGCACAAAAAAGGCTTGGGGAAAGAAGTTGGATGCATTTTTTCTGCTACATCCAGTAGTAGAGAAAGAAGTTGTTGAGATTTTAGTACTGCACCTTCAGGGTGAAGCAAACAATTGGTGTTTCATCCATTTGAGTCATGAAAAAGTGACTACATATGAAGATTTTACTCAAATATTGATCAAGAATTTTGGTAAGAAGAAGGATAAGCCTTCACCACCACTTATTGCAGGAGCACTTGCTTCAAGGGGAAGGGCACTTGCACCTTTGCAAAGTGAACTTGATCTCTTGACATCTAGAGTCCCATGCACTATTTTGGAGATGCATGAAGAGGAGAAGTCTTGTACCAACGCTGATGAAGCCATATAAGAGCAGCCATCATCATCAGTAGTTGGAGAAGCCATCACACCAGAAGGAGGAACCCTTGTAACAGTACAAGATGTTCCCAAGTTGTACCAAGGTATGCATATGTTTCCATTTCCTGTTATTTCAATACATCATATGGAGGATGATGGGAATGTACCATTGCATGACCAAGGGTCAAAATATATTGCTGATTTGGAGCAGCAAACTTTCACTGCGCTGAGCAACCTTTATTATTCAAAGAAGAGGCAAACAATCATCCTAGTGTATCATTGATGAGTTATACTTTGTATACTTTGTATTGAGGCAAGTAAGGGATGCACTGCACTGGTTCCACATATGGAACTATGATCCACCTCCTGGTTGTCATATGGAAACTTGTTTCTATCTGTTTTTGCTTCCATGTATTGATGATGTTCTTGTTCTTACGGGAAGCTTTGTTGGGAGGATGGCACAAGAGTTGGAGTTTCCCATTGGGAGTATGATCCTCCATACTTCATATGTTGCATTTTTCAGGAGAAACAATGGGCAAACCATGATTTCCACACTACACCTCTTGTCTTCATGTGGGAGGAGCCATTTGGAAAACTTGAGTTCTTGGGAGAGGCACTTCATGGATGTTTTGATTGGTGACGTGGCTTGGGTCATTCTTGAGGACTGTAATATTTTAGCCCAAGATTAGCAGCAACCCCATACATATCATAAGTGGAGAGAGAAGCAGTGTGGGATGGAAATTTTAGTCCCACATATTCAGCTATGCAGCCCACCTTCTTTGCAAAAGCCTAAGGTGGAGGAGATGTTTTATGAGTTACCATGTTGGAGGGTGACTCACTTTTTGTAGATGATAGCTTGGGGATGGAAGCTTCACATGGGGATGATGATTCCCAATATATTTCTGATTCCATGCCTCAAGAAGGCCTCTAGACCGCATATAGTTTTTTCCATGTATATCCCACTTTTTCATGATGAGAGCCATTTGGAATTTTCACCAAAGGCATACTTTTACACATGGGAGGAACAACTTGAGGACATATTGTTGAGAAAGCATCTTGTTCTTTGGAGGAACTTATCACTTGAGGATGCTACAGGAGGGAGAGGGGAGGCTCCTCAGTTCTATCCTTGCAGTTGCCTGAGGACAAGCAACATTTGGGAGGGGAGGACTGTAATATTCCAAAATTAGCATGCAGCTAATTGGAATATTAATTTTTCTCTAAACACATAGTTAGATGAATAAATGGGTATGGAGACCCATAAATATTTCTAGTAGTAATAAAAACCCTCTTAATGGGGAAAGGATCATATTCACAGCTGGATAAAAACACCTTCATGTGTGAACAAGGCTTAATGCATGTGGACACAGTCAAGTTTGACCAAGTCAACGAAGCTAGTATGGAGGATGTAGAACATTAATGAAGCTCAATTAGTGGGAATATGGACCTGTTTAGATAGTTAGAATAAAGCCACCTTGAGTGTGGAAGAAGAAATTGCATGGACATCCAGTCAAGATTGACCAAATCCATCAGCATTGTTATGGAGGAGTGGTATTGATGATGGGACAACATAGTTTTGGAGGGAGATTCATTGCATGAAGATGGAAACGCTAATGAGTGGGACCAAAGGTGAGAAGGCTCACATTTTTTATAATAAGAAGGATGGCATCCATATGGGGTTAGCTTATGATTATGATTTTATGAGGTTTAACCACAGACAAGAGTATCTACACACGAACAATAGCGAGAGCATAAACATAAAGCAGTCAACACAAAGATTTTCTGGATCCCAAATCGGGACGACGACGATTTTTCATTATATTCCTTTTAATTGTTACAACACACTTATTATATATACATGCGGGGAGCATACATAAGCTAATCCATAAACCCTAGATTAGAACATAATCGTAGTTCCCTTGACCGGATCTACAAAAATACCAGGGGCCGAAAACCATCGTATCCCAATACCATGTGCAAAACCATGGACGCGGACTACCCGCTGGACATTAAGGACCAAAAAATTTTCGCCGGGGCGCTACCCTGGACCCCAACAGGGGGGGCTACCTCCCCCCCTGTGATCCTCCCATTGCGCCCAGCGCAAAAGGGGGGCTATCGCCCCCCCTCTTACCCCCCCGCGCGTGCGTAGTCGTGGAAAGAATATAACACATACCCAACATATTTTTGAGTATATGGTCTGTTTGAACTGTTCTCCTGTTCTTTTAAAAACAGTGTGTTTAGCTGAGATAGAGTGCTGTTTAGCACAAGGTCTTCCTGTTTAGGAATTCCTTCTCTTTCCTTGAGGAGCTCTTGGAAGAGTATTGCACCATTTTGTCCACTATATGGCTTGAGGCCAAGCTTCATCTTCCTTTGACATTGCAGATTTTGTTGAGGATTTGATTTTTTCAGTAAGATGCAATAAGTGGAGGCTAGATCTATTCAAATCTAGGACATTTTAGTGCCCTTTTTCAGTGGAGGAGTCTTCTACTCCAATTGGAGGAGTGTATTGGAGTGCTTGAGCATCATTTTTTGATCTTGGCATGTGGCCAACTATCATCTATACCCTACAACACAGTTTCTCTTCCATATCTGCATTATTCCTGTAGGTGTTGTTGCAGGGAGTTTGGGTGCACCATTTGGAGAGCTGGTTTCTGAGTGTTGGGGATTTTCCCTTCATTTTGAGATCCATTGGAGGAGATCTATACATTGTATATTTCATATCTCATCTGCATATTTCTGAATACTGCTGAATCACTGAATATTTCTGCAGATCTACATTCTTAGATCTCAGATATACTGCTTATGCTTGGTATAATTCTCAAAACCTCAAGGGGATTTGAAAGAGGAGCCTTTCTAGTGTATGGATCTGTTATGGATCTAAATTTTCATACACAGATCTGCTCTAGATCTGATATGTAATCAACAACAGTTTGCAGCCCAATAAAATAACGTTGTCAAGGCAGTTTTAGTCTATACATGTGGTTGCAACACCTCTTTTGAGGGATTTTATTCTATTTATTTCTTATATTTCCAGCTATGCATCTTATGGGCCTCATTATACATCTATTTTGCTGCTATAAATAATTTTGAAGAGCCTTTTTATTGGCCTCCTGCTTTGCTTTAGATGAATTGCGTTATTTTACTGCATAACTGTTCTATGTTGCTGCATTTCCCATTTGGGAATATTACAAACCCAATCAATTTGTATCTTGTTGATGGCCTTTTTATTGTAAAATAATTATCACTTGGAAATTTTTTGCAGAGGAATTGATAGCACATTATGAGAATACAAAAAGCAATACCTTCTTTAGCCAAATGATAAATATTAAACAAAAGGTTTCAATTGGGGACCACATTGAGGACTTACAAAGAATGAATATCAAGGTAGATGATATTCTAGAGGAGAATTTGATTGATGTCTTCATAGGGAATTTAAAGGATAACATCCAACATGAGGTTTTCCTTTGGGAACCCAATTCATTGTAGAATGCATTCAGGGTGGAAAGAAAAGTTGAAAGAAAAATAATGGAAATAAGGAGGTATACCACTCACAACTATAAATATGTAAGTGTTGTTGCTCCTAGTTTCCCACAACCTATAAGGTTGACACCAAAACATCTAGAGGAAAAAAGAGAAAAGTGGCTTTGTTACAGTTGTGATAGAAAATACACTAAAGGTCATAAGTTTGTTGAGAAGAAATTATTTTACATAAATTGTGAAGAGGAGGAAGAAAAGGAACAAGAAACGTCAAAATAATAAAATATACACCAAGAACCAACCCTAGGGGTTGAAAAAAAAGAAATGAATCCGACCATATATTATAATGCATTGGTGATAATTACCACTCCTAAAACTCTCATGATAGAAGGATATATCAAGAAGAAAAAGGTAATAGTGTTGATAAATTCAGGTAGTACTCATAATTTTATTCATTGTAAGGTAGACAAGGATTTGAATTTATTTTTATATCCAACACCAAAGTGTCAAGTGATGGTTGTAAATGGAGCAACTATAAATTTCTCAGGGAAGTGCCATAATATAAATATAACCATGGGGGAATATGTATTGAATAGTTCAATTGTCACCATTCCAATGGGTGGCGTAGATGTTGTATTAGGAGTCCAATGGTTACAATATTTGGGGATGATAACTTTTAATTTTCAAGAACGTTTCTTGATTTTTTTCTCACCAGGAAAGGAAATTGAATTAAGGGGAATCATAAGGAAACTTGGGAATATAATAATCTCTAATGGTATGGCCAAGCTTTTAAATAAGGAACAATTATGGGTAATTGCAAAATTATTTTCACTGATGTTCAAACATCTAAGTCATCCATTTCTCCATATCTCTAAAGAGTCATTGACAATCATTCCAAGGTATTTTATACTTCAAAAGGTCTCCCACCTATTCGCAATCATGATCATGTTATTCACTTGATTCCAGAAAGTGTTCTTCCAAACATTAGACCTTAGAGATATCCTTATGCCCAGAAGAGAAAAATTGAAAGTATGGTTGCAGAAATGCTATAGGAAGGTACACTTCAACCTAGCCAAAGTTCTTTATCTTCTCTAGTAGTATTGGTGCACAAGAAGGATAAAACATGGCTTATGTGTCTGAATTATAGAGAGATTAACAAGCTCACTATTGAAAATAAGTTTCCCATTCCTATCGTTGATGAATTTTTGGATGAACTACATGGTGAAATTTACTTCATGAAGCAAGATATGTGTTGAGGATATCATAAAATTAGAATGAAGATAGAAAATATTATGAAAACAACATTTAGAACTCATGAAGGTCATTTTTATTTTTTTGTTTGATGCCTTTTGGCCATAATAATGCACCTTCCACATTTCAAGGTTTGATGAATTCCACTTTCAAACCCTTAGAAAATTTTGGTTAGTTTTTTTTTTTATGATATACTAATCTATAGTAGGTCTTGGAAAGATCATGTTCAACATGTTTATAGGGTGATCAAACTATTGGAGGAGAAGCAATTATATGCGAAATTCTCCAAATGTTTCTATGGGGTACAAGAAGTGGAATATTTGGGTCATATTGTATCCCAGAAGGTGTTAAGGTGGACCCTGACAAAATTAATGTCACAAAGGAATGAAAAATCCCCACAAATTTAAGGCACCTTTGATTATTTCTTGGGTTGACAGGGTATTATCGCAAGTTTGTTAAGAATTATGGAAGATAACAACACCTCTAACAAAATTATAGAATAAAGATGCATTTTTTTGGACTTTGGAAGCAACTAAGGCCTTTGAACATTTAAAGAGGCAATGTGTCGAGCTCCAGTATTAGCTACACTAGACTTCAAAAAAACCTTTATTGTGGAATGTGTTACCTCAGAAATGGAATTGGTGTTGTTTTAATGAAAGAAGGAAGACCCATTGCTTTTGAAACTCCTCCAATCAAGGGAAAGTATTTACAGCAACCTATTTATGAGAAGGAAACAATGGCAATAGTACATGCACTGAAGACCTAATGGGAAGACACTTCAGGGTAAAATTAGATTATGATAATCTTAAATGCTTCTTGGAACAAAGATTATATTCAGAGGAGTAACAAAAATGGGTCACAAATATGTTAGGTTACGAATTTGAAATCATCTACAAAAAACGGAAGCAAAATGTTGTTGCAGATGCACTCTCAAGAAGGGATGAGGATATGGAAGCATTGATTTATGCCATTTATATTACCCAACCTGATTGGATAAATAAATAAAGGGACGAATGGAAGAATGATAAAGAGGTATGGACACTCATTCAAAAGTTGCAACAAGATCCCATTGCATCTGATTCATTTATTTGGAAAAATGATTCACTGTGGTACAAAGAACGCCTATATTTATGTAGAACTCCCAACCTAAACAAAAGGTTCTTTTGGAATTGCACACCTATCCTATAGGAGGGAACTCAGGATTTTTAAAAACTTACCATAGGGTCAAGAATGAAATTTTTTTGGATGGACTTAAATTTGATATTCATAATTTTGTGGCAGGATGTTTGGCTTTCCAACATAATAAAGTTGAGACAATTAAGATCCCAGGTCTTTTACAACCATTAGCTATTCCAAATTAATGTTGGGAAGAGGTATTAATGGATTTTATCACATGTTTACCAAAGTTTTAAGGAAAGAGTGTCATCATGGTGGTGCTTGATAGACTTACCAAGTATGCACACTTTTCTACACTATATCATCCTTTCAAAGCCAGTAAAGTCACTACTTCATTTATGGAAACAATTTAAAAGATATATGGAAACCCAAAAATTATTGTAAGTGATAGATATCCCATTTTCATTGGAAATTTTTGGAGAAATTTAGTTTCTTGTCTTGGTACTCAATTAGCTCATAGCTCATCTTATAATCATCAATCTGATGGAAAAACTAAGATAGTAAACAAATGTTTGGAAGGATATATTCATTGCTTTTTATTTGATAAAAAAAAACAATGGATCAAGTGGTTACCCCTGGAAGAATGGTGGTATAACACTTTCTTCCATACTACATAAAAAATGAGCCCATTTATGGCACTTTATGGATATCATCCACCATCTGTCACATCATCTTTAAGAGATAATTATAAGGTTCAATCAGTGGAAGATCACATCGAGCATCAACAACAAGTTCTCCAACTCTTAAAGGATAACCTAAATATGGCGCAAAATTGAATGAAACAACAAGAAGATCAACATCTTATTGAAAGAAGTTTTGATGTGGGCAATTACGTATATTTACAACTATAACCATACAAACAAATGTGCCTCAAGCAAGCTAATAAGGATAATAAATTATCACCCAAGTACTATGGCCCTTATAAGTTGTTGCAAAATATTGGTACTATGGCATACAAATTGGAGTTTCTTGCATCTTCACTAGTACACTCAGTTTTCCATGTTTCATGCTTAAAGAAGGTTATAGGTGAAATGACAAGCTTTTGGTTCAACTATATTTCCAGAAATTGACGAAGAAGGAAAAATCATGCTCGAGCCTAACAAAATCATAGAAACAAGAATCTGACAGTTATGGAACAAATAAATTTCAAAGTATCTCATTAAGTAGAAGAACTTACTTGCTGAGGACTCCACATGGGAGGATGAGTATTTTATTTAGAATCGTCCATAACTACTCAAGCATTGAGGACAACATTCTTTTGAAGGTGAGGGGCATGTTAGGTCCATATAGTACTAGTGTTTCCACACTATTTTTATTGCTGAGACCCATATAAGCCCACTATTATTATTGTTGTGCCCCATATAAGCCAAATATTTTTATTGTTGTGCCCTTAAATCATTATTTTTATGTAGGCCCTAATTATATTTTGACTCCTTAAACATATATATATACCAAGGAGGTCTTTTCATTTGTGTTGAGAAATCGATAGGGGCAGTTGTTAGTGTGATTTCTCTTTAGTTGATAATTGATTGTGAAGTTATGTTAGCTTCTTATTACTTTTATTATATTTTTCATCAAAAAATTACCAAAACCATAAACAATGAAGATCACAAATAGACAATGGACACAATATGTAGACTCAAATCCATGGAAAAATCACTCCAAGGGGAAACCCATAAAATTCTTCTCTATTGGACATTGGATAAACCAACGTTCCTCGTGTGTTTTGCAACATGGACTAACTGCCTCTCGTGGATCCTTATCTCTGGCGATGCGATCGTTTACTAACACCTGCGGGTTTTGGTCTAACGACAATCGTGATTCCCAATAAGTGGTATCAGAGCGCAGGTCATGAGTTCGATACACACCTGGCTCGCGTTGGGGGGGATATTGTTGGACATTGGATAAACCAATGCTCCTCGTGTGTTTCGCGACATGGACTAACCGCCTCTCGTGGATCCTTATCTCTGGCGATGCGATCGTTTACTAACACCTGCGGGTTTTGGTCTAATGGAAATCGTGATTCCCAACATTCTCTTCTTATAGAATCAGATCAAATTATAAATCCAAGACCCAAACAACAAGACCAAGACCTCCTAATGTTGTCTAAGAAGAAAAACCCACATTCTCCATATAAAAATTTCATGGTTCATTCATAACCCAAAATAATCCTCAAATTGGGACTAACTCTAATTCAGAAGCTATCTTTTCTATTTATGGTTAAAACCATATATCAGAACCCATTTTGATATTTCCTTGAACTTTAGTTTAAAACCCAAATAAAAGAATTATTAAATTTGGGACTAAATTCCTTACTCACAACTATGGTTTAGAAACCAATACCAATCATGAACCGTATCCGCTTTATCAACCTCTTAAGTATGATTAATTATGCACGTTTACAAACTATATGCAAATACTCACCTTACTCATTCGTATTTATCAGTTTCAACTGACATTGGTTAAAACCCGAAATGTCATTAACGCAATTCTTGGACCCATGGCATACCCAACACATTTATGTAACATACCTTATCAACTTTGGATAAAATCAAAGTTCCAACATATATTAACCCTGGCCCACAATACTTGCATATCCTTGCGGAATTCCATTAAACCCAAACTTTATATTATAAATTTAACATAACTTACCATTCCGCCAATCAACCGACTGCACACATGTTGAGGTTCAACATATATGGCCCACACGTACCTTTCATTGTCCATCATTCATCAAATCGAACGACGGAAGCTTCACCACACTCCAGCTTAACAAATCAATGGCTATCACACAAAAAAGTTGCACGTTCTTTGGTTTTCAAACTTACGCAAAATAGCCAGTATTGAATTACTGCCCATGCAATGTGTCACACGCTGAACGCTATTGCGTTTGTTTCAATGATTACCACTTATCGCCTTAGTGCTACGCGAAAACCATTAGTGGTTTTCAAAACCACCCTCACTGTTCCACTTCCATTTACTCATGGTTCCACTTTAACTCTTCAACGCTGTCCTCCACACACTTGGTAAAACGTTCAAACAACCAACCAGTTCATGTTTCCACTTCTCATTTCCATTGTGCTATTTCTTCTTTCGACAGGTTCATTCGGACTCACCATTTCTCATTTAAAGGCTGCGCGAAAACCCCTTAGGAAGTTTCCAAACTACTCCTCTATTCCTTCGCTCCAGTTCCTTGCCAGAATACGAGTTTTCAAACAGTATGTCAGTGTGATGTAAACAATCAGATATTTAAATATCAATTGCGATTAACCCTTGTTTCAGTCCTGATCTGAATTCACTGTTCAATCGGATATATCTCTGATACATACGGTCTAATGTATCCAAATACTGAATTGAAAATTTAGTTCCTCTGTTGTGTCATCAATCCTTTCAGTGATCGATACACCTCAACTTATATGTCATCACAGATATGTATGCAAACCCTTATTGTTCTTCAGCTCAAAATCACAATATTGACATTAATCCTGTCTCGACAATTAACATCAATTTTTCCATTGTATAGAGAACCACCACTTCAAACCCTTATCACAAAGTTTTATTCACACACCTGTTCAGAAACTCTAAGTATTTCTCACACATAGTTCAATCAATCAATGCACACATAATTCAGAAACAATCTCTTTCTATATAAACAAATATTTACATAGGTTTCTTCTTCTCTCAGGGCTGATTTTCTGATAAATGGTCTTTCTGTCAATTTTCCCGTAGGCTTACAACAACAAACCCCCTGTTTGTTAAAAACCCTACTTTCTACCTCTACTATTGTCTACTATTGCCTTGAGGCTTTAAAATTTATACAAAATATGATGAACCAATTTAGGTTCAGATCCTCCATTATCTCAACAAAATCCTCCAAATCCTCAAAGTCCTAAAATCCATCTTTTATCCCTAATAATACTCTTTAATCCCATAAAATCATGAAACTAATTCTAACTTAAGATTTACAATTAAATTTCAAATCTCTCATCCCTATGAAATCTCAACTATCCTACTTCCCTCATGTTCTCCAATCATTCGGGAACATTTACAAATTTCTCTCAATATTTAGTCTAAATGTCACTCAAAAACATTAATAATTACATAAGAAACCAATATTATTTTGAAAACACAAGACCCCTATGTCTATTAAAATACAAAGGATTTTCTGAGCCTAATGCTCCTGCATCAAACTCCCAAGGTTAAAAATAATCATGATCTCCTGATCATGTGCTTTTAAATCTTTGTCTTCCTCGATCCCATACTTTGTTCTGTAATTTATCATCTATTTCTGCTGTTGTTTGTTGCTTTTCTCCAGGTCTCCACACTTTATGCTGCCTTGCTTCACTGGCTATACTTTCATAGCCTGTTACTGTCTTGCTTTTGCTACTGCTGCTTCTTTTCTTTCTTGCTGATGTCTTCCTTTGAGACACTTTCATCATTATCCTTCTTATCAGTTCAATTTCTTTGTCCAATAAATATTTTGTCTGCTGATTTCTTTCATCTCTTGATTGATGAAATTTAATTCTTACTTCCACCCTGTCATCCTTACCCTCTTGTTTTCTGTAATTACTAACTTCTTCCAGATTGTCACTTATGACAATTTCTTTATCTTCTCCCTTTAGCAATTCATTGGACTGATACATAGTCTACCCTTTACTGCTATCTTCATCTCTTAGCTTTAATTTGTTGTTTTTGTCCTCTGAATTTTTCATCTCCACATTCTGCATTTCCCAATATTGAAATTGAGATTTCTCTTCCTGTATTGAATCGTGATTCTTCAACATAATTTCCAGCAAATTAATTTCTTTATTCCATGGATTAAATATTTCCACAAAATTTTCTTCCTTCTCTTTTATTTGACTGTCCAACTGTGTCAAATTTTCTCTAGTATCTGCAACAAAACCTGCATTCACAAAGCAATTATTAAAATAAGAACCATAAGGCCTCAGTGCCTTTCTTTCCTCTGGCAACATTTTAGTATGCTGCTCTGAAATTTCCTCCTTTATCAGCACATCAGTATGCTGATTCACTCTTCCCAAAGAATTCTCTGAAGAGCTTTCTAGACTGTCAACAAGTCTTTCTTCCACATCATTTGCTTCCATGATGTTTCTCTATTCTTGTTCACTGTAGTGAACTCTGTCTTCTGCAATCTCTCTATCATACTTTGAGTTTTCCAACAAATATTCCAGCAATGCAATTTCTTTTTGGAATTTCTGAAGTATTTCATCATCACTTACAATTTCTACATTTTTACACAAATTTTCAGTTTGAAAATCACAAGATTCAACAGTCTCAACTGTTGCTTCACATTTCAGTTCTTCAGACTGAATCTCTTCTCCTTCTTTCACAAGAAATTCTTCTTGTGCTGTAACGGCTTCAAATATAAATGCATCACTACTTCCCTCATTCAAGAGACATTCTTCATCATTCTTTAATTCAGAGTATTTATCTTCTGAAAGATATTTTTCCATACTTTTGACAGCTTCAAAATATTTCTCATCCTCTTCTGCAAAACCTGTAATCACATCACAATTATTAGATTAAAAAATACAAGGCTTTACATCATCCAACTGATCTGAACTTTCCAAAAAACTCAGGAAATCATCAATAATTCCCTCTTCAGCAAGGTAAACTTCTTGCTGTCTTAAATCTTCACCATGATTCATAAGATCTTTCACAGATCTCCATTCTTCATCTTTACCCATAACTTCATTCGGAATTTCTCCCTATTCTGCTTCACAAATGGAAACTTCCATTTTCAACTCATTTTCTCTGAGTTCTTCACATCCCAATTGCACATTCATTCTCTGTTCAATTTTTCTTAGCACTTCTGCTAATTGCATATTCACTTGTTGTTCTCTCTTCTGTTGTAGCCTCTGCCACTTTAATTTCTTCTTCATGAGCCAACCAATTCTTTGGTTTTCTTCTATCATCATTTTCAACTTATTAAATTGTTCTCTTATCTCAGCTTAATCTTTGTCATATTCTTCATCAGTTAACTGCTTCCTTATGCCATTTTCCTTGGCATTTTATTTCTCCTTTCTTCTGTTGTGGTCTCTCTCAGAACCTCTGCTATCTCTTCTATGACTATCAGTAGTCATCTTCTTCTCCATCTCTATCTTCATGAGTTCCTCACTCATTCACCATGAGCTGTACTAAGAATCTACTGCCTTCTTTCAGTCCTCCTTATTCCTTTCCACCTCTTAATCCTTTCCTTTGGATTTGGTCTTTTGGCATCTGCTTTTTTTCTCTATCTTAAGACATATAGAGTTTTCCCTCCACCTTGCTCCCCAAACTAGCTCACTTGCACCTTTTAAGAACACAATTTTCCTTTTTATCCAACCTCTTGTTGGAATTCTTCAAGGTTCTGTTCCACACTCTTCTTCCACTTAGAATCCTCTACTAGATTCCTTCATCGCTACTCTTAAAGGTGTGGTCTTCTTTTGCTGATATTTTCTTCAACTGCCTACAACCTGAATTCTAAAAACATAATATTCAAACCAAAATTAAAATAACACTTATCAAATCACCATCAAGATCTCTGTGTGATCTTGTTTCACCTCTCATCTGCACTGTATCTTTATGTGCTGCAATATATCAATTCAAAATTTGATCTCTTTTTATTTTCTCCATCACACATGCATTCATTCTAATACCAATTTAATCAAAACAAACTTGAACCTTCAAAAGAGCTATTTCCTTCTTCGATACCACAATTATGTTGCCACAGCAGCAAAACCCCACAATTTCATTCCTATTACAAATCTCTTGTAAACAAATCTTATCAACCTCAAAACTGAGGCTGCTCCATATGCGGAAGCTATTTCATTTGTTGGTTAAAACCCTTATATCAAAACCCATTTTGATGTTCCATAGTTTTCAGTTTTAAAACCCAATAAAATAATTATTAAATTTGGGACTAAATTTCTTACTCACAACTATGGTTTAGAAACCAATACCAATCATGAATCGTATCCTCTTTATCAACCTCTTAATTATGATTAATTGCGTCTAGAAACTATATATGCAAATACCCACCTTACTCATTGGTTCAACTGACATTGGTTAAAACCCGAAATTTCATTAACGCAATTCTTGGACCCGCAGCGTACCCAACACATTTATGTGACATACCTTATCAACTTTGGATAAAATCAAAGTTCCAACATATATTAACCCTGGTCCACAATACTTGCATATCCTTGCGGAATTCCATTAAACCCAAACTTTATATTATAAAGTTAACATAACTTACCATTCCGTCAATCAACCGACTGCACACATGTTGAGGTTCAACATATATGGCCCACACGTACCTTTCATTGTCCATCTTTCATCAAATCAGATGGTGGACGCTTCACCACACTCCAGCTTAACAAATCAATGGCTATCACACAACAAAGTTGCACGTTATTTGGTTTTTCAAACTTACGTGAAATAGCCAGTATTGTATTACTACCCATGCAACGTGTCACACGCTGAACGCTATCGCGTTCGTTTCAATGATTACCGCTTACCACGTTAGTGCTATGCGAAAACCATTAGTGGTTTTCAAAACCACCCTCACTGTTCCACTTCCATTTACTCATGGTTCCACTTTAACTCTTCAATGTTGTCCTCCACAGAATTGGTAAAACATTCAAACAACTAACCAGTTCATGTTTCCGCTTCTCATTTCCACTGTGCTATTTCTTCTTTCGACAGGTTCATTTGGACTCACCATTTCTCATTTAAAGGCTGCGCGAAAACCCCTTAGGAGGTTTCCAAACTACTCCTCTGTTCCTTCGCTCCAGTTCCATGCCAGAATACGAGTTTTCAAACAATATGTCAGTGTGATTTAAATAATCAGATATTTAAATATCAATTGCGATTAACCCTTGTTTCAGTCCTGATCTGAATTCATTGTTCAATCGAATATATCTTTGATACATACGGTCTAATGTATCCAAATACTGAATTTAAAATTCAGTTCCTCTGTTGTGTCATCGATCCTTTCAGTGATCGATACACCTCAAATTATATGTCATCACAGATATGTATGCAAACCCTTATTTTTCTTCAGCTCAAAATCACAATATTGACATTAATCCTCTCTCAATAATTAACATCAAATTTTCCATTGTATAGAGAACCACCACTTCAAACCCTTATCACAGAGTTTTATACACACACCTATTCAGAAACTCTAAGTATTTCTCACACATAGTTCAATCAATCAATGCACACATAATTCAGAAACAATCTCTTTCTATATAAACAAATATTTACATAGGTTTCTTCTTCTCTCAGGCCTGATTTTCTGATAAATGGTCTTTCTGTCAATTTTCTCGTAGGCTTACAACAACAAACCCCCTGTTTGTTAAAAACCCTACTTTCTACCTCTACTATTGTCTACTATTGCCTTGAGGCTTTACAATTTATACAAAATATGATGAACCAATTTAGGTTCAGATCCTCCATTATCTCAACAAAATCCTCCAAATCCTCAAAGTCCTAAAATCCATCTTTTATCCCTAAGGATCCTCTTTAATCCCATAAAATCAGGAAAATAATTCTAACTTAAGATTTACAATTAAATTTCAAATCTCTCATCCCTATGAAATCTCAACTATCCTACTTCCCTCATGTTCTCCAATCAATTCGGGAACATTTACAAATTTCTCTCAATATTTAATCTAAATGTCACTCAAAAACATTAATAATTACATAAGAAACCAATATTCTTTTGAAAACACAAGACCCCTATGTCTATTAAAATACAAAGGATTTTCTGAGCCTAATGCTCCTGCATCACCTCTAATAAGACCCAATTCATCCCTCCTTGCAAGCTCTTCCAACAAGTCAAAGTCAAGTCAAGTCAAAACCTTTGAAACAACTTCTAGCTTCAGAATTTTGGTCCCCAAATTCAGAATTTTAGACTTGCACTAAATCTACAACTTTAGCCATGTAGTAGCTTCTTAAATTTACATGTGTGAGAGATCTAGGGAAGCCATGTGTGGGTTGTGGTACAATTAAATGTTGATTTTTGTAGCATTCGGAAGTGTTCCAAGTCTCAAAATTTGCAAAGAGGCTTGGACAACATTATTCCAAAGAACCCAAAAACACTTTGTGGAAACTCCACTCGGTTCAAGAATTATTAAAATAATTAATTATTTTAATGAAGACCCTAAGTCTAAACTTAGGGAAATGAAATAATTAAAGGGTATTAATAAGTCAAGTATGAATCTTCTAGAAAACATGGATCATGTCAAGTTTTAATCTTAACCATTGATTAATCTTTTAATCTAGACCATTGGTTCTCCAACAGGAAGATTATAAAAGAAGGCTTGAGGGTCACTTGAAAAATAAGTCGGGCATAGACTGAGTACCCGAAGGAGATCCATTCTGATGTAGAATTTGATCTCAGTGGGAGAGTTGTAGGGCGAGAAGTTGCAGAAGCAAAAGGAGGAGATCAGGGTTGAAGGGTAGAAGTGGATCACTGGAGGCAGCTTGAGGCTGCAGCATAGAGACCCCACACAGTCTCCACGTAGAATCACGCAGTCTAGCACTGGGACTGCACAGAAAATCACGCAGAGTGACGCAGGGGCATGCAGGGACTGTTCTGGGTGTCAGAGAATTGTCAGAGTAAGCTCAAAATTCAGTCTCAGGTGGTTCATAATTTATCTGTCATATATTTTCCCTGTAAAGATATAATTTTTTGAAGAATTAATAAAATCCTCGTCTGCTGCACTGGTTTTCCCGCATTAGGTTTTTCTGGGGAAAATTGTCCAAAAATAACTATGTACACGTCATTGATCTTGTGCTTATGTTCTCTACTGTTTATTTCTTTGCATATATAATTGTGAATGTTGCAGTAGTATTTATTTCGATATTTGCCAGAATATTTATGAATAATAACTTATTGAAATAATAAGTAGGATAAATAAATCTATCATTGCAGCTGTTTGTAAAATTTCATGTGGTATTAGAGCCAGAGATGAATAACAGAGAGGGGGCATCTATCAATGAACGAAGATCTACTATTGCAACAATAGCGTAAAAGGGTTCACGCAGTTCTCCAGGAGGGGGAAGAAGCATGATAGAACAGATGGATCACGATGTATTTGTATTGGCATCCTGACTAGATGAATATTTTTCTTGTGTATCAAGCACTGCGTCTTCAGATGTTTGATATATTGACAGCAGAGCCTCTGCTCACATGACGGGAGCACGGGACTATTTTTCTGACTACCAAGAAGAGTAGATGAATTTCAAAATAACCATGGGTAATAAAGAAAAGTGCACTCCCATTGGGAGAGGTACCGTAGTTTTTCAAACTAAGACAGGGAACAGAATTCGGGCCACTAATGTACTTCATGTGCCAAGTTTGGAGATGAATCTACTCTCAGTGTCACAACTTCAAAACCAAGGATATGACGTCTAATTTATTGGAAATAGAGTCTACGTCAAGCACCCCAATTAGAAGAAGAAGGCACCAATCGGGGTAAGAAGCAAAAAGTTTTACAAGTTGTAACTTGATTCTCCAATGGCACTAGTTGGCAGCACAGATGAAACAGAACTGAATGAGCTATGGCATAGAAGAATGAGGCACTTACATCATGGGGCATTGAGAACTCTCTAGAAGAATGTCACAGGTGTTCCAGAACTGAGCACCAAACGAGATGATGTCTGCAAGGGATGTGTATTGGGGAAATATGCCAAGCCAGAATATCAGAGAAGCAACAATAGGGCTAAGGGTGTGTTAGATCTAATACACTCATATATCTGTGGACCGATATCCACTAGAGCTCTTAGCAGTGCCGACTATTTTGTCACCTTCATTGATGACCATTCCAGGAAAACCTGGATCTACTTCTTGAAGACCAAGGATGAATTCTTTAGTTGATTTAAAGAGTTTAAGGCTCTGGTGGAAAATCTGATAGGGAAGCGGATCAAGGTATTGCGATCAAATAATGGAGGTGAGTACATCGATAAATAATTCACCAGATTCTGTGCAAGGGAAGGCATCAAAAGAGAATGGTCAACTCCATACAATCTAGAACATAATGGAGTGGCAACAAGGAAGAACCATACTATTGTTGAAGCAACCAGAGCTATGTTGTATGACCAAGACATGCCCAAATTTCTATGGGTTGAAGCGTGTAATACAACTGTCTACATTCAGAACAAAAATCCTCACACTGCACTAGGAAAGATCACGCTAGAAAGTGTCATCACTTCCAGGAAGCTCGAAGTGAGTCACTTTAGGATCTTCAGTAGTACAACTTACTGTCATGTACCCAGTGAGAAGAAGAAGAAGTTGGAGATGACTGCTGAAAAGGGGTATTTGGTAGGATACAACAAAAATTCAAAGGCTTATCACATCTACATTCTGGGAAGCAGGAAAGTAGTGGTGCGAAGAGATGTGAATTTCATGGAGGAGAAAGCCTTCAGAAGATCACAAGAGCTACCTTCTCCTACGCAGTCAAAGGAAGAGCCTCTGGTCCAGCCCCAACAACCAGCAGCAGAAAATTTAGTTGCCTCTCCAAGGCATAGTGATCCAAAGGATAGGTCTCCCGAGGGTTTGCAAGAAGGAGAGTCAGTAAATCCACCCACTAACAATGGAAGAATGAGTAGGGAGCTTCGGTAGATTCTGAAGGATGTAGAGGATTTTGTCGGAATCCCTCGAAATGAGAAGAGACAATGTAAGCAGCCGGAAAGGTATCAAGCCTTAGTTGCTCAAGTCGGAGAACCTTCCAGTTTTCAGGAAGCAGCCCAACACCAGGTGTGGGTTGATGCAATGGTGGAAGAGTACAATTCCATCATGAAAAATGATGTCTAGGAAGTAGTACCCAGACCGCAGGAGACATCAGTTGTAGGATCCAGGTGGATCTACAAGATCAAGTATGCTATAGACGGTAGCATCGAGAAATTTAAAGCTAGGTTTGTGGCTAAGGGGTATGATCAGAAGGAAGGAATAGAATATGAATAACCTTCACCCCTGTAGCCAAATACACATCTATCAGGTCCGTGATATCCCTTGCTGCACAAATGGGATGGGAAATTCACCAGATGGATGTCAAGACGACATTCTTGAATGGTGTGTTAGAAGAAGAGGTGTGTATAGAGCAACCGGAGGGCTTTGAGACACGTGATCAGAAAGCTCATGTGTGCAGACTGAAGAAAGCATTATATAAACTGAAGCAAGCTCCTAGAGCCTGGTATGGTCGGATTGATAGCTACCTGCAGAAGATGGGATTCATCAAGAGTGATGTAGATCCCAATCTCTACTATATTAGAGTAGGGAGTGAGCCTTTGATACTGGTATTGTATGTGGATGATATGTTCTTGACAGGATCATCAAGGCTCATCACAAATTGCAAGAAGAATTTGGCTGAAGAATTTGACATGAAGGATTTAGGACGGATGCACTATTTTCTAGGGTTGGAAGTTTGGCAACAAAATGGGGAGATCTTACTTCGTCAAGGAAGATACACTGAAGAGATTATGAAGAGATTTCAGATGGAGGATTTTAGGCCCATGAATACTCCAATGATTACCAACTGGAGGAAAATTGACATGTCCGAAGATGATTAAGCTGATCCTACACTGTATAGACAACTCATAGGGTCATTGATGTATCTGGTAAATACAAGGCTAGACATTTGTTATGCTGTTAATACCCTAAGTCAGTTCATGGTGGAACTGAAGAGGGCACATTAGGCAGCAACCAAGCATGTTATCAGGTACCTTCGAGGGTCAGTCGAGCTTGGATTGAAGTACACCCGTGACAATGATGTCAGGTTGAGTGGTTTCACTGATGCAGATTGGGCTAGAATTTAAGTTGATCGGAAGAGTACCAGTGGGTACTGTTTCAGTCTGGGATCAGGAATGACTTCCTGGTGCAGTAGGAAACATAATTTTGTGGCACCGAGTTCAGTAGAGAGAAATTATATGGCAGCCAACACAACTTCGTGCGAAGCCATATGGCTTAGGAAATTGCTAGTAAATCTACTCAAGGAGAAAATGGAATCGACCAAAATTTTATGTGATAATAAAAGTTGCATAAAGCTATTTTAGAATCCTTTGCTTCATGATAGGTCGACACATATTGACATCCAGTGTCACTTCATCAAGGACTATGTACAACGTGGAGTTGTTCAGTTGCAGTACACTCCAACAAGAGAACATGTGGCAGACATCCTCACAAAGGCTATGGGAAAGACAAAGTTTGTCTACTTCAGAGAGAAGATGGGGATGATGAAGAATCCCTTCCAGTAGCCGGAATGGAGGATTCAGTATTCAGAGGGAGTTGTGGTATAGAGGCAGCTAGTGATAGTGGCAATGTCAAAGGCAGTCGTACAGGGGGCAGCAACGCAGCAGATGGGGTGAGCAAAATCCTGAGATCAACAACGTAGAGGGTGATTTAGGATCATAGTAGCATGTAGCAGGCATATTGTTGGAACACCTTCCTCGCTAAGAGGGATTGTTGATTTTTGTAGCATCTGGAAGTGTTCCAAGTATCAAAATTTGCATAGAGGCTTGGACAACAGTGTTCCAAAGAACCCAAAAACAATTTGTGGAAAGTCTACTCGGTTCAAGACTTATTAAAATAATTAATTATTTTAATGAAGATCCTAAGTCTAAACTTAGGGAAATGAAATAATTAAAGGGTATTAATAAGACAAAATGTGAATCTTCTAGAAAACATGGATCAAGTCAAGTTTTAATATTAGCCATTGATTAATATTTTAATCTAGGCCATTGGTTCTCTAACCGAAAGATTATAAAACAAGGCTTGAGGGTCACTTGAAAAATAAGTTGGGCATACACTCAGTACCCAAAGGAGATCCATTCTGATGTAGAATTCAATCTCAGTGGGAGAGTTGCAGGGCGAGAAGTTGCAGAATCATAGGGAGCAAGGCAGGGGTGATCGAGATCAGGGTCGAAGGGCAGTAGTGGGTCACTGGAGGCAGCTTGATGCTACAACATAGAGACCCCACTCAGTCTCCACTCAGCCCAATGCTGGGACTGTGAAGAGAATGACGCAGGGTCATGCAGGGGTTGTTCCGGGTGTTAGAGAATTGTCAGAGTAAGCCGAAAATTTAGTCTCAGGTGGTTCAAAATTGATCTGAAGTATATTTTCCCTGTAAAGATATCATTTGCTGAAGAATTAATAAAAACCTCATCTGCTGCACCAGTTTTCCCACATTGGTTTTTCCGGGGAAATTGTCCAAAAATAACTATGTACATGTGATTGATTCTTGTGCTTATGTTCTCTACTGTTTATTTATCGACATATATAATTGTGAATGTTGCAGTAGTATTTATTTCAATATTTGCTAGAATATTTCTGAATAATAACTTATTGAAATAATAAGTAGGAGAAATAAATCTATCACTGCAACTGTTTGTAAATTTTCACATTAAATACATTATGGGAAACCATGTTTTCTGTGTTAAAATTATGCAATCGCAGTCAAATTACACTCTGGACAACTTAGATGGTTGAGATCACAATTGCATGAGATTCCTCTTTTCGAGAGAACCAAAATCGACCTATAGATCACCCTAATCAGTTAAGAAGAAGTTAAATTATGAATTATTTTATTTATTAATGAAATGGAATGGGTCGGCCTCAACACATGTGGATTTAGTCAAAGCCACAAGCGGTCCCTCTGAAAAGCTATAAATAGAAGCAACCTCAAGCTCATTCTCACACATTCACTCATGATATTTTCTCCTTGCACTATTTTTCTTGGATCGTATTTTCTATTTTGGTTCACACGGGTTCGATAGAAGAAGCTCGCACAGGGTTCAAGATCACAGGTGAGAGGCTTGTTCTAAACTAGGGCTTCTGGGCCATATTCGTAGGCACAAAACTAGTGAAATCGGGCCAAAGTTACGGGAAAAACATGGCAAGGTAGCGACCAAGCTGCCATAGCTGCGGGCAGAGCTTGTCAAGGTCATGACTAGGGACTTGAGGCTAGATCAAGCTGATCTGGAGCAGAGTCACAGGCACACTGTCATGCCAACATCCAAGGGAGCTTTAACTGTGAGCAAAACGTGTTGAGGTCGTGACTAAGGGTTTTTGTGATCAGATTTGAGTTAGGTCATATTCATTTGCTTGCGCAGTGCTTCCAGACTTCATCCACTCAATCACAGATGATTGCGATTAGTCTTTGATAGCATCCTAGATTCAGATCTAGGATTTGGCAGTTGATATCACTTGGCTGCAGTGATATATTGGATTCAAGTTTCTTGATGTTGTAGATTTGTAGATCTATAGATCTATTTAGTATATTTTTGTTGTAGATCATGTCCTCAAAGATGTATCTTCAGTTCTCTGAAGTTTTCGCCTAGTGACAATTGTGTTCATCAGCATGCTCAGGCAGTTATAGTGCATTATAGATCTCAAAATCGAGTTCCTTCAGCAGAGATATGTTTAAGGTTACATTATGTGTGTGCAATTTTTTTTACTACATTATGAAGATATGGATCAATGGATTATTGTACTCTTGTTTGTTGAATCATTTGATGATGAACTAAGAATAATAATTTGCAAGGGTTTTCCCCATAGTGGGTTTTTCCCTAGTCTCAGACTAATCTTGGTGTCTATATGTGTGCATGCTTTTCTTCCATTTGTTTCTTTATGTTCCATTGCATAGATGATAATGTTATTGTTCTCTCTACATAGTTGCATATGTTGATGGTTAATAATGTATATATGAATAATGATATAATGATATGGGGTGAACATATCATGTTATTGAAGAAATGAAACTATCAAAGCAAAGAACAATGTAGCCCTATGAAAAATTAACATGGAATCGGAGCTAGGTTGAAGAAAAGCCATGGGGATCACCCCCATGGAGACACCTTTTATGGAAGTGTTGTGGTAAAACACAACCCCCCCATTTTTGAATTACTTATTTCAAATAATGGGGACCTTTTTTATTAATTTTTGGCTAAACACCTTTTATAATTTTCATTAAAATTAATCATCTTGCAATTCTTGTCATTTTTTCATTTTTGTCAGATTTCCATTTTGATCGTTTCATTGAATTCGATTTTTCACAAGCTTTCCAATGATATTTGTTTCGCTCCATTTGGTCAATCGGTTTGTAAATGGCACTCTTTGAAGTTTGATCATTTGTCTTGCCTCCGTTAAAAAATGTAAAAAATGTACCAATATTCTGATTTTTGTAACCAATTTAGTTCAATAATGCATTTAGTGTAAATATTAAAGCTTTTAGTTAATATTTTCAATTTTTCATTTTTTCACTAACGATCCTACAAAATGATACAACTAAATTGTACAATAAACGAAAACACGTTTCGTGATCTTGGTAATTTACTCTAATTTGTTATTTTAAAACAAATTGCCAAACCCAAAACCCCAAAATTGCAAAATAGCTGAAGTCCAATTTGTAAGATGGTTAATCCCATGTGGGCCCCACTTCACATCCCTTCAAATCCTTCCAAAAATAATGTGTTGAGATTCAACAAGATGATGAGCTTAGTGAAAAGTAAGCACCTTCACTAAGTGGGGCCCGCAGGCTATTTTTAGGTGTATGTCTATTTTTAGACATGGTGAGCATATTCTAGAAGTTGCAGGATGCTATTTGTAGATGGTTGGTCAAATGTGAAAAATAGATGAAATTCTATTTTTATAATATTGGGTGAAGTCTATTTATAGATCGTCGATCTAAAAATAGATGCATGTCGATTATTATTAGCTCTTAATAATAATCCGACAATAAACATCGACTTATTCTCTTGGAGCACTTTATTTCAGTATATAGATTTGGAAAATCAGTGGGTTGAAGGAATTACACAATTCCTAGGGTTTATTGGTGGCTCATGCATGAGGACTCAGTTAGAACTAAAGTGGAAAAGTTATGACGGAGTTGGAAGAGCAGTTTATGGAGTTGTTGTTCAGTTTAACTCAGTTAAGTGAGTTAAACTCAGTTGAGCTAGTTGTATCTAGACTAAATGAAAAATACACTAGTGAGAGTTAAGTGAATTAATTATTTAATTAATTCACAACTAATAACTCACTAACAACTGAACAGAAACAACAATTAACTATAGTGCATGTCAGTTCCAGTGGAGACCTAGTGGAGAGATAGGTTAAAGGGTGAGATGGACTACCCGTTGTGACCATAATGATGCATTCAATGCATCTGAAACACATTGGAGTTGCCAATGAGGGTTGCACAGAAAAGGCAAGGTAGATTCGAATTCATTTAGGGGTCTTCTTCAACAGGGATTGCGCAGTGGAGGCAGGCTGTCAGGAGGCAAGAAATTGGTGCATAAATATGCAAATTTCTGCATGACAGTGTGTAATGAATCTACATTGTACTGAGAGCTTGATGTACTAAGATTTGTATGAGATTATTACATGATCCATTGATATACATAATATGATAGTTGGGGTTTTTAGCTTTAAGCTTTCCTGTTAAACAACTGTGTTATGTGCGACTGAATTTATTCACATGTGTTTGTAATTGAGTTTTAAATTTTTGCAAGTTTAATTAGTGGAAGGATTTTGTATTTTGCAAGAAGATAAATATTGTGAGATCAGGAGGATCCAGTAATACATCCATATTAATAAATTTCTACATGGTATCAGAGCAGTATTGATTACTGGAGATTGCAATTGTGAATAATTGCTAAGTTTTGTGCTGGTGGACAATTCGAATTTGCTGCAGAAATTTCTTGGTGCAACAGTTGAGTATTCATTGAAATGTCTTTCAATGGGTTGCGATTGGAGTATGCCCTTGAGGGTAGCTCGAATTACATAGCCTGGAAGGATAGGATGGAGGTGGTGCTTGAAGATAATGGGCTGAAGGAGTTCATTGATAGCGATGTTCCTAAGCCGGCTTCTAGCGATGCTACAAGACTTGATGCATGGAAAAAGAAGGTAGCAAAGACAAGAAGAATTCTATTGGAAGGTGTGAAGGACCATATTGTGTCAAGCCTTCATGGGAAAACCACTCCATTTGAAATGTGGAAGGCTTTGACAGATCTTTTCCAAAGCAGTAGCAACCAGAGGAAGTTGGTGCTGAAGGATAAGCTTAGAAAAATAAAAATGGAGAAGGGCAACATTATTCCAAAATATCTCACAAATTTTGTCCACTATAGGGATGAACTGGGAAGTGTGGGGATTACTATTGATGATGATGACTTGGTGAGCTTGGCTCTCCTTGGGCTTTCGAAGAGTTGGCATAGCTACGAAGACTCTGTCAATGGACAGGAGAAACTACCGAGTTGGGAGTGACTTTGGTCGGATCTTGTGTAGGAGGAGATAAGGCGAAGTACCAGAGATGGCTCTTCATCAAAGAATGATGATGAAGAGAATTCCACTTTGGCTGCCAAAGAAAGGAAAGGGAAGGGGAAGAAATCCCATCCAAAATCCGAGGCTAAAGGCAAGAAGATGGATTTGTCCAAAGTGAAGTGTTTTCACTATCACGAACATGGGCATCTCGCCACTAATTGCCCACAGAAAAAGAAGAAAAAGAAGGATGTAAAGTTGCAGCTGGAGAGGCCTTAGCCTCACAATTTTAACTTGATTTCTCTTTGATCACATGCTTGGTTTCAAGATCAATGGGATTGGTGTGGTATCTTGATAGTGGTGCATCTTTCCATATGATGGGAGACAAGGAGTTGTTTAGTGACTTGGAGGAGAAGGATCTCCAAATGCATATAGAGATGGGCGAAGATGGAAGATACAGTGCGATTGGAATTGTAACCATTACCTTTGAGAGGGAGTCAGGTAAACCATTTCTGTTGAAAGATGTTATGCATGTTCCAGGTCTGAAGAAGAAATTGGTCTCGGTCGCAATGTTGGAAGACAGAGGTTATGACGTTTTTTTTAGTGAGGGAAAATATTTCCTTCGACATAAAAAAACGGGTAAACCCAAGAGGATACATATTCGAGTTAAGAATCTCTACAAGCTGGAGGTAGATGGCTGCGCTGCAATCATGGGAAAATCAGAAGAAGTGGTGAGCCGGGATGAGGGCGAATTATGGCATAGGAGATTGGGCCATCTTCACCATGGCGCCTTGACGATTTTGTAGCAGATTTCTACTGGACTTCCCAAGGGTACTCTTGCACAGTCAGATAAGTGCAAGGGATGTACTATGGGTAAGTTTGTGAAGACCACCTTTCATGAGAAGGAGAACTGTGCTTCGGTGATCCTGGAGAGAATTCACAGACGTGTGTGGTTCTTTCTCGGTTGCTTCAATAGAAAAACACAGGTATTATGTTATATTTGTTGATGACTATTCTCGTAGATGATGGATCTTCTTCATGCAGAAGAAGAACAAAACATTCTCAAAGTTTTGTGAGTTTAAAGCATTGGTGGAGAAGGAGTCGGGGAAGCAAGTGAAGGCTCTGCGGAGCAATAATGGTGGTGAATATATCTCGAACGAATTCAAAGACTTCTATAGCAAAGAAGAAATTCGAAGAGAACTCATAGCGCCTCATAACCCACAGCAGAATGGGGTCGCAGAGAGGAAGAACAAAACGATCATGGGTGCTGCACGAGCTATGTTGCATGACCATGCCTACTAATGCACTTGTGGGCGGAAGCATGCAACACTGCGGTTTATGTGAAAAACCGTTGTCCTCATAGAGTACTTGGCATGAGTACACCTGAAGAAGCTTTTACTGGTAAGAAGCCTGATATTTCTTATTTGAAGGTTTTTGGCTCATCTGTTTACATTCATGTGACAAAGGACGCCAGGAAGAAGCTGGAGCCGACTGCAGAAATTGGGATATTTTTGGGGTACACAGAAACACCCCATAAGTATCATGTGTATTTTCCAAACAGTCGAATGACTGTGGTGCGACGGGATATAAAATTCAATGAGGTGAAAGCCATGAAGTTGTCGCTTGAAAGGGAGATACACTTGCATGCAGAGGAGGAACTTCTTGTTCCCAAAGATGAGCCTCTAGATGTGGATCAACCACAGGAGGAGATTCATGGAGTGGAGGAGTCCACTCATGTAGAACCAAACATCATAACAGGCAGAAAGCGTACCACAGAAGCTGAGACACTGAAGCTTGATGCGGCACAGAATGTAGGAGTCCCTACATCACAGCGCAAACAAAGACAATCACCTGACCGATTTACTGGATACATGGCTCTCATGAGCAAGTGTATCGTGACAGAGCCATCTTCTTTCAAAGAAGTAGTGCAGGAGCCCACATGGGTAAATGCCATGGTGGAGGAGTATGGCTCCATTGTTAGAAACAATGATTGGGAGATTTTTCCAAGGCTGGTGGGTAAATTAGTTGTAGGATCAAGATGGATCTACAAGGTAAAGCAAGCTGCTGATGGGAGCGTCGAGAAGTATAAGGCAAGATTTGTTGCCCGGGGCTTCTCACAGATCGAGGGGATTGATTATGAAGAAACCTTTGCACCTGTTGCATGGTATTCTTCCATAAGGACCATCCTTGCTCTCTCGGTAGCAGGATAGGTTGGCACATTCATCGGATGGATGTGTTGCGTTAATGGGATGACCCAGGAAGGGTGCCATTGATTAACTGAAGGATTTGAGATATTCAACAGTAAGATACTTTCTTAGAAAAGAAGAAAACTCAAAAAAGCCATACCCGGATGGGCGAAAGCACGCCACCACGTTCTTGGAAGGACACATGGATGGAATAACACTTCTTCCTGGAGTTTGGCTTCTTGAAGGTGAACGGATGCAAACACATGCCAAATTGTGGTGGAGGGTGACTTTTAATCATTGTTCTTTATGTTGATGATTTAATACTAACGGGTGATGAGCAGTTGATACACTCATGCAAGGCAGATCTTGCAAAGGAGTTTGAGATGAAGGTTTTGGGCCTCCTTCATTATTTCCTTGGATTGGAAATATGGCAGCGAGAAGGTGATTTGTTTGTATTTCAAGGCAAGTATGCTCGGGAGATACTTGAGAAGTTTCACATGCAAGGCTGCAAGCCTATTAATAGTCCTCTTCCAGAAAATTGGAGGAAAGAGGATGCTACATCGACAGAGGTAGTGGATGCCACTGTTCATTGACATTGGTGGGTTCACTCATGTATTTAGTTAATACAAGACTGGACATATGCTATGCGGTGAACCAGATTTCATAAGCGATGGTTAAGCCTACCAAGCTCTTTTGGAAGGCAGGCAGTCATGTCCTGAGGTATCTCAGGGGCACATCTGAGTATGGCTTATGGTACATACAGACGGATGAGGTGAAGTTGCATGGCTTCACGGATGCAGATTGGGCAGGCAGCCCAACGGATAGAAAGAGCACATCAGGAGGGCTTTTCAGTATCGGATCTACATCAGTTTCTTGGTACAACAGGAAACAAAGATCCATGGCACTCAGTTCAGTGGAAGCAAAATACATGGCAGCAAGTCAAGCTGCATGTGATTCTATCTGGATGAGGAAGATCCTGGTCGGTTTGTTCGGTTCACATTTAGATCCTACATTGATACATTGTGATAATCAGAGTTGCATTAAACTCTCGATTAATCCTGTGTTTCATGATAAATCTAAACATTAATCCTGTGTATCAGAGATTATGTGTAGCGGAAGATCATGTTGCTTCAGTACATTCCTATGGAAGATCAGGATGCAGAAATTCTGACAAAGGTGCTCAGCAGGAGCAAATTCGAATACCATAGAGGCAGGATCGGGGTGAAGGATAATCCCTATCTTGTTGAGAGGGAGTGTTGAGATTCAACAAGATGATGAGCTTAGTGAAAAGTAAGCACCTTCACTAAGTGGGGCTCGCAGGCTATTTTTAGGTGTATGTCTATTTTTAGACATGGTGAGCATATTCTATAAGTTGCAGGATGCTATTTGTAGATGGCTGGTCAAATGTGAAAAATAGATGAAATTCTATTTTTAGAATATTGGGAAAAGTCTATTTATATATCGTCGATCTAAAAATAGATGCATGTCGATTATTATTATCTCTTAATAATAATCTGACAATAAACATCAACTTATTCTCTTGGAGCACTTTATTTCAGTATACAGATTTGGCAAATCAGTAGGCTAAAGGAATTATGCAATTCCTAGGGTTTATTGGTGGTTCATGCATGAGGACTTAGTTAGAACTGAAGTGGCAAAGTTATGACGGAGTTGGAAGAGTAGTTTACGGAGTTGTTATTCAATTTAACTCAGTTAAGTCAGTTAAACTCAGTTGATCTAGTTGTATCTAGTCTAACTGAAAGATACACTAGTGAGGGTTAAGTGACTTAATTCACAACTAATAACTCACTAACAACTGAACAGAAACAACAGTTAACTACAGTGCATGTCAATTCCACTGGAGACCCAGTGGAGAGATAGGTGAAAGGGTTAGATGGACTATCCGTTGTGACCATAGTGATGCATTCAATGCATCTGACACACATTGGAGTTGCCAATGAGGATTGCACAAAAAAGGCAAGGTAGATTCGAATTCATTCAGGGGTCTTCTTCAGTAGGGATTGCGCAGTGGAGGCAGGCTGTCAAGAGGCAAGAAATTGGTGCATAGATATGCAAATTTCTGCATGACAGTGTGTAATGAATCTACATTGTACTGAGAGCTTGATGTACTAAGCTTTGTATGAGATTATTACACGATCCATTGATATACATAATATGATAGTTGGGGTTTTTAGCTTTAAGCTTTCCCGTTAAACAACTGTATTATGTGCGACTGAATTTATTCACATGTGTTTGAAATTCAGTTTTAAATTTCCGTAAGTTTAATTAGTGCAAGGATTATGTACTTTGCAAGAAGATAAATATTGTGAGATCAGGAGGATCCGGTAATACATCAGTATTAATAAATTTCTACAAAATGCGATCTTAAAATTTTATGATAAAACTTTGCGATTGTGATTTTGCATTATTGCATATCACAAATTTATTTAAAATTTCAAAACACATCATTTAAGAAGTTGCGATGTGTGATTTGGTTTTTATGCGAGGGGTTAAGTTCGTTTAACATAAGGTCTCTCTCCACGTTATACCTCCCGACTCACTCGCCTTACCTCACCCTCATGTCATTTTCCTTCCACCTCTGTTGACTTCCCTTATCCCTCCCTGCCTTCCACCTTACCCCTCCACCTTATCCCTTATACCGCCATAACCCTCCATCCTCCATTAAAACTCACGTACCATGGTTTAAAGTTTTTAGGTTTAAAAAAATATTTTTATTATAATAATTATAATATTTATTATAATATAATTATAATATTAATATAATATATTTATATTTTAAATAATTTATTTTTATTAATTAATTTTTGTGTAATAAAATTAAGGTTAATAACATTTTGATTAATTAGTTTAATTTTTTTTAATTAGTTTAATTTTGTTCTTAATTAATTTTTTATTAATTAACTAAAGTTTTTATTAAATTCCCATTAATTAATTAAAAACTATTATCTAATTTAGAATTAGAATTTAATTTAAAATTTCTAATTTTTAGCATAGCAACAAAAATTCTAGAATTCTGTCCATTTTTATATACCAACCTTGGAAGCTCATAGATTGAGTTTTACTTGGCCAAATGAGGCCTGAGACGGCTCATTGGATAGATAAAATCATGGATATTATTTCTGAAGTGGTTTAATTTCTAGATTTGATCATTTATTGGGTCTAAAATGTTGAGATTCAACAAGAAAATTTCAACATCCATGCCTAGTGCATTAAGCAGCTACAATAGAGTGGGGCCCACAGGGCTATTTTTGGTGCATGTCTATTTTAGTTATCTTAATTAAGATGGACAATAAAATGTAATATAGTCTCAAAAATAACCTGTAATAGTTAAATGAGAGTGATAAACTCAGTTAGCTCATGGATTTTGAGTTAGAGGTAGTTGGTGAGGCATGCAAAGTAATTCTAGTTGTAATAGAGTTTGAAGTGCAGTGGTGCAGTAGTTAATCCAGGTTGTAATCAGTTTAACTCAATTAGGTGAGTTAAACTAAGTTGTGTTAGTTGTAACTGCTTGATACACTAGCGAGAGATCAAGTGAATTAAATATTAATTAATTAACAATCAGTGATCTTACATGCAATTGAGGATTTACTATTATTAGCTGCATGCATGTTAGATCTAGTGGAGACCCAGTTGAGATCTAGGTGAAAGGGAAGTTGACTATCATTTTTAGGATTATTGGGTTGCACCCATGCAACCAAACACCCATTGGAGTGCCCATGATACTTGCGCATTCAAGGAAGGCCAAAATTCCTATTCTTTAGGGATTGCATTCATCAGGAATTGCACAAACAAGGAAGGTTTTCTGGAGGCAGTAAATTGGCTAAGTATTGGTCATTTTTTTGTAGGACAGTGTGAGACAATTAGCTGAGTAATGGAGGGCTCTTGTGAGAAGAGTTTTGTTTGTAATTGTTTCATGATCCATGCTGAATATACAATAGAATATAGTGGGGTTTTGAGCAGCAAGCTTTCCCGGGGAAATTTTCTGTGTTGTGGTTTGATTTGATTCTTCTTTACTTCATGTGATTGGCGATTGTGTTTTTAATTCCGCAAAATATTTGTAAAAGTGATTCAGTATTTAACTTTAGTACATTGTTAAGTCTGATTGAATCCAAGATATAAATGCATGTTGTATAATTTATACATGGTATCAGAGCATAGGAAATCACAATTGTGAAGGAGGAGCTGAGTTTGTGACTGGATAGAATTAAAATTTGTAGAAATACTCTCTTGGTGCTACAGCTGATGTAGGATCGAAATGGATTTCAATGGCTTGAGGTTGGAGTATGCACTCAAGGGCAACTCAAACTATATTTATTGGATGGGTAGGATGGAGGTAGTACTCTAAGACAATGGCTTGAAGGAATTCATTGACAGTGATTTTCCTAAACCCGCTATGACAGATGCTTCAAATCTTGATGCATGGAAAAAGAAAGTGGCAAAGGCGAGGAAGATCCTGTTGGAGGGAGTACAAGACCACATTGTCTCAAGAATCCATGGGAAAGCCACACCATATTCAATGTGGAAGGCTTTGACGGATCTATTCCAGAGCAGTAGCGACCATAGGAAATTGGCTCTCAAAGATAAACTCAGGAAGATCATACCAAAATATCTAACAAAGTTTGTCAAATATCGGGATGAACTGGGGAGTGGTACAACTGTATCTGATGATGATTTGGTGAGCTTGGCTCTCATAGGACTTCCCAAGAGTTGGCATAGTTATCAATACTCTGTCAATGGAAGGGAAAAATTTCCAGATTTGGAATGACTGTGGTCAGATTTGGTGGAGGAGGAGTTTAGACGGAACACCAGAGATGGATCTTCATCTAAGAATGAATATGAAGAGTGTTACACAGTATTTTGTCACTGTCCATTCAATCCCCATCTCAAACATTGGAGGACCATTTTAGTGAATTCTGTGTACTGTCATACTTTTCCATGAGTATCATTGCATCTTTTGGCATGTCAAGAACATCTTCTCTATTGCTCATTCCTCAAGCAGACCTTCAAAAACATGTGATTTTGGGTCGGCACTGGTAGGTAGTTATGGCCTTGCACCTATGGAGAAATTTACACTAGGCCCGGCATCCTTTGGCGCTCTGTCTCAGAAGGGCACCCATGCCGAGATGTTTTTGGAAATTTTTTAAAAACAGAAATGAAGTTTCCATGCTTAACAACTTCGTGAGCAGAGTCATCATGGTTTGTTCGACTGAATCACGTCGAGTTTATCCCTTTGGCTTGTTGGTTCATACAAATGTGAAACTCCCCAAAGGGATATACCTCCTCTCCACCTTATGTGGGATCCCAAACCACCTCCTCCTCTCTTATAAATCCTTCCTCCTCACATTGATTCAGCTAGATGAACAACTGTTACTATAGCTGGTGTGTAGAAGAAGGCAAAGAAGATCCATTTTTGAGAGAGAGTTTAGGCCTATTGCCTCATCAAGTTCAATCCCGAATGAATGCTTGAGATGCGCCTGACTGAACCCGTCGAAGGAGATCCGCAATGTCAAGGCATAAGGTTGCAAACTTCTTATTTCCATATCAATAATACATGATTGGTCTTTTGGTTCTGATTTTGTGTTCAATTATATGCAAAATGTTTGATTCTCCTTGACCAATCGAATAGCTATAAATGAAAGTATGTTCTTGTATGCTATCATCGTTCACTTGATCTTTGTGTAGGTGCACGAACATCATCACTAACAGACCACAACGTGTGAGGACAAATATTAGAGGATCGTTGTTGAATGCCATGACAAAAGCGTTGGACCGAGGTAGGATACCTATCCCAGTTCATCTTTCATTTATAAGCTAGGAATTCAAAAGTCCAGCATGTTCCCTTATTACTAGACCCACCCTAGGGCTAGAGGGATCGCCTCTATCTGCAGAGGGGATTTTCCTGCACAACAAGTTTTCGACCATACTGGGGATCAGTGTGTCTATCGTCTCTCATTGTTTGTTTAGATTTTTGCTTGTTTGTCTGACTTTGGTCATATTGCTAATTTTCTAATTTGTTTAGATTGTTTGATTGTTTCAAGCCATCCTACCTATTCTCAGAGTGATAGGCCTGAATTTTCCTCAGTTTATTTTTATTCTTTCCTTGGTTTTCTAGCTCGACACTGCTGTTTCCTTAACAGTCGAGCCGATTGTCGCAGGTTGCCTACTTTATAGGTGTGATTTCCCCTGTTAAGCACAGATTACAGCTGAATAGTCGCGCTGAATCCTGTAGGTTTGGATTTGGGCTTCTTCCCTGAGATTTCCAATGCAGCTTACCCTCTGGATTGGTTTTTATCTCCTGGATTAGTCTACTTGGATTTTTTTTTACTTCCCTATCTCATTCTCTTCAATTGATTGTCTCTCATCTGGTCTATGTGGTTTCTCATCCTAGGGTTTCTAGGAGTATTCAATTGCTTGTTCGGCCACATGTTCACTAAGCTTCTGAGTTGTGTACTAGTCAGTCTCATCTCTTGTCTTTTCAGCTTGTGGACTGGTTGTTTGGTCTTTTCTCTCGATTCTGTGTGTTGTTAGGTCATTGAACTGTCATCCTGGTGTCTGTTTGACTTTCCATCCGTCACCCTGAGCATAGATCACATTGCTCACTGAATCGATTTGAAAGTCCTCTTTCTGCATAAAGGAATGCATGTATATTTTGAGTGTGTTTTACATTCGTGTTGGATTGGTCACTTCATTTTTGATCATTTCATTCGAGTTGCTCAAAACTAGTCTTCATTTTGTCCTTTTAGTGTAATAGTGCATTATCACTTCTCATTCATCTAAAATAATAGAATTTGCATTTTTCTCTTGATTTGAAAATGAAAGGTAGTCTTTTGCATTAGTAGCTTTCTCATTTAAAAGTGAACAACAAGATAAAATCCTTTCATTTTCTGCTTTGGTTGTGTTAGGAGCATTAGGAAAAATTCTTCTTGCATTCGATTGCTTGCTACTTCGTTGTGAACTTCTATCCCTCTCTTAGCTAGTTGTTCATTGAATTGGAATGATATTATTTCTCATATAGTTTTTCATTAGAGATTTGAGATTACATTCAGTAAGGCCTTGAAACTAAAACATAATTTCAAGATCAACTTTAAAATTAACTCAATTAATCTAAGGAAGAATTGAAGCTTAACGCTCATATTTAGAGGTCTAGGCTAGTGACATGTTTTGGCAACGTTAAACCTAGTAGTTGTCATTCGCCATATGGCATTCGAAAGTGCTAGCACGGACTTGTGCTCCCCATACCATTTAGTATATAAAGGGAGACCATCATAGGTTGTAATCCTTTATCCATAGGAAGCTGAGTCTTCCGCCATGTAACCATGATACACCAAACACAACATTTAGGGAGTCTACTGCACGTACGTTAAGGCCTTGGTCATTTCACTTTCATTTGATCACCAAGGTGTATATTGCAGTTCACAAGAGCTTGGTACACCCTTTTTCTTAGTTTTCCTGAGTAGTCATTTTGATCTTTCTGTGACTCTCTAAAATTTGAAAAGATCATCGAGCACTTGTCCTTTTGAGCTCGTCCAAACTGAAAGTGACTAGAGTCACCTTTTTCCCTTTTCTTGAATCTTAAAATATTAAAAGGCAGAGTTTTGTTTTAGTGTCATAAAATTAATTACCTACGATCACACGCCCATTAAAGTTATTTTATTGGCTTGTTCATAATTAGTTCCTTAGTGATTGGTCTTGAAACCTCGAATCGATTATATCTTCTCTCTCCTATCTTTGAGACAAATTCAGAGTGGCAGAACCACCAGTTTCGTCGTCCCCTTAATTATCTCGTAGTGAGGATCCTTCTCTCGAAGTTTCTTCGGAGACATCTCAGTCTGTTGGGACTCTAGCCTACTGGCATTCTATTGTTCCGAGTATCCAACCTCTTACCACTTGATCTCCTCTCGAAGAACCATTTGATATCAATTGGAAACCTCCAGATGTTTGGGCCTCTTTTAAGGAAGAAGACCCCCCTTTGCCCTCGAAAATTCTTGCATCGCCATTAACACATGCTTAACTTGCCACTGCTCATCGCCTTTTTGCTGACATCATGTCTTCATCCAACATGGATGCCATGAGTCCTATTAGTAGTGAAGAGAATTATGTTTCTACAGTAGAATATCAGTTCCCTCTAGAGAATTGTCCTTATGTCTCGGGTCAACCTTCCTCACAACCTTCATCTCTCCCAACTGGGCATCGTTCGTTGAGTCAGATCATTTCTGGTGTTGCTTCTTTGTATCAGAGTTCGATATGGTCGGGTACATCTGCTCCTTTGGAGGGGTCATTTGTATTAGGTCCATCCCCTTCAACCCCCATCATGTCGACAGTCGTTACATCTGTCCCAACCCATCCCATTTTTTGTGTGGCTTCATCTGCACCATTTTTTAGTGTGATTTCGTCATTACCACCATCTTTTGTTGGTCGTGGGACACTTCCTATTGCTTCCGCGATACCTCTTGGACCCACCGTGAGTGGATCACAGGCTCAAATATCGGGAGTCCATCAACCTACTGGTAGTGCACCTGTCTCCTCTAATCCTAATCCTAGAGGTTTGACATACAACTAGTATAAGATGGCCATTCAGCAACATAATTACTTCCCTCAGGGTTCTCAGTAGGTTCAAACTTCCATTAATCCTCTGCATTACTACGATGAGCATGGAAATCACATCTATCACTATGGGCCTCTCCCGTAGGGTCCATTATATGTTCGAACACCTCAAATTCTAGTTTACCCCAACTAGTTCACGTACCTACAGGGACAACCCTATGGTCCACAAGGACAACCCTTTCAGGGACAACCTTCGGTCCAACAGGGACAACCCTATGGTCCTGCTGGTCAACCTCATGTTCAACAGGGAGCATCTTATGTTCCCCAGGGGCAAACCTATCCATCTCAGGGAAAACCTTTTGTGCAATAGAACCAACTTTACATTTAGCAAGGCCCAACTTTTGTAGAGCAAGGTCCACCATCTATTGCTCAGCCGGGCCAACCTGGTCTTCAAGGGAAACCTGGCTCATCTCAACCATCAGGCCAACCTGTACCCCAGGGGAAACTCAGTGGATCTCAACATCCAGGCCAACTTGCACCCCAGGGACAGCCCATTCAACCGCAACATCAAGGCCAACCTGTACCCCGGGGATAGCCTGTTCAACCTCCACCTCAGGGACAGCCCGTGCAGCCTCAAGGCCCACCTTTTATTCATCAAGGTCAATCTTCGATGGTACAAGGTCTGCCCCAAGGCACTGCTTACATTCTACAAAAAAATCCATATGTTGCTCAGACATGGCCTCAGTGGTTCGCTTAGAATCAATATCCTGGTCCTCAATCGGTGTATGGGCAGAATTATCAAGCTTATATCCCCTATGGAAAAAATCCTCCAGGACAAAACATATGGCGTCAAAATTTATCTAAACCTGGTTGGAATCCTCATACTGGTCTCTATCAAAGGCCTGCAATGCCTTTCAATCCACAATTTCCCTTTCTTGCTATGCTGGAACTTCCCGATGTGTCAAAGTTGACAAATGATCCTATCCTTCATAATCCATATTGGCCCCCAGTTCCAAATCAAATCCCTGGCGATTGTCCCAAATTTGAAGACAAGTCCAGAGAATACCCTCGACCGCATGTTATGACATACCATCTTTGGTGCTCCTCTAACTCTTGGGTTGATGATTCCATTCGACTACATCTTTTCCAAAGGACTCTCACTAGTGTCGCTGCAAATTGGTACATTGAAATCTCCCGCAACGTCTTTCAAGATTTCAACTCTCTTGCCATGGAATTTCTCATGCACTTTCAGTTACCAGTTCATTATGAAACTGGGACACACCTCCTAACATTCTTGAAACATGATCGGGGTACTCATATATTTGATCATATTCATGAATGGAGGCGACGTCGTCATTTGATCAAGTTTGAGATTCCTGATCAACTTCTGAATGATTGGTTCACTACCTCTTTTATCGGTCTAATTGCTAAGGACATCACTATGGGGGCATGTGTTACTAAGGAACAAGCCATCGCTCGTGCCCAGTACCTCGATCTCGTGTACTCTCAATCCGACACAATATACGAACTCTTGCCCAATGCTCCGCGACATGGAACTACCAAAGCATCGACGACACCATCCGTCGAAGGTATCACTGGTTATATGTATCCAAGTTCTCGTAAGTCTTCTCCAAACCCTGTGAAGAAAAAATCTACTTCTTCCACTGATATTGCTTCCCAGCCACCTCTGAATCCTGGTAAAAACACAGATGTGAATGTCGTCCAGTCCACTCCGACGGATAAAGCTTCCAAAGGTAAGAAAAAGGGTAAAGGTAAGGCCAAAGTCGATGCCCTGAAACAGGATTATATGAAACCTAATGTTGATGATGGTTCGAAACATAAACCGAAGTACCCTTGTCTGATTTGTGATGATGATAATTACACCAAGGACTGTCCACGATGGGCCGAGGTGAGTCGGCTGCTCAAAGGAACTCAAGGCACTCTGGTTGTTCTTAAATAACCATTCCCATTGAAACAAACTCAGATGGTGGAGCAACCTCAGTTTTCCGCCCCTTTTGGCTCTCAGGTTTCCATGATGAATGGTGTTGCACCCATCTCTATTGCTACCAGATCGAAAGATTATACTAAACCGCATCAGGCATCAGAGAAAGAGATCGCAGATGGTCCTCCTCCCCCACCTGCTTCTGGCCCTCTTCACATTGAAAGGCCCAATCCTGAGCCCGTTGTACGACCACCTTCTAAAGGCGTACTCTGTAAGTCTTTCTATAAATCCAATGTTTGAATCACGATTGCTATTAGACCAAAACCCGCAGGCGTTAGTCTCCGCTACAATCGCCAGACTTAGGATCCATGAGAGGTGGTTAGTCCATGTCATGAAACACACGGGGAGCATTGAACCCAATGTCCAACAATCTCCCCCCCCAACGCGAGCTAGGTGAGTTTCGAACTCGAGACTTGTCGCTCTAATACCACTTGTTGGAATCACGATTGTCGTTAGACCAAAAACAGTAGGCGTTAGTCTCCGCTTGTAGAAATTATATAAATTATGTGTTATATGTCCAAGATTCTCCTGATCTCACACTATTTTAACTTCATGCAAAATACAGAATCTGTTCCACCATTGATCATTTGCGGAAATTAAATCAAGATTGCAATGCACACATGAAACAATAAAAAATCACACACATTAACACAGTTGTTTAATGGGAAAGCCTGAAGTTGAAAACCCCAATTATCGGTATATAATATATGTGATAGAGATCATGTAACAATCCTCATACAAAGCTGATCATATGAAGCTCTCTGTACAATACAATCGCTACACACTAATCAGGCCCAATCTTGCAAATCCATGCACCGATCTTTGCCACCTGCTAGCATGCCTCTACTGCGCAATCCTTGCTGAAGAATGGCTCTGAATGATTTTGAATTTCCCTAGCCTTGATCACGCAATCCTCATTGGCATCTCCACTGAGTGTTGGATGCAATCAATGCATCACTATAGCCACAACTGATAGTCTATCTTGCCCTTTCACCTATATCTCCACTGGTCTCCACTGAAACTGCCATGCACTGTAGTTAACTGATGTATTATTCAGTTGATTAATGAGTTATTATTTGTGAATTAATTAACTAATTAATTCACTCCACTCTCACTAGTGTATCAATCGGTTAGACTAGATACAACTAGCTCAACTGAGTCTAACAGAGTTAAACTAAATACAAATCCATAACTACTTCTTCAAACGATGTCATAACTCTGCCACTTGAGTTGTAACTGAGACCTCCATGCAATAGCTCTAGTAAACCCTCAGGAATAGCGTAATTCCTTCTGTCAACTGCTGTGCCACATCTGTGCACTGAACTAAAGTTCTCCAAGAGAATAAGTTGTTGTTTAGAGTCCAAATATTATTAAGAGCTAATAATATTAGACATATCTATTTTTAGACTGGCATTCCAAAAATAGACTCCGCCCAATATGTCTAAAAATAGAAGTCCATCACCGCCCCGCCCGGCCAACCCTTTCGACCGCGTCACTGACTCACGAATATGATCGACATGTCTAAAAATAAACATAGTCTAAAAATAGACTTGTGCCAAAAATAGCCTGCATGCCCACTTAGTGAAGGCGACTCTTTTCACTAAGCTCATCATCTTGTTGCAATCTCAACACTCCCTCTCGACAAGATAGGGATTATCTGTACCAAATCTGTCTCTATGGTATTCGAATTTCTCCTGAGCACGGCATAATATGTCGAATATACACATCTGATCCTGGTAGGGTGTAAGAAAGAAAGTAACATGATCTTCCGCTGCACACAATATCTGATATGATGGTACCGAATGTCAATATGTTTAGATCTATTATGAAATACTGGATTAACCGAGAGTTCAATGCAACTCTGATTATCACAATATATCACAGTAGGATCTAAATGAGAACTAAACAAACCAACCAGGATCTTCCTCATCCATATAGCCTCGCATGCAGCCAAACTTGTTGCCATGTACTCAGCCTCTGCTGAATGGAGTTCCATGGATTTTTGTTTCCTGCTGTACCAAGAAACTGTTGTAGATACGATACTGAAAAATCCCTCCAGATGTGCTCTTTCTGTCCGTTGGGCTTCCTGCCCAATCTGCATCTGTGAAGCCATGCAGTTTCACCTCATCCGATTGTCTGTACCACAATCCATACCCAGATGTGCCCTTGAGATACCTCAGGACAATCTTGCCTGCCTTCCAAAAGAGCTTGGTAGGCTTCACCATTGCTTGTGAAAGCTGGTTCACAACATAGCATATTTCCGGTCGTGTATTGACTAAATACATGAGCGAACCAACCAACTGTCGATAAACAGTGGCATCCACTACCTCTATCGATGTAGCATCCTCTTTCCTCCAACCACCAGGAAGAGGAGTGTCAATAGGCTTGTAGCCTTGCATGTGAAACTTCTCCAGTATCTCCTGGGCATAATTTCCTTGAGACACAAACATTTCACCTTTCTGCTGCCAAATTTCCAATCCCAGGAAATAATGAAGGAGGCCCAAGTCCTTCATCTCGAACTCCTTTGCAAGATTTGCCTTGCATGAGTGTATCAACAGTTCATCACCAATTAGTATTAAATCATCTACATAAAGCACAATGATCAAAAGCTTACCCTCCACCACAATCTGGTATAGGTTAGGATCCGCCTCACTCTTGGCAAAACCAAGTCGGGTGAAATAACTGTCTATTCGTGTGTACCAAGAACGAGGTGCTTATTTCAATCCATACATCACTCTTTTGAGCCTGCACACATGCGAATCACTGCTGAAGATTTCGAATCCTTCAAGCTGCTCAATGTACACCTCGTCCTCAATGATTCCGTTGAGGAACGTAGTCTTCACATCCATTTGATGAATGTTCCAACCCATCTGCGCTAAGAGAGCAAGGATGGTTCGTATGGAAGAATACCTTGCGACAGGTGCAAAGGTTTCTTCATAGTTGATCCCCTCAATCTGTGAGAAGCCTCGGGCAACAAATCTTGCCTTATACTTCTCAACGCTCCCATCAGCAGCTTGCTTCACTTTGTAGATCCATCTCGAACCTACCACTGATTTCCCTTCTGGCCTTGGGACAATCTCCCATGCAATATTTCTGACAATCAAATCATACTCTTCCACCATGGCATCTACCCATGTGGGAACCTCCATAGCTTCCTCGAAAGAGGATGGCTCCGTCACGATACACTTTCTCATCAGAGCCATGTATCTAGTAAATCGGTCAGGTGACTGTCTCTGTCCGTGCTGTGATATAGGAACTCCTACATTCTGCACTGCATCAAGATTCAGTCGCTCAGCTTCTGTAGTATGCTTCCGCCCTCTGATGTTTGGCGCTGCATGAGTGTTTTCTTCCACTCCATGAACCTCCTCTTGTGGCTGATCCACATCTTGAGGCTCATCTTTAGGAACAAGTAGCACCTCCTCTGCATGCAAGTGTAGCTCCCGCTCAAGCGACAACTTCATGGCTTTCTCCTCATGAAATTTGATATCCCATCGCACGACTGTCATCCGACTGTCTAGCAAATACACATGATAATTGTGGGGTGTTTCTGTGTACCCCACAAATATCCCAACCTCTGCGGTTGGCTCCAGCTTCTTCCTGGCATCCTTCATCACATGAATGTAAACAAGTGAGCCAAAAATCTTCAAATGAGAAATATCAGGCTTCTTACCAGAAAATGCCTCTTCGGGTGTACTCATGCCAAGTACTTTATGAGGACAACGATTTTGCACATAAACCGTAGTGTTGCATGCCTCAGCCCACAAGTGTATGGAAAGGCCCTAATCATGCAACATTGCCCGTGCAGCACCCACGATCATTCTGTTCTTTCTCTCTGCGACCCCATTCTGCTGTGGGTTATGAGGCGCTGTGAGTTCTCTTCAAATTCCTTCTTTGCTACAGAAGTATTTGAATTCGCTAGAGATGTATTCACCACCATTATCGCTTCGGAGAGATTTTATTTACTTCCCTGATTCTTTCTCAACTAGCACCTTGAACTCATAGAACTTTGAGTATGTCTCGCTCTTCTTCTGCATGAAGAAGATCCAACACTTATGAGAAAAGTCATCAACAAATATCACATAATACCTGTGCTTTTCTGTTGAAGCAACCGAGAATGGTCCACACACGTCTGTGTGAATTCTCTCAAGGATCGTCGAAGCACGACTATCCTTCTCATGAAAAGTGGTCTTCACAAATTTTCCCAAAGTACATCCCTTGCACTGATCTGAATACGCAAGTGTACCTTTGGGAAGCCCGGTAGAAATCTGCTGCAAAATTTTCAAAGCGCCATCGTGAAGATGGCCCAATCTCCTGTGCCACAATTCGCCCTCATCTCGGCTCACCACTCCTTTTGCTTTGCCTGCCATTGCAGCGCAGCCATCTACCTACAATTGATAAATATTCTTGACTCAAATCCCTATCCTCCTGGTTTGACCAGTTGTTTTATGGCACAAGAAGGCTTTTCCCTCGCTAAAAAAAACATCATAACCCTTATCTTCCAACATCGCCACGGAGATTAGATTCTTCTTCAATCCTGGAACATGCATGAAATCCTTCAAGATGAAAGGTTTACCGGACTCCCTCTCAAAGGAAATGGTCCCGATACCAGTCGCACTGTATCTACCATCATCGCCCATCTCGATGTGCACTCCAAGATCCTTTTCCTCCATATCACTAAACAAATCTTTGTCTCCGGTCATATGGAATGACACACCACTGTCAAGAAACCACACCGATCCCATCACACTTGAAACCAAGCATGAAATCAAAGAAATGTTGGAAATGTTGTCATTGATGGCAAAGGAGGTAGCAGATGTAGAGACAAGAACAGTTACAAGGAGACAAAGACAGACAATGAAGGCAGCAAAAAAGCAAACGGAGAGAGAAGAGGCAGAGGCAGAGCGACAAAAGCAGCAGAGACAGAGGCAGAGGCAGAGCCGTTATAATTCCGAGAATCGCCCAACCCAGAGGAAAGATATATAATATTCCGAGAATCATTACCCGATGGGCGTTACATATTTATACAAACATTATTCCGGGAATCTCCTAACCCGCTGGAGGATACATATATACATATCCATCACAATACATTTAAATGCTGCGCATTTCATATTTTGCAATGGTCCAAGGCATATACATTAATATATATATTTAAGTGGAGCGCGTTATGATCAATGGAAAGGAAGTCATATAAAGTGGGACCCTCACCCAATCACATAGGAGAAAAGGTTGGCAGCGGAACATAGTGACAAGAGCTCCGATTGAGTTCCGGACCCGATAAGGCATATAAACAGTGGCTTGATAAGTTTGAAATCCGGCTTAATCGCATAGGAAAGAAACAAACCATTGCAACACATATTAAAAAATTTGCGATTGCGATTAATATTTCGGACCCGATGGGTGTATAAACAGTGGTTAATACATATTTGAATTCCGGCCTAATCGCATCGGAGCATCGCAGTATGGGCCAATCGGAACATCCAACCAAAAACTTGTGATTGCGATTGAAGCCCAGACCCGATGGGCTTATAAATTATGATTAACAAATTTTTTCAGTTCCATGTTCCAATCGCATCGGAGTTAGAGAAGGGCATCAGAACATGCAAACGCAAGTTGCGATTGTGATTAATCGCAATCGGAAGAACTTAAAAGTGACTCAATCGCATTGGAGTATTTGAAGTTGCGATTGCGATCAATCGCAATCGGAGTAGGAGCAATCAATCGCAATCGGAGATCGCTGGCGGAGTTAAACTAATCGCATCGGAAAATATCAATGAACAGTGACCAATCGCATCGGAGTTAGAGAAGGGAATCGGAACATGCAAACGCAAGTTGCGATTGCAATTAATCGCAACCGGAAGAACTTAAAAGTGACTCAATCACATCGGAGTATTTGAAGTTGCGATTGCGATGAATCGCAATCAGAGCAGGAGCGATGAATCGCAATCGGAGGAAAGTCAATGCATCGGAAAGCATGACAAGTGGGTCCTAAAGGAGTTTTATATGTTTTAAAACAGGCTTTATTGTATGCGCCGAGAGTATGTTAAGGTGTATTAAAAGGGCAGATTATATGATTAAATCATCTTATAATTAAGCCAAGAGACAAAGTTGGGTTATATATATATGTTAAAAGGTGCTGTCACACACACATATATATAAAACGCTATTGCGATAAGCCGCTTGGTCTATAGACCCACGGGCCTCAGCTTAAGGGGAGGGCGATTATTAATGTAATATAATTGTGATATATGTATGTTCCGGCCTGCGGAACTCGCCACATCAACAAGACACTCGTGGCATGAAAAGGGTTGGAATTTGTCCAGATTTACAGTCAGCTGATATAAAAGGCACAGTTACACGTATGCAATAGTTACACCACAGTAGAGGACAGAAAAGACAAACACAGTCAAAGAAAAGACAAATGCGCAACTAGCCAAGAGGCTGAATGAGTGAGCGGGAGTTCTCTTTGTAATATTTATATTTATATTGTTGTGATGCATTGGCAAGTCTCCGGAGGAAAAACAAAGATCCCACTATAATATTAAAATAAGCACCTACAGTTACATTTTTCTGAGTGAGCTGAAAATAAATGAAAAGGCAGAAAGCAAAGAAGTATGGCTGTCCATTACAAATTATTTGAGGAATGCTAATAGTCACAAGAAAAGTATTATAAATAATATCATCTGGATATGCAAAATAAAATAAAATTTAGAGAGTAAATCTAGAGAAGGCAGAGTATAGAAGCGTAAGGCAGAAAAGACTAAAAGAAGAGCAGAAAGAGAAACTACAGAACAGAGCTGATATCTAAGGTAAATCAGTAAACATTCAGTTTTGAGAATTGAGGAAGTTGGAGCTTCCCTATCAAGTTGCAGCTTGATAGCTGTCAGTTGTAGCTGACTGAGGTTGGAGCCTCTTGTAGGTTGGTGCCTGTAGAAAATCGAAGGGAGTTGGTGCTTCCTTGCAAGTTGTAGCTTGCAAAATTGAGGATAGAGCCTCCTGTAGGTTGGTGCCTGCAGAAAATATTGGTGAGAGGGAGTTGGAGCTTGCCTTTGCATCACAACAATAATAAGATGTGGTTTTCTCCCTTTATGGGTTTCCACTTACATCTGCTGTCTCTGTGTGTGTTTCTTATGTGTTGATGTGATTCTTTCAATCTGCTTAATTGGTTGCTGCTCTCAACATAAGTGTGGTGTCACATTAATTTAATATTGGCTGCAACATTTTAAGACTGTTTATAAGTTAAGCTGTAAATAAATTTGGTGAAAATTTTGAAAAGCTTATGTATGTATTACTGATTCACCCCCCCCCACTCTCAGTTTAATTAAATATTCAAAAAGAAAAATCCAGCTCAAACTGCGAGGCTAAGGCCTCTTCAGCTGCAGATCCAGCAGCCTACTTATTCTTCTTCTTTTGTGGGAAATTAGTGGCGAAATGCCCGTGCTGGTGACACTGAAAACACTTCACCTTGGACAAATCCTACTTCTTGCCTTTAGCTTCGGATTTGGAAGATTTACTCCCTTTTCATTTCTAAGCTTTGGCAGCCAAAGCGCAATTTTCTTCATCTTCATTCTTCGATGAAGATCCATCCCTGGTACCTCGCCTTATCTCATCCTGCACAAGATCCAACCAAAGTCGCTCCCATCCTGGCAGTTTCTCCCGTCCATTGACAGAGTCTTCGTAACTATGCCAAATCTTCGGAAGCCCTAGGAGAGCCAAGATCACCAAGTCTTCTTCATCAACAGTGACCCCCACACTTCCCAGCTCATCCTTGCAGTGGACAAACTTCGTGAGGGATTTTGGAATACTGTCGCCTTTCTCCATTTTTATTTTTCTGAGTTTGTCTTTAAGTGCCAACTTCCTCTGGTCACTTCTGCTTTGGAAAAAGTATGTCAAAGCCTTCCACATTAAGAATAGAGTGGCTTTCCCATGAAGGCTAGACACAATGTGGTCCTTCACAACTTCCAACAGAATCCTTCGACACTTTGCTACCTTGTTTTTCCATGCGTCAAGTGCGATTGCATCGCTAGAAGCAGGCTTTGGAATATCAAGATCTATGAACTCCTTTAACCCATTATCATCTAGAACTGCCTCCATCCTGTCCTTCCATGCTATGTAATTCGAGCTCCCATCAAGGGCATACTCCAATTGCAATCCGTTGAAAGACATTTCAATGAATGCTCAACTTCGACACCAAGAAAACACTGCAACAAATTCGAATTCCACCAGCACAAAACTCAACCGCTTCAATAATTGCAATCTCCTCCAATGATCAACTCCTCTGATACCATGTAGAAATTATATAACTTATGTGTTATATGTCCAAGATTCTCCTGATCTCACACTATTTTAACTTCATGCAAAATACATAATCTATTCCACCATTGATCATTTGCGAAAATTAAATCAAGATTGCAATGCACACATGAAACAATAAAAATTCACACACATTAACACAATTTTTTAACGGGAAAGCCTGAAGCTGAAAAAACCAACTATCTGTATATAATATATGTCATAGAGATCATGTAGCAATCCTCATACAAAGCTTATCATATGAAGCTCTCAGTACAATACAATCGCTACACACTAATCAGGCCCGATCTTGCAAATCCATGCACCGATCTTTGCCACCTGCTAGCCTGCCTCTACTGCGCAATCCCTGCTGAAGAATGGCTCTGAATGAGTTAAAATTTCCCTAGCCTTGCTCACGCAATCCTCATTTCCATCTCCACTGAGTGTTGGATGCAATCAATGCATCACTATAGTCACAACTGATAGTCTATCTTGCCCTTTCACCTATCTCTCCACTGGTCTCCACTGAAATTGCCATGCATTGTAGTTAACTGATGTATTCTCCAGTGGATTAATGAGTTATTATTTGTGAATTAATTAACTAATTAATTCACTCCACTCTCACTAGTGTATCAATCAGTTAGACTAGATACAACTAGCTCAACTAAGTCTAACTGAGTTAAACTAAATACAACTCCATAACTACTTCTTCCAACTGTGTCATAACTCTGCCACGAGAGTTCTAACTGAGTCCTCCATGCAATAGCTCCAGTAAGCCCTCAGGAATAGCGTAATTCCTTCTGTCAGATGTTGTGCCACATCTGTGCATTGAACTGAAGTGCTCCAAGAAAATAAGTTGTTGTTTAGAGTCCAAATATTATTAAGAGCTAAAAATATCCGACATATCTATTTTTATACTGGCAGTATAAAAATAGACTCCGCCCAAAATGTCTAGAAATAGAAGTCCATCTATTTTTCCAACTTGACCAACCATCCACAAATAACATCCTGCAACTCATAGAATATGATCGACATGTCTAAAAATAGACTTTGTGCCAAAAATAGCCTGCGGGCCCACTTAGTGAAGGCGACTCTTTTCACTAAGCTCATCATCTTGTTGAATCTCAACACCTCTACAATCTCCAGAGTTAGGATCCACGAGAGGTGGTTAGTCCATGTCATGAAACACACGGGGAGCGTTGAACCCAATGTCCAACATCCAACACCCGTGTCGCTCAGCATTATAGTATTGTTGAGGATTTAGCTCAGGTGTCGTCCGCTATGTCTGCAATGGAATTACTTCAGATTTATCCATCACAACGGAAGGCTTTGCTATTTTCTATTGTAGGGGTTGACCCTACCGATTCCAACCTTATCACTTTCGATTTTGAAAATTTCGTTCCGTGTCTCCCTCACCAGCTTGCGCTGATTATCCAAGTTGGGATTAATGGAAATAATATCCATCGAGCGGTCATGAACGAGGGTGAATCCACTTGCATCATGTCTTCTTCATGCTGGAAATCCATTGGTTCTCCAGCCCTCAATCAATCTCCAAACGCTTTAGAATATTTTGATGGAAGGGAATCTCTCCCTCTTGGTGTTCTGGCTAGCTTACCTATAACATTGGAAGGAAAAATGGTTAATGTTGATGTTGAAGTCATTGATGCCAAGATCAATTCTAATCTTCTCTTGGGTTGCAGTTCGACTCACGCCATGCTATGCATCCCATCCACTCTCTTTCGTGTTCTTCGATTTTCACACGAAGGAGAGATCATCACTGTCGATCAATTATCCTTTTTCACTTGCATGTCCTCCGAGAGAAATGTTCCGTATGTAGATCATATTCCTACACCTTATGAGAGAATAGGTCCATGAATTTTTAAAGATCCTGCCCTCATGGGTCTTTTTTCTCTTCCTCCACCCAATAATGCTCAGGTCAACATGATCTCCACATATTCTGATCCGTGGATCATCCCGTCGCCTGAGCATGTTGATTCGTTTGGTGACGCGATGTCATTAAGCCCAATATAAATTGATTATTGTGATGTTATCTTGGCTTTGAATCCTCCTCCCTCCGATCATACTCCATTGAGTGTGTCTCTTGACACGTATTCTGCATCCCCTTGGCTTGGCGCTTCAGATTCTCCTGATACCTTGACTGAGACGTTCCCCACTGATGAGGCCATCATGGAAACTATGTCTCTTGAGGATCCTCCTTGGGACGATAGTCATCATTGCTCCTCCTTTATGCCTGGCATTGGGGCCATGTCTACTTGTCTTGAGAAATTTGCTTCCCAAGCTCTTTCCCATCCCCTTCAAACGCCCATCTTGACACATGAAGTTTTTGCGGAAGGTAACATGGGAAACATTACACAGACGATGCCTATCGACCTCTCCATTAAATTGGGGGTTGTCGAGAACATCCACATTGGGGTGACATGTTCTCCTGATGAGATCAAGGTCTATACTAGTCTCTTCCGAGAGTTTTGAGATGTTTTCTCTTGGTCCTACGAAAAAATTCCCATCATCAACCCGATTATAGTTATGCATGAGATCCCTACTTATCCTGACACGAAGCTTGTTTTCCAACATCTTCGTCCCGTGCACCCTAGAAAGGCAGTCTCCATCAAGGGAGAAGTTGAAAAAATTCTCAAATGTGGCTTCATTTATCTGATCCCCTTGAAAAAATCGGTTTTTAACATCGTTCCTGTGGATAAAAAGCAGGGTACTATTCGTGTTTGTGTCGATTACCGTGATATTAACCGTGCTTGTCCTTTGTATAACTATCCCACTCCTTTCATCGACCAGATCATTGAAGAATGTGCTAGAAGTGAGATCTTTTCCCTTATAGACGGGTTCTTTGGTTACAACCAGATCAATATTCTTCCGGCCGATCAACACATGACTGCCTTCATCTATCCGTGGGGCACTTTCGCATACAAGAAGCTCCCTTTTGGCCTTAAGAATGCTGGTGCCACTTTCCAACGGGTGATGTTGTATGCTTTCCATGATATTAAGCACATTATTCAACCTTACTTGGATGACCTTCCGGCTCATTCTACTAAGTGTAAGGACCACGCAGATCACCTCTGTCAAATATTTCTTCACTGTCGATGCTACAACATTAAGCTCAATCCGCATAAATGTGTCTTCTGCGTCGATTCCGGTCGACTCCTTGGGTTTATCATTTCAAAAGACGAAATTCGTCTCGACCCTCTCAAGGTTGAAGCTATTGTTAATATCCCCTCCCCTTCCTCTTTACATCAGTTGCAGATTTTGCAAGGGAAAGAAAATTTCCTGCACCATTTTATACCGAACTATGTTGAAGTAGCCAAAGGTTTCACGCGATTTCTTAAGCAAGGTGTCTCGTTCTTCTAGGATGAGATCGCCCAGAAATATTTCGATGCACTAAAGACATTTCTTATCAATGCTCCTCTTTTGCGTCCTCCCAATTATCATCGCGACTATTCCCTCTACTTGGCTGCCGCATTTAGCACTATTGCCATGGTTCTGGTACAGGATAACGACAATGGTAATGAGCACGCCCTTTATTATTTGAGCCGCAATCTTCTCGATGTCGAAACACGTTACGCACATGTTGAGAAATTGGTGTTGGCTACTGTTCAAGCCATCCAACGTTTTCACCATTATATTCTACTTTGCACAGTGACCGTGATTTATGATTGCAATCCCATGACTTATATATTGACTCGACAATTTCTGGGGGGCAAATAATCAAAGTGGATAGTTATCCTCCAAGAGTTCGATTTGGATTTCACTACCGCCAAATCAAAGAAATTGTTGGTTTTTTTCCGATTTGATCTACTCTTTACCTTCGGCCTCTGCTCCCTCTAGTTATGAGGAATGCATTCTAGACGACACTATTTTTTTGATTTTCACCCTCGATCCGTGGTACGGTGATATCATCATTTATCTCCAGACTTCCACCTTCCGATCCGAGTTGACGAAGGATGCTCATCGATGTATTCGTCATCATTTGAAACCTTATCTCATAGTCGGAGATACTGATCTATACCACATTGGAGCTGATTTCGTTATCCATCAGTGTTTAACCCTCGAGGAGGCTAAAAAAATCCTCAATGACTACCATTCAGGCGCCTATGGCAATCACATGTCTAGATATGCTACTGCAAAAAAAAATCCTTCGTGCTGGATATTTCTGGCCGACCATTTTTAAAGACTGCATTGTCGCTATTCATAAGTGTCATGATTGCTAGATTTACCAATGCAAGATGCGCGTGCCACCCACACACATCCATCCTGTAATTACCGTTGGTCCCTTTACAAAGTGGGGCATTGATTTTATGAAGTGTAACCCTCACTCGGCTGGGGGGCATGCTTATATTATCGTACACATGGACTACTTCACTAAATGGGCCGAAGCAATGCCTACACTCACGACTGACGCTAAGACGACTACAAAATTTCTTTTCAATCATGTGATTACCAAGTTTGGTGTCCCTCAAGCCATTGTCACCGATCATGGATCTCATTTTCGCCATTACATGATGGCTGAGTTGACTTCTAAGTTGGGTTTGCGTCACAACAACTCCACACCGTACTACCCTCAGGCCAATGGCTAGGTTGAAGCCGCGAACAAGGTTCTAGTCACTATGCTTCAACATACGATTGGGATGCACAATTCCAACTGGAATCTCATGTTGTTTTCAACTCTCTGGGCTTACCGAACCTCGGTGAAAAATGCAACTGGATTCACTCCATTCCATCTTGTTTATGGTCTGGAAGCTATCCTTTCGATTGAATGCGAAGTTCCTTCTCTTAATATAGTTGTTGAATTACTCCCTAATACCTCGATGGAGGAAGAGCATATTCTATATTTGGAGAGGTTAGATGAAACTCGTTGCTTTGATGCTCTAGTCATAGAAGCACAGAAAAAGTGGGTCAAAGCTCATTTTGATCATACGGTTTCTCCTTGTAACTTTGTAGAAGGAGACATAGTCCTGTTGTATGACCAAACTCATGATAAGCTAGGGGCAGGTAAATTCGAACCCATGTGGCATGGGCCCTATATCATTAAGCGTGTCTTGCAGAACGGGGCCTATGATCTAATTGACTATGAAGGCTATCCTTTGAATCAACCCAGAAATGGGTTGTACCTCAAAAAATACTATGCATGAGTTTCTCATGGTTGTCCTTTTGTACATAAGTGTGTTTTTCATTTTTGTACATTTTTTGTCTTGGTGTGCTTTGAGAGCAGTTTTTCCTGCTTATTATGTCGTTGCTTACTGTGCATATTTCTACCACTCATTATGTTGGTTTCGCAGATGGCGCCTCTCGTAGTACCCGAAATCTGTCTTCTACAGCCTGGGTGATTTATAATCCTAATGGTGATTTGATAGGCCTTCAAGGTATTTGTCTAGGATGAACAAAAAAAAATGTCGTTGAATACAAAACCATCATTGAAATCTTAACCGAGGCCTTTTCTCTCGACATTTGTGCCTTAATTGTGAATCTAGACTCTCAGCTTATTGTTTTCTAGCTTAATGGGCATTGCTCTATTATAAATCCTCATATTTTAAGGTTGTATTTATGTGTTTGTTTATTAGAAAGGAATTTTGATTATATCACATATCAACATATTCCTAGAAGAATGAATGCGTTAACTAATGCAGTAGCCAATATTGTATTCGATAGACATTTGCGTAATTTGTAAAAGCATCATCATCACATAATAAGATTTAAATAGGAATATATATATATATATATATATATATATATATATATATATATATATATATATATATATATATATATATATATATATATATATATATATATATATCGATTTTTTGCATCCACGTGCATCATAAGTTCAAAAAATATGTGTGTTTTGGTTACATCCCGATACATCATGTCTCTCGAAAAAATATGCAAAAATAAAGCCTAGGTGTCTAATCAACATGATGCTCATGGTAGCATGTCACTGCTTGCACAAGCTGCCTCAGTAAATGATAGATGCAGTTAGACACCCCTGTAGTGTGCCTCTAATACGCATGAGGAACATACTCGAATCTCACGTAATATGGGATCCCGCTTGTGAGTCCCTCCAAGTTGTGTGTGATCTCCTCTTCCTCGCTTCCCTCACATTGAGGGATTTCCTCGAAATCACGTGGGACCCTCCGTGCTATGGGGGACATCCCTGCAGGTCTCTCCGGGCTAACATCTGCAATACATGGATAAATAATCATAACATATATAAACAAAACAATCATAATACTCATCAAAATCAAAAAATTAGTTTTTACCCAATGCTTCATCCCAATCCTCTCCTTTCGAGAGTGGAAGTTCTGAATCACCCATGAAATCGGTGCCGATATATGGCTGGTCCTCTACGGCAATGAGTTTTCAGCAGAGCCAGTCGAAGAAGTCAGGATTCCATGACATATGTTGACCACCTCCAGATCGAGGCATCAAATCCGCCCAACGGACCATCCATGGCTCTCATGCTGGTGGTATAGGTACTATCACCTCCTGGCGTTGGAATATCGACAAACATTCTAGGATGAACGATATCAAGATGGACCCGTATCCAAATTTTTTTAGCTTTCTGTTCTTACACTTTTTTAATTGGTGCTTCAGGTTGATTGTTACGACTTCTACCTAGTTGAAAATGGTTGGAGTCATACAATCCATAGCAAGTTGAAGCTGTGTCTTTGTAGCTTCGTGAGGGGCCTGAGATCCAACGGCTCGTGTTATAGTGTGCATCACTACCTTTAGTGCTAAATCATGTATTGTATGTGCTATTTCCTAAATCTACCTCAGGCTGAAGGAAGGCAGAGTTCAGGATAACATCAAACCACGCTTAATCTGGTAGCTAGCCCTACCAGATCAGGAGAGGGCTCTCTCCGGGTCAATCTCAAATATAATCAATAGGGCTTGAGATGACTTGAAACAAAGGCTGATTTTAGGCTAGGTATATAAGTAAAGGAGTTTGATTTTGATTTTGGGGTTTTTTTTGGAATCAAAGGGAAAGCTAGTTTTGGGTCCGGGGATGAGGCCTAGTTTTTGCAGAGTTCTGAATGGGGCAAGGAAGGCAATTGTTTTAATGCTTTGGATTGAATGAATGGATAGTTCAAACCAGTGAGGAGATGAAGAGGGCAAGAGGATTTCAATAATCCTCTTCAAATAGATGAAAACATGGAAAATTAAACAAAACTCAAGGCAGAGCAAAGCAATCTAATGAATTCCACCTTTATAACTTATTTCTTTAATTTAAGAAGAAAGGAGAAGGGAAATGATACACATAAAAAATCAGTGAAATTAAAATCAAAGAGAGAAAAAAACCATCAAAACATAGAGCCACATGGATCCCAAAGTGTTTTGCAAACCCTGGTCTATTCCTTTGCCAAAATTGCAGAGATGAAATGTACAATGAAGTGCCAAACAATCCCAAGTGTCCAACCTATGCCAATGACTGAAAAATTACAAGATATAGACAAAACTACATCATCCCCAACCTCTATGGGTCGAGCTCACAAGTTTAGGAGCTCTTTCAACAAGATCTAAACTAAGAACTGGAAAATAGGCAGTGGAACAACTTGCCTCTATAAGATAGGAAACTAATTCATTCAGTTACAATTCACTTTTTGGTGAATGAATCTACTTGGATGAGTAAAAATGTGCCAAAATTACATCAAAGTCATGAAATTACATCAAGTTACATCAAGAGTCTCAAATTTGGAGATTAAAAAGTCAAACTGGCCAAAACTAGGCGAAAATCTGAGCTGTTGAGTGAAAAAGGAGCCAAAATTCCCAATGCGTCGCGCCTGAAATCTCTATGCGTCACGCCACGTTGGAGCTGATTTTGAGAGCCTTCCCAAAGTCCAAATTGAGTGCAGGATAGCTCGTTGGAAAAATCTATCTGTCTACTTTCCAACCCAAGTGGAAGTTCTGAATTTGGTTTCCATTTGCCCCTCCAAAAATGAGTTTTCCCAACACTGCTTCCTGTGTGTCCAAAAGGGGGCAGAAAGGTCATGTTTAGGGTGTTTTTGACCCTTCAGGCAACCCAAAACTTGTCAAAATATTTAGGTAATGGGTAGGCATGCATAAATTTTGATGAAAAATCTAGAAATAGAAAGTTTTCTTCAAGAGGAGCTGCCAATTATAAGCGCGCGCCAAGTGGCGCTACGCGTCGGGCAGGAAAATCTGTGTTTAGGCCAAAAAATTCAAAATTGACAAAAATTTTCCCAAATTTCTTGAAATTTGGGCTGAGTGTCCTCCATCAAGTGCTATGCTAGGCCAAAGAAGCTTCGGCCAAAATTTGGAGTTTTTCATACTTTTTATGCCGCCTTAATGCCTTCTTGGTACATGCAATTCAGTGGTGGAATCACTGTCTCGGTCATAGGATGTATCGGTATCTGTCTCCATGATGTCCAAGGTTGATACAAGGTCTATGTTGTCTTGTATGAGAATTTGGTGTTTTTGATTGGATCACCAAATATGTGTCAAATGGGAGGGAATATGGAGGAATAGGGTAATGAAAGTGATGGGCTATAATCAAGTGAAATGGGAAATGGGAATGATAGGAAATGAAATGACTTTAGGGATAAGGAGATAGGCTTAGGAATGATTGTAGTGATGAGATAATAGTGAGGGGGAGGAAAAACAAGGTGATGGGAATAAAATGATTGATACCAAAACAAGTTTAAAACCCTAAGGAAGCACTTCTCAAATCAAGATAATAGGGTTTAGTTTTGTACTCAAATTTTCATAACCAATCTCATAATCAACACCAAGCATGAGCTATGAGCAATAGAGGAGTGGCTTTGAATTGCTTGAACATGGAGCAACCGAGCAAATTTGATGTTTGGAGAAGAATGGAAAATTTTTGATGTTTCGGCCCAATGCGCCGCGCAAGTAACCCAATGTGCCGCGCCCCTCCAATGCGCCGCGCCAGTGTATTTTTTACATTACGGAAGTAGGCCCAATGCGCTGCGCCTGCCCAGTGCGTCACGACACCCAACCTATGCGCCGCGCACTGAAACTTCAATACAATTTGCCCTCAAACTTCTTCCTTCGTTCCTCACAGGTTCTCCTTTGCTCACTGCTGTCTCTTGGCATGCAAATGGATTATTGAAACATAAAAATCATATTTATACCAAGGAATTTGATTTTTTGTTTGAAAAACCCATTTTGTAATGTTGCAAACTTTGACACTTTTCAAAAGAACTCTGTTTTGCTTTCCCTTTTGCTTTTGGACTGAATGATGAGCTTTTTGTCTGTCTTGCAGGGAATGGATGGCTGGAGCTTCGAAAAAGGCGACCAGGGCTGCGAATGGAGAATTATTACAACTGAAGAATTTGAAAATTACATTGCATTTGTTACAAAGGATAAAATAGACAATTTTTCTTCAAAACAGAGTTTTGAAGAAAAATCATTATCAAGCATTACGATGATGAAATGTTTGCACTGAAATCTTATTTGAACCTTCCTCATATGCCTGCTGGCCATTATTAGGCATTTTGAGACCTGATTAACTAAACCCTAGTCCTAATGAGACTAGAAACCCTAAAATGACTCTTTGCCAATTATGAGACCAAACATGACTGTACATGATTTTAATGAACAAGAATAGGCCAACAAGTACAAGACATGAGGGATATGAGTGAAAAGACCCTACCGTCAGATGATCCATGCTCCTAATGGAATGCAGCTGACTGAATTGAATGAGACACCTAAAATGAAATGCAACAAGAGAAATTTGATCTCTGATGGAGGGATGAAGGTATCGACTCTAACATTTGCTCCAATGGGGATGGTAGCTCCTTGGAGGTGCCAAGAACTACAGATCTTTGGAAAGTAGACAGTGCCTTCATCCATTGGGCAATGGAGTCAAAAAACTTAAGCTGAAATGCATGACTGAAAACTGATGACTTGACGACACAAATTGACTCTCACTCAACTAAAAACTGACTCGATACTTAAACACAATCGACAAACTGGAAAATATGCTCAAAATGGAACTTATTCATCAAAACCTACTCTAACAGTTTCATTCATCACCTGATCAAGTGAAATGAAACAACCAATGCAACCAATTAAGTATTCCAGCTGCTATTTTAATTCTCTGCAAGTGCTCATTTATGAACAACAAGAGAGAACTACTGAAAGGCAACTCCCATGAATATTTGTGAACAGATCCGTTGAATACTATGGATTCTCTATTCGCCTCCAAAAACACTGCATAATGATCTTGAAGTTCATGCACACTGGGACTTAGCTCATCCAATGGATTACTTCTCTTTTCCTCATACCATGAATGCAAAATTTTTTTTGAGCTTTGTGACGAGACTCCTGCTGAAAATGACAAAGAGACCGGCTGCCGGATCAAGTTTATATCATCACACGTTTCAAGCTTACATATAGTCAATGGAGAAGGACTTTGACTATAGACATCATCCAAAACATTAGCTATTGGATCATGAAAAACTTGAAAAGACTGAAAAGACTGCTGCAACCCATTTTCTATTGGTTTCGATGAGATTACATGATTTTCTACGGGCTGCTCATTTGAAGATATACTATGCAATTTACCCTTCAAAAACTGAAATGATTCAAAACAAAATGGTACGGAATCATCTTGTATCATTTGATCATATGTGCCAGCTTCCAAGTATTCATCTGCAACTTGAAAATCAATGGCATTCGGGGGCTGAAAATCTGGATATGAGAAGTCTTGAACAAGGTTTTCATTGCCCTCAAGATGGTCCAGATCAAGACTTGTCGACATTTGATTTCTGATTGCATGGGAGTTGTCTCTAATGAACTGAAATGAATAAAAAAAAAGGCAAATATCCTTCACTTACTTCAAAATTTGCTGCACTTTCCTCGTCATTGTCATAGCTGATATGCATCGGTTGATCACTGTACTCAAGCTGCTGACAGTGAACTTCCTCCTTCCACAAACTAGGTACTGATTTGTCTGCAAGATTAGCTTCTGTTTGGAGAAAATAATCATCATCATACTAATAAAACTGAGGCAAATCATCAGTATAAAACACATCATCAAGCATACATGTCATATCAACAGATCTCTCTTCTCCAATATGATCTACAAAACAATCATTATCAGATCTATGACAACTGGGATAAGAAACAAAATGTTTTGGATCAACAACTTGTTCTTCTTCAATCATCGAGCCATGAGCTTGAACATTATACTCATTCCTTGTGGCGATCTTTTGCATCATCTCTTCCACTGCACTTACCAAAATGTCAAGCTTTACCTCTAGAGATGTCGATTTCTCTGGATCTATGTTTTTCATCTCTTCTTCCTTCAAATTTGCCCTTCGAATCCGCAAATGAGCCTCTACATTTACTGCACTATTCTACATCTCTTCAAGTGTTGCAATATTCATTTCTCTCAACTGAAACTCCATTTCCGGATCAAAGGCACCCGGGTAGTGCAAGAGAGCAGATCTAGGAGGAGGCCTTATATCTACTGGCATCGAATAATAAAATTTGTTAAATCTGGCAGAAAACTATTGTACTGTCTCCCCTAGCTGTCTTTTCAGCTAGTTATACTCTTCTATAATAAAGAAAGGGTTATGTCTGATCACCCACCTGTCGAGGAAAACTTTGACGAACTGCTAGAAATCTGAGATGCTCGCATCAGGCAGGGTTTTGAACCAACTCTTGACTTTGCCTTGCAAAGAAAGAGCAAAAAGCCTAATACTGACATCCTCTTCATCAAATTCAAACAGGTCAAGAAAAGACTCAAAATTCAGAACATGTCTCTCAATAGTGATGTTGTCGCGTTCACCATCAAATCTTGGTAGATATAGGTCATGATTTTTAGGGAAAGCATGGGATATAAGAGGTAAAATTAGAGGCTTGTATCGATCTGGAATTTTACAAGGTATAGGGGTATGTACAAATGCTGCAGAATCAGTCTTGGTCTCTTGAGGCTCATCAGTTTGAAGATGGTCATCACAAGATTCGGAAGAAAGGTCTTGATCAAGCTAAAAAGCATGAAAATATTTGGTATTTATAGACTTCAAAGGGAAAGAGTCAACTACAGGCTGAGGATCTTTCCTCAAATATAATATACTTTGCAAAGCCTTCTTGACATTCTCGGGAAAAGAGAAGAAATAATTTATGACAAAGAACAAAATGTCTTGGATGAAATTCCAACTTGAAAACTTGATCTTTCCATATTGTCCTTTCATGTTTCTACTGGTCAGGTTCATCGTCCAGTGGAGGCCTTGGATCTGATCTTGAAACAGATTTAGAGTCGCCAAGTGAATGATTTCAGCCTTGTTGTGTCTGATCGTTGTCCACCATCAACAATCAGATCTGAACTTGATTATATCTTAATGAGGAAATCAGATGTTCATTTCATAAACTAGACCGGAGATTGACTGAAGCAACATTCATCTACTTTCGCTAATGCAAAGCAAGAGCGTTTTGAAGGCTACCTGGCTAACTTCAGGCTCCGTCTGTAGTTTATAAAGAAAAAAAAAAAAATTTCTTCCCCAGTATGGTTGCCACTATGTTATTTCCTAAATCTACCTCAGGCTGAAGGAAGGCAGAGTTCAGGGTAACATCAAACCACGCTTAATCTGGTAGCTAGCCCTACCAGATCAGGAGAGGGATCTCTCCGGGTCAATCTCAAAGATAATAAATAGGGCTTGAGATGACTTGAAATAAGGCTGATTTTATGCTAGGTATATAAGTAAAGGAGTTTGATTTTGATTTTGGGGGTTTTGTTGGAATCAAAGGGAAAGCCAGTTTTGGGTCCGGGGATGAGGCCTAGTTTTTGCAGAGTTCTGAATGGGGCAAGGAAGGAAATTGTTTTGATGCTTTGGATTGAATGAATGGATAGTTCAGACCAGTGAGGAGCTGAAGAGGGCAAGAGGATTTCAAGAATCCTCTTCAAACAGATGAAAGCATGGAAAATTAAACAAAACTCAAGGCAGAGCAAAGCAATCTAATGAATCCCACCTTTATAACTTATTTGTTTAATTTAAGAAGAAAGGAGAAGGGAAATGATACACATAAAACATCAGTGAACTTAAAATCATAGAGAGAAACACACCATCAAAACATAGAGCCACATGGATCCCAAAGAGTGCTGCAAACCCTGGTCTATTCCTTTGCCAAAATTGCAGAGATGAAATGTACAATGAAATGCCAAGCAATCCCAAGTGTCCAACCTATGCCAATGACTGAAAAATTACAAGATATAGACAACACTACCTCATCCCCAGCCTCTAGGGGTCGAGATCACAAGTTTAGGAGTTGTTTCAACAAGATCTAAACTAAGAACTGGAAAATATGCAGTGGAACAACTTGCCTTTATAAGATAGGAAACTGATTCATTCAGTTACAATTCACTTTTTGGTGAATGAATCTACCTGGATGAGTAAAAATGTGCCAAAATTACATCAAAGTCATGAAATTACATCAATTTACCTCAATAGTCTCACATTTGGAGATAAAAAAGTCAAACTGGCCAAAACTAGGCGAAAATCTGAGCTGCTGAGTGAAAAAGGAGCCAAAATTCCCAATGCGCCGCACTTGAAATCTCTATGCGTCATGCCACTTTGGAGCTGATTTTGAGGGCCTTCCTAGAGTCCAAATTGAGTGAAAGATAGCTTGTTGGAAATATCTTCTTGTCTACTTTCCAACCCAAGTGGAATTTATGAATTTGGTTGCCATTTGCCTCTCCAAAAATGAGTTTTCCCAACACTGCTTCCTATGTGTCCAAAAGGGGGCAGAAAGGTCATTTTTAGGGTGTTTTTGACCCTTCAGGCAACCCAAAACTTGTCAAAATATTTAGGTAATGGGTAGGAATGCATAAATTTTCATGAAAAATCCAAAAATACAAATTTTTCTTCAAGAGGAGCTCCCAATTATAAGCGCGTGCCAAGTGGCGCTACACGTCAGGCAGGAAAATTTGTGTTTAGGCCAAAAAATTCAAAATTGACAAAAAGTTTCCCAAATTTCTTGAAATTTGGGCTGAGTGTCCTCCATCAAGTGCTATGCTGGGCCAAAGAAGCTTCGGCCAAAATTTGGAGTTTGTCATACTTTTTACGCCGCCTTAATGCCTTCTTGGTGCATGCAATTCAGTGGTGGAATCACTGTCTCGGTCATAGGATGTATCGGTATCTGTCTCCATGATGTCCAAGGTTGATGCAAGGTCTATGTTGTCTTGTATGAGAATTTGGTGTTTTTGATTGGATTGCCAAATATGTGTCAAATGGGAGGGAATATGGAGGAATGGGGTAATGAAAGTGATGGGCTATAATCAAGTGAAATGGGAAATGGGAATGATAGGAAATGAAATGACTTTAGGGATGAGGAGATAGGCTTAGGAATGATTGTAGTGATGAGATAATAGTGAGGGGGAGGAAAAACAAGGTGATGGGAATAGAATGATTGACACCAAAACAAGTTTAAAACCCTAAGGAAGCACTTCTCAAATCAAGATAATAGGGTTTAGTTTCGTACTCAAATTTTCATAACCAATCTCATAATCAACACCAAGCACGAGTTATGAGCAATAGAGGAGTGGATTTGAATTTCTCAAGCATGGAGCAACCGAGCAAATTTGATGTTTGGAGAAGAATGGGAAAATTTTGATGTTTCGGCCCAATGCGCCGCGCAAGTAACCCAATGCACCGCGCCCCTCCAATGCGCCGCGCCAGTGTATTTTTTACACTACGGAGGCAGGCCTAATGCGTCGCGCCTGCCCAGTGCGTCGCGACAACCAACCTATGCGCCCCGCACTGAAACTTCAACACAATTTGCCCTCAAACTTCTTCCTTTGCTCCTCACGGGTTCTCCTTTGCTCACTGCTGTCTCTTGGCATGCAAATGGATTCTTGAAACATAAAAATAATATTTATACCAAGGAATTTGATTTTTCATTTGAAAAACCCATTTTTTAATGTTGCAAACTTTGACACTTTTCAAAAGAACTTTGTTTTGCTTTCCCTTTTGCTTTTGGACTGAATGATGAGCTTTCTGTCTGTCTTGCAGGGAATGGATGGCTGGAGCTTTGACAAAGGCGACCAGGGCTGCGAATGGAGCATTATTACAACTGAAGAATTTGAAAATTACATTGCATTTGTTACAAAGGATAAAATAGACAATTTTTCTTCAAAACAAAGTTTTGAAGAAAAATCATTATCAAGCATTACGATGATGAAATTTTTGCACTAAAATCTTATTTGAACCTTCCTCATATGCTTGCTGGCCATTATTAGGCATTTTGAGACTTGATTAACTAAACCCTAGTCCTAATGAGACTAGAAACCCTAAAATGACTCTTTGCCAATTATGAGACCAAACATGACTGTACATGATTTTAATGAACAGGAATAGGCCAGCAGGTACAAGACATGAGGGATATGAGTGACAAGACCCTACCGTCAAATGATCCATGCTCCTAATGGAATGCAGCTGACTGAACTGAATGAGACACCTAAAATGAAATGCAACAAGAGAAATTTGATCTCTGACGGAGGGATGAAGATACTGACTCTAACAGTCTGAATATCTATTTTCCCGCCCTTCGATCCTTTCTTTGCTCCTAGGAAAAATCTGTCTATTAGCATACCCATGCTCTTACCCATGGGCCAAGAACTTGTCATGATCATTTTTTCTCCCCTCCGTGACAATCTAGTGATGAAATATATGTCAGAGACTTCTATCTCCAACTCTTGATCATGAATCATAAACCTTTCTCGATCAGTGTCCCACACACTGATAATATATTGTAGTAATTCCAGCTGAGCTCGTAGACACGATGCTAGGAATAATTTCAAGATCCCATAGTCTCTCAGGGAATTCATGCATCTCTCATTTCCCATGGCTTGTTCATCTTCTTCCCCGTGTTATCGTTATTTCCATTCAATGACCATTTTGACGTTTAATTACCTGCAAAACCATCATTGGGGCTTCCATTAGTCAAATAATTAACTTTAGAACCATTCAAATTGGGCTATTTAGGAGAATTTTTACACATTTATTGACCGCGGCGATTGTTGCTACTATTTTACAAACAACAGCGTCGATTGGCGCCTCCCCTTTAGAATTATAGGCGAGTCGGCGCGACTCCGTGCCTGGAAGCCGCACTGACTACCGCAGCTAAGCCATAACAAAAATTCCCTCAAATACATAAAAATTACAAATGCAAGCAATGAAATATAGTTTAAAATGCAGAAAAAGATGAGAGCTCTCACCTGGAGAAAATAGATTTTCGATTGGCCTCCTGGATTGTCTGCTGCCAGCTCCACAAGATCACAGTTAAAAATGGAAAAATGCTCACAAGAAAGTGAAAATATGAAAAGTAATTTTTTTTTACTATTTCTATCATTTTATAACATTTTCAAAACCCTAATTAGGTTTTAAGCTTATTTTTTTTATTATTTTAATGTTTTATCTTGAAAAATGGGTTTTACGTGCATTTCTTGTGCAACAACATGTCCTAAACATGATAACGGTGAAGTAACGAGTTTTATTTTATCACTTTTTCGGACTCGGTAAAAACACGAAAAAGTCACCCCTTGGAGTCATCTTTCTGCTCTTTTCTGACTCTTGAAAATTGAAAAGATTGCCGAGACTCTTATCGTTTTGAACTCGTTAAAGGCTACGAAACGTCATCTGCGCAATATAAGTTTACCCCTTTTTCGGGCTGGGATAGATAATTTACGAAAAAGGAATACCTTAGCCAATCTCGACTAAGAGGTTCTCCCAGATATTGTTTTCTACCTTTTCGGATCTGTAAGAATACCTACGAAAATGGACCTGCTGGATTCTTCTTTTCCGCTTCTTTTCAAACTCTCTAAACATGGTAAGATGCTAATTTATTCCTTTTTCAGACTCGTTAAAACCTAAATGACATCGGAAATGGTCACCATGACATTACTGAGTTCCTCCTTCCTAGGTGTAATATCCAAAAATAGGGATTGCACAACAAGCCTGCTAAAATAATGCACTCGTGAGAATTCAGTGCACTGAAATGATTTTGCAGCTCCTGGATCCCTTAGATCAGCTTGTCTAAGATCTAAATCGAAAAGGAGAGAAAAAACAAATCAAACTAGGTGGGTTAAACAGATCTCCCACAACCTAGTCTGGCTAAAAAACACCCAATGAGAGGGGCTGCAGCTATATGCAAAGGACTGCTTCAGAAATAATGTAGTTTATCAATTTACAAGCATGAGACCAACATGGACGTTCATCTTTGAGTTATACATCAGCAAAATAGATCTACAATGCAACTTATATAGTGTATAACAAGAATATAAAGGATGTAGAAGAAAAAAGCCTCAAGATGAGCTGCTACAACAACATGAAATGGCAGAATAAGCTTGACAACGTTATTTTCATTGCTGAAGCATGCAGTAGATTAAAAATTAGATCTAGAGAAAATCTGTACAAAAAATGATGGATCTATTTCAGATCTGTATACAAGATAGGCTCCTTTATTCACTCCCCTTAGGGATCTCAACAAAACATGAACAACAGGGAGTAGATCTGAGATCACAGATCTGCAAAAGTATTAAAAATTTCTGAATCATAACATATGCAGTATATCAGATCTGAAATAACATGGATTGGTTGGCCAATCCATGGATCACCACAGTGAAAGGATAGATCCAATCACTAGAGATCTCTCCTCTAAAATGATGCCAAGTCTCCCTGCAACTTAGCTCTTGCAAATAACGCAGTCATGGAAGAGGGACTGCACTATAGGCTCTGAGAATGCCTTGGATTGCTGCCAATGTGTGGATCTAAAGCTCAACATCTAATGCACTCTTCCAGGAGGTTAAAAGACACACCCACTGAGAAGAGGCACTAGTATATTCTAGATTTGAGCAGATCTAGTGTTTCCACTTGCTGCAACTTACATGGACAACCCAATCCTAAATAGGACCACGCTACAAATGCAAGATGAGGCTTGGCCAAATGCCAGATAGTGGACTAGACAAACAAGACTCCTCCAAGAGCTGCTCAAGGAAGGAGGTGGGCTTCCTAAACAGGAAAACCTAATGAGGAATGTCTCAACAGACAATACCTTCAAAAAATAATATCATCAACAACCCTTTTTATGTTGTCCTCATCCTTATTTTATAATATGAAAGCCTTGCCAAACCCTAAACCACCTCAATGAGTTATCTCCTTTCACATGTGGAGCCTCCATCTAAAACTACATTGTGTATTCATGAGGTTCATTGCACCTAGACTGCGATGTTGATTTGGTCAATGTTGACCCAGTCTCATGATTCAAACCCATTCACACCTGCAAGAGTTGATTTACATGGCCCAGATATGTCTCTGTTCACATAGGCATTTATTTATTCATTGTTTTCAGGAGTTTTACATGTCCTCCCTTATTCATTTATTCATGAAACTGAAAGATAAAACAAAAATGCATATTCCTCTTAGCTGAAGCTAAGTAGGAATATTACAGTCCTCCCCTCCAAAGTTTTGCTTGTCCTCAAGCAACAGATAGGGTGAGTGTTGCAACACTTCTCCTCCATTGGTGACATCATCAAAGATCAAGCTCTCATCATAAGCTTGATGCTCACCAATCCAAACCTCCATGAATTGTCCCTCTAAAGCCAATAAGATATGTGCAAAATCCATCCCCCAAGGAAAACATATCTCATGTGAAATAATCATGGTTTTCCTAATGTTCCCTATGAAATATATAACATAAAACACATGGAAAATTTTCAACCCATTAGGCACATGCATACCTCCCATCCTCCCTCCATGGATTCCCATAAAAAGTACAAGTATGTCATCAATATATGGGAGCAAAATAATGTATAACCAAACAGAAAGGTGCACATATGGGGGTGGGTCATAGTCCCACATGTGGAACCAGCGTAATGCATCCCCTGCCTGCATCAAACCATGATGTGGTAAGTGGTTTCCCCACCACTTACTTGCAGCCCATGCCATATCACTATAGCTGAATGTGTGAGATATGTTTGGTGCCTTAGGAAAGCACCCATCATGAAACAAGATCTCCCTTTGTCCACCAAGGGAGTGGCCAAGTGCAGCAATTGTTGTGACGCCATATTTGCCATGATATTGATAATATATAACACTCCTCCTTGGAATCATGGCCTGCAAAAACATGGTTTAAGAATGCATGAAGTCATAATATAAAATACATGTACTAAGAGCATGCTCTTCACCAAACATTTTCCTCCTATCAATGGAGTGGTGCATAGATCTACTCTCTCCTTCAAGGGAAGGAAGAGAGGGCTGATTTAACTCTCCCTTAGAGCCATATTGCTGCTCCAACTCCACAGAATCCATGCATCTCTAACAATGCTGATATAGTTCCCTTTTAAAGCCCTCCCAGTAATATCTCCTCAATATGATATTGTTGAGCTTCATAGAATAAGTGTGGCTAAGATGGAACTATTCATAAGCCCTTTGTAGAAGCTTCCCCTTGAGCTTGGAGGCTCTAGACAAGAATATTATACCATGATTATAGATGACTCCATCAAGGATTGAATAGCTCCCTTCATGAAACCATTCATCAAGAATCATGCAAGTATGAAGATCCTTGGAATACTCCACCAACAGTTGGGATTTCCAATAGGGATCTAGGGTGCCCAACAATGACAGCGCTGATAGTGTGTCATCTGAAGTGTTTTCCATGTTGTGGTTCTTCTCCTTGACATTTCCCATGTCAAAGTTACTAGATGGAAGGTTGCCAGTCCTCCCTTGTTGCTTTCCTTGCTCATGCACATGCTCAAAAGAGGAGGGAAGTCCTTGGAAGTTAGCCTCCCTTGGAAGGCTGCCATCTATCCAAAACCTCCTTGTTTTTGCCAAAGTATGCATGTGTGTCCACCATCTCTCATCATGTAGGGAAGAGGATCATCCAAACAAGCTTGTCCTTGGATTCAAGGATTGCCTCCCTTGCTTCATGATGGTGTCATTCTTCATTCTTGCAGCATCTCCTCTCAGCGCAGTATGGGATGAGAGAATGGATAGTGAAGTTAAGGGAAAAATTCTTTCCCTCTCCTTGTAATTCCCCCATACTCTCAGTGCTGAAGCATGGTCTTCTAATGCTCCCTCCCTCCTTGGATCTATGAAAGGAGCATCAATACATGAAACATCTCCCATCAAATCTGAATCAGGTGGTCTACCAGGTGGTATACCACAAGATAATGATGTCTCATGGCTCATTCCCATGTGAATAATAGATGGGAACATCATATGACTGCTTCCACTGCGCAAATCCATCTCTAATTGCTGTGTGGAAGTATCATGATAAGGAGAAGTTGTAGCAACTCCCCCATCTTCTTCTTCATCACCCACCTTCTGCAAGATCTCACAGTCTAAGGTGCTCCCTTTAGATGTAGTTAACTCATGAACACCCATCATCTCCTTGGTGTCAAGAGTCTTGATCAAAAAGGACTTATCCATCATAGTGTGTGTTCCAAAATTTGGATGCAGTGTTGGGACACATTTCCTCCACTGTTTTGTCTCTTTTTCTATCATCATAGACACATGCTGCTCTTTCTCTCCATGTATAGGATCCTTGGGGCCTCCTTACAGAGATACAAGGGCCTTCTTAGTGGAAGCCATAGCTTCAACTCCAATTTTCAATAAAAATAGATCCCCTCCTGCTGTCACAGCACTGGAGGAACCTTTTAGTTCTACTTCTTTCTTATCCTCATCAATGGAGTATGCCCCATCAATAAGAGATCCTTTTTCTCGATATCTCCTTGAGGAAAGGATACCCATGTATTCTTTTTGAGAAGAGTGATCTTGCTGAGGTAAGGCCTTTGCCCTTGGAAAATTATGTAGCAAATCCTTAACCTCCCCAACAATGTTCTGAAAAGGAGTTATATTCATGGATCTTCTTTCTTCTTTGAGTTGATAAAACTCTGGGAAGCCTAGATGCTCTTTGAATCTTTTAGACTGAGATTAATATTCTCAGAGGTAGTCACCAAGAGTCTCCTCCTCCGGTGTCTCTCCATCTTCTTTCCCTCTTGCAAGGAATGCATGTATGCTGCAACGTTGTGGATCAGATTGTGTGGCTGCATGCTCACACACATCAAGTGAAGTAGTGGGGTTTCCTTCATGCGAAAACCTCTTCAAGATATATGCTAGTCTTTCATTCCACACTTCCCTAATTTCTTCCTTCAGCTCATGCAAAGCTTGAGAAAGAGTGTTAGAGAACTCTACTCCTTCTATTCTTCCATACAAAGGAGTCTCATCCTTGCTTGCTTTGTATTTGGTGTAATCATTTTTCTTATGTCTTCTTCTATGATACCTCTGCTCTCTGTCAGTGAGAGGCTCTCCTTCTTCTGAAGGCATATTTTCTCCAATAATGCACAAGCTGTGCTAAGAAAGGTGCTCTGATACCACTGTAATATCCCAAAATAGGGATTCCATAGCAAGCCTGCTAAAATAACGAACTCCTGAGAATTTAGTGCACTGAAATGAGTTTGTAGCTCCTGGATCCCTTAGATCAGCTTGTCTAAGATCTAAATCCAAAAGGAGATAAAAAACAAATCAAACTAGGTGGGTTAAACAGATCTCCCACAACCTAGTCTGGTTGAAAAACACCCAATGAGAGGGGCTGCAACTATATGCAAAGGACTGCTTCAGAAACAATGCAGTTTATCAATTTACAAGCATGAGACCAACATGGAGGTTCATCTTTCAGTTATACATCAACAAAATAGATCTACAATGCAGCTTATACAGTGTATAACAGGAATATAAAGGATGTACAAGACAAAAGCCTCAAGATGAGTTGCTACAACAACTTGAAATGGCAGAATAAGCTTGACAGCATTATTTTCATCGCTGAAGCATGTAGTAGATTAAAACTCAGATCTAAAGTAGATTTGTACATAAAATGATGGATCTATTTCAGATATGTATACAAGATAGGCTCCTTTATACACTCCCCTTGGGGATCTCAGAAAAACATGAACAACATGGAGTAGATCTGATGTCTAAGTCAAAGATCTGCAGAAGTATTTAGAAAATTCTGAATCATAAAATATGCAATAGATCATATCTGAACTAACATGGATTGGTTGGCCAATCCACGGATCACCACAGTGAAAGGATAGATCCAATCACTAGAGATCTCTCCTCTAAAATGATGCCAAGTCTCCCTGCAACTCTGCTCTTGCAAATAACGCAGTCATGGAAGAGGGACTGCACTATAGGCTCTGAAAATGCCTTGGCTTGCTTCCAATGTGTGGATCTGAAGTTCAACAGCTAATGCACTCTTCCAAGAGGTTAAAATACACACTCACTGAGAAGAGGCACTAGTATATTCTAGATCTGAGCAGATCTAGTGTTTCCACTTGCTGCAGCTTACATGAAAAACCCAATCCTAAACAGGATTGCGTTGCAGATGCAAGATGAGGCTTGGAAAAATTCCGGATAGTGGACTAGAAAAACAAGACTCCTCCAAGAGCTGCTCAAGGAAGGAGGTGGGATTCCTAAACAGGAAAACCTAATGAGGAATGTCTCAACAGACAATACCTTCAGAAAATAATATCATCAACAACCCTTTTTCTGTTGTCCTCCTCCTTTTATAATATGAAAGCCTTGCCAAACCCTAAACCACCTCAATGAGTTATCTTTTTTCACATGTGGAGCCTCCATCTAAAACTGCGCTGTGTATTCATGAGGTTCATTGCACCTAGACTGCGCTGTTGATTTGGTCAATGTTGACCTAGTCTCATGATTCAAACCCATTCACACCTGCAAGAGTTTATTTACATGGCCCAGATATGTCTCTGTTCACAGAGGCATTGATTTATTCATTGTTTTCAGAAGTTTTACATGTCCTCCTTTATTCATTTATTCATGAAACTAAAAGATAAAACAAAAATGCATATTCCTCTTAGCTGAAGCTAAGTAGGAATATTACACTAGGGCTCGTAAAATGTACTAGGATGGATTTTTCTGAAGGAAAAACTTATATGAAAATCATATGCTATTCTCTTCAAGCTTGTTTCCAAAAATAATTGGGGTACTCGCCATAAATGGTAGGAGAAAATGGAACCAGTTCTCAGTTGTGTCGGCAGTATGTCGCTCTTGAACATGACACTTGTCTGCAATTCATGTCGGGTTGGGGAAATCCCATTTGTCATTTTAGCTCCATGGGTTGGGTTATCTATTTTTACCTCTCACCTGCTCTTTTCCACGTCACCATGACCTCATATCCCTTGATGTCAAATACTGCCAAATTCCGGAGTTGTGTCGCCAATATGTTCAAGAGAAGTTCCTTCTGCAGTTTTCAACCCCTGATCCTCTGTTTATTCCTGATTCACTATCATCTTATTCCTCTGTCTCGTGTTGATGATGTGGGAAACATTATATCCCTCCTTTGACTGGTCACTTCCTATTGACTTCAGCTCATTATCCAAGAAGTTGATCCAGAGACTCCCTTCTGGTATCTTAGAGCTTGCATGCCTCAATGGCAAGTTCTTCGCATTTGATGACAGGTCCTCATCATTGGCCTTCGATCAAGTTATTTTGCGGGTGCTCGACTTCATATTACTATTCAAATACTATGTGTTATAACTCCACCACATTCCCAAGGCTGAGGAAGGAATCCCAACATAAGTAACCACAAACCAAGCTTTTGACTTGATAGCTAGCCCTATCAAGCCAGAGAGGGCTCTCTCCAAAAGGGTCACAACTAGGAGGGCTGGAGAAGTTAGGGTTTTAGGCTAGGTATAGAGTGCAGGGGGTTGTTTTGATTTGGTTTTGGTTGGGTAAATTAGCGGATAATGAAATTAGGTCAAGGAAAGTTAGGTCAGGGCAATAGATTTAGGGTTGCAGGGATGAATGGGGCAAGGTAGGTATAATGTCAATCACTTGAAGACAATGGTTATGGGACGGTTCAAAAAATGTAAGGAGGCCAAGGGAAGCATAAGAGATGTATTTCTCTCAGACAGAAGATATGAAACAAAATATGATCAGTTACCCAAAACAAAGCATGGCTAGCATGTATTCCGAATTTCACACTTATAAAATATCATAATCATATACATGAAAAGGAAATGAAAAATACATTCACACATATGTCACTGAAGAAGAAACAATGAAATACATTCAATACCACAGGTATCCCATAAATGTGGTTGCAACTCCTCTTGTATTAATGGCCAAAACTGAATACAAAGTCTCCTTGATCAACTAAGCAAAATCAAACTGATTCCAACCTCAAACCTCTGAAAATGAGTAAAAAATTACATGATATAGGCCTAAAAAAACCTCTCCCAACCGTAGGGATCGAATCCATGAGATGAGGGAGATATTACACAAAAAAATGAACTGATAGCTAGAGTATAGGATGACAAAACTGACTCATTCTTATCTCAAGTGAACTGATTCATTACACCTCAGATGCTTGATTTACCTAATGTATTTACCCTAGTAATAATAAAATAATGATAATTAAATTCATGTTCATCATTTACATAGGTAAATTCATCATTTCCCAAGGTAAAATTCAAAACTGGAGTGAAACTCAGAAATTTTTTGAAGACTGCAAAAACACAATTTCCTTGCAAAACGCGCAGCATCCAGGCGGAAAAAAACAAAACCTCTGTTCAAGGATGAATTTGAGTGCCTTCCTGGTATCCAAATATTCTCCATGATGGCTCTTTGGAAAGCCCTTTGAGTCTTATTTCCAGAAATACCTCCATTTTTCAAAATGGTGCTCATTTCTCCTGTCAAAAACCACTTTTCCCAAGACTAGTAAATGCGCAGCGACTAGACAGATTTTGAGGCAGAAACATGAAATTTTGATGGTATTTTGACTTTTTGATGGACTAGTTCTCCTCCAAAAACTATGAAACTTCACAGGGTTTATGTCCTCATCAATAAAAACCTGTTGGTGGTGTCCATTTGTCCTTTACATGCTCCAAAAAAGAGCGTAGCGTCCAAGGCACTACGCGTTTAGAAAATTTTATGTGTATAAAATGTTCTTAAAAACACAGAAATGTACAAAATGCTATGTTTGGAAAAAAATTGTCAAAATTGTTAGGGTACTTTCTGATCAAGTGTTTGAGGCATGGAGTGAGACCTTAGCCAGTATGTCTAACTTCTCTTTATCTTCTTGCTTGGTCAAGGCTTGAATTTTTGCACGGGCTCATTTGAGCTTGGCCCTTGCAATTTTATTTCTCATGGTGTAATGCTTTTCCATTTTTCTCTAAATGTAATTGTCCTTTTGAGCCTTGGACAAGAGCTGCTCCAAGTGTTGGTTGAATCTCTCAAGCCATGCTTTTCTGTGCTCATTAATTTTTATGGCAAGTTGTTCATTTAGGGTAAGTTAGTCTGCTAGCTCAGCTTCCCTTTGTCTCTCTAGGGCTAGAGCTCTTTTCAGCCCTCTAGTCCTAGGTATCTATCTTGGAGGCTGATACTCATCATCATCAAGTTCACCAAAATTTTCAAATTTTTCCTCAATCAAGGCTTTAGCCTTCTCTTCCTTTCTTTGTGCTTTGATGCATTTCACCTCATTGATGACCTACTTGGTCTTCAACTACTAATTTTCTTGATCAAGGAAGTGAATCTCATATTTATCCCTCTAAAGATTAATTTGGAGTTCATTAATCTCAACCTCTTTGCCTTTGATTAATACATTTGTGATTTTGTCCTCATCTTCCGCACCTAGGTCAATCAACTGAAATTCATGAATTGTCTCATGATTGTCTTCCTCCTCATGAATGACTGGCTCTATCACCTATTCCTTAACTTTTTACCTGTTGTGTTGATGAATAAGGAATGGACCATTTCAATCCAAGTGAAGAAAACACATTCCTATAGCCTCTTTGGTATGTTTTGGGCAATGGCTCAACCTCAGCCAAACTAGCCCATTTTTCCTCAATGTCTTCATCACTGCTTGATGACTCATAATCATGATGTGATGATGATGAAGGGTTATAAAAAGGTGAAGAAGATGGGTCAATGTGAGGTGAAGGGAGCTGATCTAGTAATGATGTATGAATAGTAGGTTGAGATGGATGGATAGATGAGGGAGTATGAGATGATGAAGGTGCATTTTGGCCATGTTGAGTAGGTAAAGTAGTGAAAATATCATTGGATATGAAGGTGTCCAATGGAATATTTAACTGATCAAGTTGATGCAGGAATATAATTTTTATGAGGGAGTGGTGAAATAGACTCTGCATTCGATGATCATAATCTCTCTTTTGGGCAATAAATTCCATCTTATCAATTCTCCGGTAGAGATAATAGGGTATATGAAGCGTTCTAACCCTAGTGAAGTGCATGAGGAGCCGGATATGATAGGAATAGAGCCTAGAAAACCTTCCATCACATGTGAAGCATTTCATGATGATTTTCATCATGGGGACATATTTGTCAAGGAGGTTGGAGAAAGGAAAAACTGTATTTTTATCCTTCTTGTACCTTGATTTAGGATATGGATCATAATAATAATGATTGAGGTTTCCTTGATTAAACCATATTTCTCCTACATTTGGGATCCCTGTAGCAGTTGCAATAATATCAATGGACATAGTGAAATTGATCCTGACAATGGTGACATGTTTGTCATGAAGTTTAGAAATGAACAATATTGTCAACATAGGATGGTACTGGATTCTTTGCACTTTTTCACAAAATTTGAAACAACCTACATGCTTAAAGCATGACATAGTGCGGGGAGATACGACAAGCTCTCTAGTAGTTTTTGGTTCATGTTTAATAACTTTTCCTGCTTTCTTATATGGATTTATCTTCTGTCTCTCTTCCTCACTAGAACTTCTATTCTCCTCTTCAGCCATGGTTGGTGTCAAAAACCTTAGGGTGATCGAATGAAATGGAGGAATGTGAAGTGAAGGGAAGTGTTGGGAATGTGAAGGGAGCCTAGGTTAGTGAAAACCCTAGGAATTAGGGATATTAGGGACGATATTGTTTAGGGAATGGGGATAAGGAAATGGGGGAATAGGGAAATGGGAGAATGTTTATAGGAATGCGAGGGAGAGAGTATAAATTTTTTAGGAATTAGGTTAAGGGAGTGAATTAGATTTTAATAGGTCTAGGGTTTCTTACTTTAGAAATAGGTTAAAATTGACTTGAAGCAAAGATGATACATCAAAGAGAATATGGCTTTGTCACTTACTGGTGAATGAAGCTTTTAGAACCCTTGTGGAGAGATTGAGCATCATTTGGTGGAGTGGCAGGTTAATAGAGGTTTTCTGGCACTTTCCGAGTGTTGAAAGCACAGTGTCTTTATTGAAAACGCAGTTACTGGGAGAACGCGCGATGCCAATTCAAAATTGCACTAGAAATTTCGTCCAAATGCGCAATGACCTGCTGAACGCACAACGTCTCTGCTGGATGCATTGCGACCTGCTGAACGCGTAGCGACCAACTTCAATTTGGCCAGTTACACTCTGAAATTCAAAATTTCTCTCTTGCTAAGTTTTGCTGAGGATGCATGAAACAAATGGGATTTGCCTTGAAGTGTTGAGGGTTTTTATACTTTAGTGAATTTTATTTATATCTTTAAAAACCCACTTTCCTTCTGTTCACTTTTCATTTTTCAAACTTTCACACTGATACTCTTTGACATTTATGACTTTTTGTTTTGCAGGTTGATCAACTGATGGATTTTGGCATGAATACTTGAATTGACAGTTAGGGAATGAATTATTACATATAAAAAACATAAAATTACATTTGAAAATAAAAATAAATTACATTTTTGATTTCATATCAAAATGACATTTTGATATGAAAAATCATGTGAAATCAAAATTACAACTTGAAAAATATAATAGTTACATAGTAATGATCTTCTGTAGAGGAAGATAAAATGTCTTTGAGTCACTCTCATATGTTTGCTGACTTTATTTAGATGGAGTAATACATTTTGTACCTTGAAAGACAAAACCCTAATGACCTAATGAGACTTTGAAACCTGATCTCCATGATTGGCTTTAACTTAGACAAGACATGGTGAAATGAGCTTTTTCATGTGTGTTATTATGCTCAAGAAGGCATGGAATGTGAGTTAGAAAATATTGGTCCCCGAGGGAGAGTGAAGTTTTATTAGAGAAGGCTACCATCAGTGAAACAATTTTTAGCATGACCTAATGGGATGATATAAAAATTTCGGAATGAGACACCTAAAATGAAAAATGAAGGAATGATATTGATCATTGATGGAAGAGTGCATATTTTGACTCTAACATTGGCCTTATTGGGGATGGCAGCTCTGATAGAGGTGTCAAGAATCGCAGATCTCTCAGTTGAGAAGATCAGTGATTTCTTCCATTGGGCCAAATACGGTAAAAAAATAACTGAAACTGAAAGGTAGGACTGACTTTCTGACAATTCAGTGACACAAATTGAATGAAACTGACTTAAATAAATAACTTACTAAACTTATTGATGGAAATACATCACCGAGACTTGAGGGCTTCAAATCCTGATGACAACCACCTGCCTGCTGAAGACATATGTACAATCATGTGAAGTGATCCTTCTAGTGTAACCAATCCAGCAGATGGCTACTTACTAAAATTCTTCTCTCATTTTCCTCGAGTAGGTAGAAAAAACAAAAACTAGGCCACTCCAAGTGTCTACTGAACATGTACTTCTAGTCCATGAAAACAAGAAAATACATCTTCCATGCTAACTGTAACAAATCAGTAAAAGGATCTTCAAAAATATTAAATGTAACCTTGTCTTGAGATCTAGAAAAAACACAAGCACACGCTTAATTCTAATCTAAAAGAACACTTGGTTGTTGATCCATAGGAGAGCATATGGAAGTATGACTTTCTGATATCTGAGTGTTGGCTGCAAATTCCTGAAGCATGAGAAACTCTGATTATTTCTCTAGCATACTATCTCTCTTAGGCTCATACTCCTCAAACTCATTCTAAATCATCTTTGAAAAAAAAACATTCTTCAAGATTATTAAACATGACAACCCTATCATCTTCATGAAAGACAACAATATCTGCTAGCTAATCTCCTTGTAGGAAATCATCATCACAAATCGGTTTAATCACAACAAATTCATGTATGGCTTCATCAGTCTCATGAATATTATCATTCAAACCCAGACTTTCATTTTCAATAATGGAAGATGATTCACTCACACATTCTTGACTGTGTGAACACTGTAAGAGCTGCAAATCTACATTTGCTTGGGCTGTAACATGATTTTTCAGGAGCCAATCTATCCTATCTTCAGATAAAGGAGAAAACCGAGTTTTAAAGCAATTTACATTGATTTGGTGATTTTCATTTTTAGGATTGGGAATTGGAACTTCTCTTTCTTGGTCCCGGTTTGTCTCATCTAAGGAGGGAGCTACTGATTCTTGTTGGTGATGAAAAGGGTTATCATGCAAAGGATCAAGGATATCTTCATCCAAGGAGGAAACTGCTATTTCTTGTTGGGAGGAAAAATAATTAAGGGATTCTATGAGCTCATCATCTAGACACTCTTCATTCCCATACAAATTTTTAAGAAACTCAATGAAATTATCAGAGATCTCACAACAACTATCAATCATCGACAAGGAAGAATTAGAGCTTTGATAATGTTGAAATAAAACTGAATGAAAGTCCTTTAGAGAATATAAACTAGCAGATGGTAGATCCTCATACCATGATCTTGCCTTTTCCTCCAAGGTAGCCATAAACATATTCATTATACAATCTTCAGGAAACTCAATCTTTATTGTATGAATATGCAAATGAAATTTGACCAAATGCAAACCAGCATCTTCACCGTCCTGACCCTTAAACTTTGATAGTCCTGATTGCCAATCTATACGAGGAATACGGTTCGGAAAAATAGGAATATGAGCTCACTTCATAGGAGCATACCTTCGAGTAATCAAATCCATTTTACAACAGTGAGTTCACCAAGAATATATTTAGACTACTGGTTCTTGAAGAGTGGAGTCGCCATGGGAATTCTAAATCTTAGGATTCTTCGACACTGGAGTCGCTAGGTGAATGATGCACAACCTTCTTATGCCTGATCGTTGTTCACAATCAACAATCAGATCTGATATTTGTTGTTATTTCCCAGTGAATATTTGTATTTTCGTTCCCCGACAACGACGCCAGTATGTTATCACTCCACCAGATTCCCAAGGCTGAGGAAGGAATCCCAATAGAGGTAACCACAAACCAAACTTTTGACTTGATAGCTAGCCTTATCAAGCTGGAGATGGATCTCTCCAAAAGGGCCATAGCTAGGAGGGCTGGAAAAATTATGGTTTTAGGCTAGGTATAGAGTGCAAGGGGTTGTTTTGATTTGGTAAATCAACGGATTATGAAATTAGGTCAAGGAAACTTAGGTCAGGGTAATAGATTTAGGGTTACAGGGATGAACGGGTAAAGGTAGGTATAATTTCAATCAATTGAAGATAATGGTTATGGGATGGTTTAGAAAATGTAAGGAGGCTGAGGGAAGCATAAGAGATGTATTTCTCCCAGACAGAAGATATGAAACAAAATATGATTAGTTACCTAAAATAGAGCATGAATAACATGTATTATGAATTTCACACTTATAAAAGATCATAATCATAGACATGAAAAGGAAATGAAAAATACATTCACACATATGTCACTGAAGAAGAAAAAATGAAAGACATTCAATACCACATGTATCCCACACATGTAGCTGCAATTCCTCTTGTATTAATGGCCAAAACTGAATACAAAGTCTCCTTGATCAACTAAGAAAAATCAAACTGATTCCAACCTACAACCTATTAAAATGAGTCAAAAATTAAATGATATAGGCCTCAAACAACCTCTCCCAACCTCAGGGGTCGAATCCATGAGATGATGTAGATATTACACAAAAATATGAACTAATAACTAGAGTATAGGATGATAAAAGTGACTCATTCCTATCTCAAGTGAACTGATTCATTACACCTCATATGCTTGATTTACCTAATGTATTTACCCTAGTAAATAGTAAAAACATGATAATTACATTCATATTCATCATTTACATAGGTAAATTCATCATTTCCCAAGGTAAAGTCAAAATTGGAGTGAAACTCAGAAATTTTCTAAAGACTGCAAAAACACAATTTCCTTGTAAAACGCACAACGTCCAGGCAGAAAAAATGACCTATGTTCAAGGCTGAATTTGAGTGCCTTCCCTGTATCCAAATCTGCTTCATGATGGCTCGTTGGAAAGATTTTTGAGTCTGTTTTCCATAACTACCTCCAGTTTTCAAAATGGTGCTCATTTGACTTGTCAAAAACCACTTCTCCCAAAACTAGTAAACGCGTAGCGACCAGGCAGATTTTGAGGCAGAAATATGAAATTTTGATGGTTTTTTGACTTTTTGATGGACCAATTCTCCTCCAAAAACTCTGAAACTTCACAGGGTTGATGTACTCATCAATACAAGCCTGTTGGTGGTGTCCATTTGTCCTTTAGATTCTCCAAAAAAGAGCGTAGCGTCCAAGGTGCTACGTGTTAGCAAATTTTCTGTGTATAAATATTCTTAAAAACATAGAAATGTACAAAATGCTATGTTTGGAAATTTTTTTTCAAAAGTGTTAGGGTACTTTTTGATCAAGTGTTTGAGGCATGGAGTGACACCTCAGCAAGTATGTCTAACTTCTATTTCTCTTGTTGCTTGGTCAAGGCTTGAATTTTTGCATGGGCTCATTTGGGCTTGGCCCTTGCAATTTTATTTCTCATGGCGTAATGCTTTGCCATTTTTCTCTGAATGTAATTATCCTTTTGAGCCTTGGCCAAGAGCTTCTCCAAGTGTTGGTTTACTCTCTCAAGCCATGCTTCTTTGTGCTCATTGATCTCTATGGAAAGTTGTTAATTTAGGGTAAGCTTGTCTGCTAGCTCAGCTTCCCTTTATCTCTCTAGGGCTAGAGATCTTTTTAGCCCTCTAGTCCTAGGTCTCTGTCTTAGAGGCTGATCCTCATCATCATCAAGTTCACCAAACTTTTACAAAGTTTCCTGAAGCAAGGATTTAGCCTTCTCTGCCTCTCTTTGTGCTTTGATTCATTTCACCTCATTCATGACCTGCTTGGTCTTCAACTGTTGATTTTCTTGCTCAAGGAAGTGAATCACATATTTAGCCCTCTCAAGATTAATTTGGAGCTCATTAATCTCAGCCTCGTTGCCTTTGATTGCTGCATTAGTGATTTTGTCCTAATATTCCTCACCTAGGTTGATCAACTAAAATTCATGCTCTATCTCATGATTGTCTTCCTCCTCATGAATGACTGACTATATCACCTGTTCCTTACCTTTATTTACCTACTGTGTTGGTGAATAAGGCATGGCCCCTTTCACTCCAAGTGAAGAAAACATGCCTATAGTATCTCTGGTAAGTATTGGGAAATGGCTCAACCTCATCCAAACTAGCCCATTTTGCCTCAATGTCTTCATCACTGCTTGATGACTCATAATCATGATGTGATGATGATGAAGGGTTATAGAAATGTGAAGAAGAAAGGTCAATGTGAGGTGAAGGGAGTTGATCTGGTAATGATATATGAATAGTAGGCTGAGATGGATGGATAGATGAGGGAGGATAAGATGATGAAGGTGCATTCTGGCCATGCTGACTAGGTAAAGCAGTGAAAATATCATTGGATATGAAGGTGTCCCATGGAATATTTAACTAATCAAGTTGATGCATGATTATCCTTTTGATGAGGGAGTGGTGAAAGAGACTTTTCATTTTATGATCATAATCTCCTTTTGGGCAATAAATTCCATCTTATCAATGCTCCGGTAGAGATAATAGGGTGTATGAAGCATTCTAACCCTAGTGAAGTGCATGAGGATCCGAATATGATAGGAATAGAGCCTAGAAAACCTTCCCTCACATGTGAAGTATTTCATGATGATTTTCATCATGGGGAAATATTTGTCAAGGAGGTTGGAGAAAGAAAAAATTGTCTTTTTATAATTCTTGTACCTTGGTTTAAGATATGGCTCATAATAATAATGATTGAGGTTTCCTTGTTTAAACCATATTTCTCCTAAATTTGGGATCCCTGTAGCAGCTGCAATAATATCAGTGGAAATAGTGAAATTGATCTCGGCAAGGGTGACCTGTTTGTCATGAAGGTTAGAAATGAACGATCTTGTCAACATAGGATGGTAATGGATTCTTTTCACTTTTTCACAAAATTCGAAACAACCTACATGCTTAAAGCACGACATAGTGAGGGGATATGCCATAAACTCTCTAGTAGTTGCTGGTTGATGTCTGATGACTTTGCCTCCTTTCTTATATGGATTTCTCTTCTGTCTCTCTTCCTCACTAGAACTTTTGTTCTCCTCTTCAGCGATGGTTGGTGTCAAAAAGCTTAGGGTGATGGAATTAAATGGAGGAATGTGAAGTGATGGGAAGTGTTGGGAAATGAAGGGAATGGGAATGTGAAGGGAGCCTAGGTTAGTGAAAGCCCTAGGACTTAGGGCTATTAGGGATGATATTTTATAGGGAATGGGGATAAGGAAATAAGGGAATAGGGAAATGGGAGAATGTTTATAGGAATGTGAGGGAGAGAGTATAAAAGTGGATTAGGTTAAGGGAGAGAATTATATTTTAATAGGTCTAGGGTTTCTTACTTTAGAAATAGGTTAAAATTGACTTGAAGCAAAGATGATACATAAAAGAGAAGATGGCTTTGTCACTTACTGGTGAATGAAGCTTTGAGAACCCTTGTGCAAATATTGAGCATCATTTGGTGGAGTGGAAGGCTAAAAGAGGTTTTCCGGCACTTACTGAGTGAACACGCAACGTCCTTCCTGAACGCGCAGCGACCGGGAGAACGTGCAGTGCCAGTTCAAAATTGCACTGGAAATTTCATCGAAATGCACAGCGACCTGCTGAACGCGCAACATCTCTGTTGAACGTGCAGCGACCTGCTGAACGCGTAGCGACCAGCTTCAATTTGCTCAATTACACTCTGAAATTCAAAATTTCTCTCTTGCTGAGTTTTGCTGAGGATGCATGAAACAAATGGGCTTTGTCTTGAAGTGTTGAGGGTTTTTATACTTTAGTGAATTTGATTTATAACTTTAAAAACCCACTTTCCTTATGTTCACTTTTCATTTTTCAAACTCACATTGATACTCTTTGACATTTCTAACTTTTTGTTTTGTAGGTTGATCAGCTGATGGAGTTTGGCTTTTCTTTCTTTCAATTTGGCATGAATACTTGAATTGGCAGCTATGGAATTAATTATTACATATAAAAAACATAAAATTACATTTGAAAATAAAAATAAATTACATTTTTGATTTCATATCAAAATGACATTTTGATATGAAAAATCATGTGAAATCAAAATTACAACTTGAAAAATATAATAGTTACATAGTGATGATCTTCTGTAGAGGAAGATAGAATGTCTTTGAGTCACTCTCATATGTTTTATGACTTTATTTAGATGGAGTAATGCATTTTGGACCTTGAAAGGTAAAACCCTAATGACCTAATGAAACTTTGAAACTTGATCTCCATGACTGGATTTAACTGAGACAAGACATGGTGAAATGAATTTTTTCATGTGTGTTATTATGATCAAGAAGACATGGAAGGTGAGTTAGCAAATATGGTTCCCCGAGGGAGAGTGAAGTTTTATTAAATAAGGCTACCATCAGTGAAACAATTTGTAGCATGACGTAATGGAATGATATAAATTTTTTGGAATGAGACACCTAAAATGAAAAATTAAGGAATGATATTGATCACTGATGGCAGAATGCATATTCTGACTCTAACACCGTGAATTGTACTAGTTTTACCTTGAGAGCCATTGTTATTGTTAGTGTCCCGTGATTTAGTAGATTGGTAGACCAAATGCACATGGTAACATTAGACAAGTCTTTGGAGTCCTAAGACCTATCCTTCCTGGACTCAGAGAGAGCTCTCTCTATTATGTGCAAAGGATGTGAATTTGTTCGCTTTAGATGGTTGATTTTAGGCTAGTTGTTAAGTGTAGGGTTTGTTTGTTTGTTTGGTTGGGTAAGATGATTGAGTAGGATAGGTGGAATGAGAGGTTTATCAAACATTAGGCTATGGAGTCTATGAAGTCATTAATATCTCAATAGTGAATCGGGGTACATCACAGGGAAAATATAGTGTAGTCAATGGATCTTTAAAGTTTATGGGTGAGGTGAGATGGACATTAAGTTCGGGAAACATGGTAGGGCAAAGGGAAATTAAGAATCCTTTGTCAAATACCTATGAACAAGAAGGTCTTAAATACTGATAAGAAAAGATACTAATCATGAGATAGGGCACACCATTTACTCAATGACGATACTTTAAACCAATAAACATTCAATATACACAATTCCAATGAAATATAGAAGGTGAGAAACTCATTTAATTTCGAGTGATTCCACCTTCAAGCTTTAGAAAACAAGTAAGAGACAAATAGCATCAATAAATGAAGAGGTAAATCCTAAACATCATTCATTAAACTATAAAGAACTTTGAGGCAAGCTGATAAGCATATACAAAGGGCAAGATCGAAACAATACCTCTTTGGCTTAACCTAACAACCAATACATCAAAGAGAGATTTCAAGACAGAGTTTAGATAACATCAAACAAGCAGGGATTACCATGAATCATATTTGTAAACTAGCATATTAATCCAATAATGAAATAGACAAGCTTAAGTGGGCCTAAGGAGCAACTAAGAATTCCTTAAACTAACTCAACATAGGAAAACATAAAGAAAATAGCAAACAAGAGGACTGAGGTGCCTCAAACAACATTTCTCATCCTATACTCTTCTGTGATATTGTAATATAGAAATATGGACATATGATAAACAAGAAAACATGAACAAATAAGAGATACATCACCATTAACTAAACTCAGGGATCCTGCAAGCAAGTCTTTATCATCATCAATCAAGGAAAATCATCCACAAGATCCACAACACCAAATTGCTCTTCAAACTCCAAAAAACATGTATTGCTCTCAAACACATCAAAAGCCCACAATTACAATGAATCCTCATGCTATATATAACAAGAAAGGAGGAGAATATTTTTTAGGGAATGGGGATAAGGAAATAAGGGAATAGGGAAATGGGAGAATGTTTATAGGAATGTGAGGGAGAGAGTATAAAAGTGGATTAAGTTAAGGGAGAGAATTCTATTTTAATAGGTCTAGGGTTTCTTACTTTAGAAATAGGTTAAAATTGACTTGAAGCAAAGATGATACATAAAAGAGAAGATGGCTTTGTCACTTACTGGTGAATGAAGCTTTGAGAACCCTTGTGCAAATATTGAGCATCATTTGGTGGAGTGGAAGGCTAAAAGAGGTTTTCTGGCACTTACTGAGTGAACGCGCAACGTCCTTCCTGAACGCGCAGCGCCAGTTCAAAATTGCACTGGAAATTTCCGCCCAGAAATACGCCGGCGACACTGCTGTGCGCACGCATCTCTTCGAACGTGCGGCGGCACAAACGCGTAGCGACCAGCTTCAATTCGCTCAATTACACTCTGAAATTCAAAATTTCTCTCTTGCTGAGTTTTGCTGAGGATGCATGAAACAAATGGGCTTTGTCTTGAAGTGTTGAGGGTTTTTATACTTTAGTGAATTTGATTTATAACTTTAAAAACCCACTTTCCTTATGTTCACTTTTCATTTTTCAAACTCACATTGATACTCTTTGACATTTCTAACTTTTTGTTTTGTAGGTTGATCAGCTGATGGAGTTTGGCTTTTCTTTCTTTCAATTTGGCATGAATACTTGAATTGGCAGCTATGGAATTAATTATTACATATAAAAAACATAAAATTACATTTGAAAATAAAAATAAATTACATTTTTGATTTCATATCAAAATGACATTTTGATATGAAAAATCATGTGAAATCAAAATTACAACTTGAAAAATATAATAGTTACATAGTGATGATCTTCTGTAGAGGAAGATAGAATGTCTTTGAGTCACTCTCATATGTTTTATGACTTTATTTAGATGGAGTAATGCATTTTGGACCTTGAAAGGTAAAACCCTAATGACCTAATGAAACTTTGAAACTTGATCTCCATGACTGGATTTAACTGAGACAAGACATGGTGAAATGAATTTTTTCATGTGTGTTATTATGATCAAGAAGACATGGAAGGTGAGTTAGCAAATATGGTTCCCCGAGGGAGAGTGAAGTTTTATTAAATAAGGCTACCATCAGTGAAACAATTTGTAGCATGACGTAATGGAATGATATAAATTTTTTGGAATGAGACACCTAAAATGAAAAATTAAGGAATGATATTGATCACTGATGGCAGAATGCATATTCTGACTCTAACACCGTGAATTGTACTAGTTTTACCTTGAGAGCCATTGTTATTGTTAGTGTCCCGTGATTTAGTAGATTGGTAGACCAAATGCACATGGTAACATTAGACAAGTCTTTGGAGTCCTAAGACCTATCCTTCCTGGACTCAGAGAGAGCTCTCTCTATTATGTGCAAAGGATGTGAATTTGTTCGCTTTAGATGGTTGATTTTAGGCTAGTTGTTAAGTGTAGGGGTTTGTTGTTTGTTTGGTTGGGTAAGATGATCAAGTAGGATAGGTGGAGTGAGAGGTCATCAAAGCAATTAGGCTATGGAGTCTATGAAGTCATTAATATCTCAATAGTGAATCGGGGTACATCACATGGAAAATATAGTGTAGTCAATGGATCGTTAAAGTTTATGGGTGAGGTGAGATGGACATTAAGTTTGGGAAACATGGTAGGGAAAAGGGAAATTAAGAATCCTTTGTCAAATAACTATGAACAAGAAGGTCTTAAATATTGATAAGCAAAGATACTAATCATGAGATAGGGCACACAATTTACTCAATGATGATACTTTAAACCAATAAACATTCAATATACACAATTCAAATGAAATATAGAAGGTGAGAAACTCATTTAACTTCGAGTGATTCCACCTTCAAGCTTTAGAAAACAAGTAAGAGACAAATAGCATCAATAAATGAAGAGGGAACTCCTAAACATCATTCATTAAACTATAAAGAAATTTGAGGCAAGCTGATAAGCATATACAAAGGGCAAGATCGAAACAATACCTCTTTGGCTTAACCTAACAACCAATACATCAAAGAGAGATTTCAAGACAGAGTTTAGATAACATCAAACAAGCAGGGATTACCATGAATCATATTTGTAAATAGCATATTAATCCAATAATGAAATAGACAAGCTTAAGTGGGCCTAAGGAGCAACTAATAATTCCTTAAACTAACTCAACAGAGGAAAACATAAAGAAAATAGCAAACAAGAGGACTGAGGTGCCTCAAACAACATTTCTCATCCTATACTCTTCTGTGATATTGTAATATAGAAATATGGACATATGATAAACAAGAAAACATGAAAAAATAAGAGATACATCACCATTAACTAAACTCAGGGATCCTGCAAGCAAGTCTTTATCATCATCAATCAAGGAAAATCATCCACAAGCTCCACAACACCAAATTGCTCTTCAAACTCCAAAAACCATGTATTGCTCTCAAACACATCAAAAGCCCACAATTAAAATGAATCCTCATGCTATATATAACAAGAAAGGAGGAGGAAAACCTAAAAGAGCATCTAGAAGTCTATTACCTAATCAGAAGTATCTCTATTGTCCTTGAGGCCTTGCAAGGCCCAAGGCACAAAATATCTAAAATAAATATCTTTTTGGCCATTTGTAGCAAAGAAATTGACCTTTAGGCTTTGACAAGCCTCCTAAAACTTTCCAAATGCACATTTTGACTTTTCAACCATAGGAGCACAACACTGTGTTTTGAAATGAAATTTTATGCCAGGAGCGCAGCACAGGAACAGGAAAAATGGGTCTTCTTATAGCAGTGTTTTGAAAGCCTTCCTGATGTCGGAAAAGGCTCCGGGATGGCTCGTTGGAAATCCATTGAAGTCTAATTTCTAGATATACCCTTGTTTCTCTAATATAACCTCTAAAACCTGTCCAAAAAGTGAAAATTCCAAGAATGTTTGGAGCGTAGCACATGTCCTGAAAAGTAGGCAGAATGATGAAAAAGTGAGTGTTTTTTACCCTTTTGGGGGACCAAAACAACTCCAATTGAGCTGAAAATTTCTGAGAATGTTATATGAGTGATGAAGAACCCAAAAATGCAAGCCTTTCCTCCCAAATATGCCCTCAAAAAGGGCGTAGCACTAGGTGTGCTGCACTCCTAGCCTCAAAATTTGCAAAAAAAAAACTCTTGTCAAAAGTCTCCCAAATTGGGTGGAAGTATGCCTCATGGGTCTTGGAAGACCTGTAGAGAAGCCTTAGTCAAATCACTAAGGTTAGCTTGGCTTTTTTCCCTTTTTAGTGCTTGGATATCAATTTGGGCCCTTTTGATTTTTTCCCTTTCAAATTGGTTTCTTTTGGCATAATTCTTGGTAATTCTTCTTTGTAAATCCAAGTCTTTATTTGCCTTCTCTAGCTTTGCCTCAAGGTGTATGGTGTATGTTAGCCCTCTCAAGCTGTGATTCCCTATCATGTTCAATTTCCATTGCAAGGAGTCATTGGAGAGAAAGTTGCTCTGCTTGGGTTGATTCTTCTTCTCTCTACTTTGCCAATGCTTCCTTAGACCCATAGTTCTAGGTCTCCTTCTAGTTTGACCTTCCTCATCACTACTCTCCTAATAAGTGCCCATGAACTCTTCCAACTTCACCTGTTCCATTTGAGCCTCTTTCCGGTACCTGAGTGTTCTTGTTTCATGGATGGATTGTTGGGCACTCATTTTCTTGTTTTTCATCTGATAGAAGTGAATGACATCTTTTTCTCTTTCTAATTCAGCTTCCAAGTCCTTGATTTTTTCATTCCTGTCTTGGAGGAGGAAGTTTTAAATTCTTGTTTCATTCTCATCATCACTGTTTATGTGAATAAGTTCAAATTCTCTTTCTTTTTCATGATCTTCCTCTTCTTCTTCCACTTTTTTCTTACCTTTGTCCAGTGGTTGAGTTGAAGTAGATGGCAAGGTCCCTTGCCTCTTGGAGGCAACAAACACTTTCCTTGATCCTCTTTGATAAGTGAGAGTACAAGATTTAACATGTTTCATTTCATCTTTGGTGATCTCAAGACTGCTTTCTTGAGAGGCACTTTCATTTTTTCCCATGCTAGTATCACTGCCTTGATCTTCATCGTTGTCATCTTCCTCCATGTCTTCTGCATTGTCACCCTCCATGTTTTCAACATTATCATTTACATTGTCATTTTCTTTGTTGTCATGGTTAGAGGTGTCCTCATAATTTCTTGGTACATTTTCATCCTCTTGGCTGCCCTTTGAGTTCATGGGATCACTGGTGTCAATTTTGTTAGGGCTATCGGTCATTAGGATTTCTTTATTATGATTGTCATTTGCCCCTTCACTGTTTGGCTTAATGTCTTCATTATTTGGCCCACTATCTTCACTTTCAAACTCTGCCTCTATCTCTGCATCTTCATTGTTTTCATAACTGGACTCCTCATTATGATTTCTTTCATCCGCCTTTTCTTCACTACTATCTGTGTCTTCATAATATGCCTCTATTTTTCCATCATCTTCAATCTCTGTATCATTTCTTGAATTTTCTGTGGGGTCACTGTAAGAGGCATCTTCATTAGTTTCTCCTTCGTTTTGACTGTCATTTTCTTCTTCATGACTGTCACTTGTCTTGGTTTGTTCTTTATATATTTCTCCCTCAACATTTGGCTCACTTTATTCACTGTTTTTCCCACTGTAATTTCCTTCAAACTCTGTCTCTTCTTCACTGCTATATTAATCTTTGTCACTGTTCCTTTTATCACTGCTATTGGGCTCACTGTTTTCTTCTTTACCTTCACTATTTTGTTCATCAAAATCTGCCTCTATCCCTAGAATGTCATTGGTTTCTTCTTCACCATTAGGCTCACTGTTTTTGTTACTGCTCTCTTCCTTATCACTGTCTTCTTTGTCTTGACTGTGATATTATTCTTTGTCACTGCTTTCTTCATGTTCTGAGTTTTTAGGAGAAGGTGAAAGAGAGAGGTTTGTTTGGGGAGAGGATTCATGTGAAGAGGATGAATCATGGTCAGAGGAGGGTGATGGAGGAGTGGAGGAAGGTGGATGGGATGATGAGGGTAAATTTTGCAGAGGAAGAGGATGTGGATTTGTGAAAACACCATGGGTGATGAAAACTTCCCATGGGATGCCTTGTTTCTCTAATTGGTGTAAGACAATAATTTTGATGAGGGAATGGTGGAAAAGACTTTGCATTTACTGTGAAGGATGTCTCCTTTGCACAATGGATGACATTTTATCAATACTTTTATAAAGGTAGTAGGGAAAATGTAGCAGCTTGGCCCTGCTGAAATGCATAAGTAGTCTTATGTGGTAGGAATAGATTCTGGAAAACCTACCCTCACAGGTGAAGTATTTCATAATGATTTTTATTAAAGGAGCATATCTATCCAATATATGAGAAAAGGGGAAAATAGTCTTGCAATTAGCTTGACAACCTGGTTTTAAGAAGGGCTGATAATGGCTTAGGTCCAGATACACCTGTTTGAACAATTTTTCTCCCATGAAAGGTATTCCAGTGGCCATAAATATTTCTTTGGTGGACAGCTCAAAATTCCCTCCAGCTAGATGTACTTGGTGGTCATGGAGGTTAAGGGAAAAAATTTTGGTCAACTGAGGGTGACTTTGGACTCTCTGTACTTTCTCACAGAAATCAAGGCAACCTACCTCTCTGAAATATGCAACTGTCGAAGGGGAGGCTGTGAATTCTTTAGTGATTTCAGGCTCAAACCTATTTGCTTTCCCACCATTCCTCTGATGTTCTCCAGGCCTTTGGCCTCTCTTGCCACTGTCAACATTGCCTTCTCTAGGCATTTTTTCCTTTGCTCTTGGCCTTTGAAAACAAAACCCTGCAAAATTTTTGTGAAAGGATATGTGGAGGGAAAATGAAAGGTTAATGAGGAAGGAAATGATATGCAAATTTGGAAGCGAAAAGAGGAATGAAGAAGGACACTTTTGGCCTTAATGTGTTCTCAGTGTGTAGATGGATGGGAGCTTTTCAATCAGAAATGCTTGCAAACATGGGGACCTAACCGTTCTTCATTTAGGGTTTTTCCTCTTTCTTTAAGTTTACCCTTCACATTTATTTATAATTCTACCTTTAGAAAATAAGAGAAGGTGGAAAATTTCTAAATACCTCTCAAGAATGTCACAGCTGAATCAAAGAGACACAGGAGTGCAGCACGGGCCAGTCGGGTGGCTTTTGCATGTCCTGTTGGGCAGCCCTGAACGAAATGCAGGAGCGCAACACGGGCGAGGTCTGAACGAGTAGTCAGGTCCCCTTGGGCATCCCTGAATGGACATGAGCGTAGCACAGACTGTCGGGTCGAGCAACTTCTGCACAAAGTGTTGGCAGGAGCATAGCGTGGGCGGTTGTGCACACCGTTGCAGCTATTGGGCAGCTCTTGCACACAAAAGAGCGCAACGCCCGGGTTGTTGTGCACGTGGTTGGGTCGAGCTATGGCCCTATGCGCAGTGCTATTACACAGGCATGCAACGCCCCATTGAAAAATACACAGGAAACGTGCACAGGCGCGTAGTGCAGCCTTTCAGGAGCGCAGCGCAACAGTTTTTGCCCGAAAACTCTGCCAGAAACCCTGAACTCTTCTTGCTCCTTTTGCAAAATGACAAAATGGTGTTTGAATGATAACTATAGGTTTTTTATAGCTTTTGGGAGAAATAATTTAGGATAAAACCCACTTTTCTAATGTTTTTCTCTGGTCCTTTTATCCTTTTACTGACATTTCTTTTCTTTTGTGCAGGAGGTGTTTTTAAGTATATATAAAAATTGATTCCTTGATGGGAGATCTTGAAAAATGATTTTATTCCCCTCTCACTGACTTTCCAGAGGCATGATGAAATCTGTCCTGCATAGTAAAATTAGTCTTTTGATCAGGTTATCATTACCTCCCTTTGGCCACTTCAGGTTGCTGGGGGTGCCATAAAATAGTGTTTTTGATCTTCTTATTCTTCCTTTGGAGTTTGGCACCTTAAATGATTCAAAAATGGAACTTATGCTCCATTAGATTTCTTATTTGACCTTTAACATTAGGCTCCCTCATACTGCTTTTGAAAATCCTTTGAATGTGCTTGAAAAGTTAGGTAGCCTTCACTGATACTGTTTTTAGAATTTGTCCCTTTTTGTTGTAGTGAAAAATAAAAACCCCTTTTATCTTATTTCAACCATGGAGGCCTCCTTTCAAATGTCCTGTGAAAGCCTTCTGACCTTTTAATGGAGTTTTATGACCTTTAGTTCACTTTTTCCTACCTTTCTTGACTTCTATATTTTAAGGGCCCTTTTCCCTTCCTTATTTATCATTCCTAGAAACTTTGGTTTTATGTCTGATGGTGTTGATGCATCTCTGCCCCTTTTAACATTTTGCATGGACCTCTTGCTGAGAAACACCTAATAGCCAGTCAGTCGTAAAACCACTGATACTCTTTTTACTTGGGTATGTTGTTTCTCTTCTGTTGTGACTGTCCTTGAGGGGTTTGGCTTTTTACCCTGACTTTCTTCTGTTGATAAACATCATAAACCATTCCTGCAAAAATGCTTTAAGATGGGCAACTGTCCTTTTTCAGACTTTATGCTTTGATCTAGGAGGTCCTTCCTTGAAGGCCTTTTATACTCTTTGGAAAATCATGAGCTCACCTTATTTTTCATTTGATTTCACCTTTGGGCATATGTAAAATAGTGAGTCTAGAAAGCCAAAACACTGCATAACCTAGGAGACCCTATATGATCTATTGGGATGTCTTTTGGAATAGGTATTTGTTTATAACTTGAATCGGGGTTTGGAGGTGAAAACAGGGTTTTGACAATCCTTTATGAATTGTAAATCTTAGAAATTGAAATATTTGATTGATTTATCTAAAGAGCCTATAAAGGGAGTTTAAAATCACCACTACTTGAGGCACTTGATGAATAGGGGAAAAGGTTTAGGCTATTTGGAAAACCAGGGTATAAAAGTAGAAGGCTTAGGAAAATAGAAACAGGGTGGTAAAGTCAGAGGTGGAAAACATAGTGAGAATGAGGGACATAAGTCCATGATTTGGTCTTCTGGGAGTGAGAGATTGGCCATGCCTTGGTAGAATAGTATAACAATAAAAATTTATCCTAAGGGTAATGAAGGCAGTGAGATTTCTATAACTCACGAGATTATTGAATTTTGTTTCTAGAAATCTAGGATAAGCATTTAGTTATATAAACAAGTAAAAATTACTGATGACTAATAGTGGCTCCACTTGGGGTGGGAAACTCATTTTTAGGAGGTGTCCAGAACTTCAGATCTCTTGGTTTATGAAGACCCGTGCCTCATTCATTGGGCATATTTTTCTTCTTTTCTTTTGTTGCTGCTTCCCTGAAGTAGTGATTTTGATAATCTAAAAGCATGATTAGTTCAACTTCATTTTTACCTACCCAACCTACTTTCCTAACATTTTCTCTTCCTTGGGTGCACTTGAACTAGCAAACCCATTGACATCTTTCTTTTAAAAACAAAAACAAACTATCTACTTCTACGTTTATTTCTTCAAAGAGTTCAGATTATGCTACTGAACTCTCCTTATTCTCTACCTAGACTATTTGACTGTCAAGATTAAGCAGTATGATAGACTTCATTCTCTAAGCTACTGACAAGAAATTTAAAACATGATTTGAACTAGGATTAGACAATCTGATTCATCATGAGTTGTGGCATCAAGACAAACTGCACACAAACATTATTTTCATAAGAAAAAAAAAATAGAAGGTGTTAAGGGCTGGGTTTCGTCATTAGTTAATCATCCCTATCCTTCTCTTTGGTTCAGATTTAAGCATGTGGAACCAGTATCTTTCATTCCTAATCTATTCTCTTTTGACAAGTCAAGCTTAAATGATTTGACCAAAATTCTTTCACTAACTTATCAACAATAAATTTAAAACATGTTCAGCCATGATTAGGCTAGATGATTGAACAAGACATTATTTTTGCACCAGTAGTGGCATTTAGGCTTGCACACTTTCAGTACTACTATTTTTTGGGTATGGGTCTGTACCTTTTCTTTAAATCTGCCCTCTTTTTCTATTTTTTTCTATGTTTTTGTGTTTTTTCTCTTTATGGCCTTTTCATCAAACAATGGTATGTACAATGAGTGAAAAAATTAAAACTAAGGGTTTTTATAGCAATGGTACTTGAGTATCCTGTCTTCAAAAGGATCTCCTAACATTCTTTGTCCATTCATCTCTTTTAAACGGAAATCATAGCTACCTTCATGTGAAAACATGGTATAAGTATTTTTCCAAGAATTTTCAAACAATCCATATTCTCCTTTGTGTTTCTTCTTTGACTCTTGCTTCCCAAATTTGTTTCTGTCAAAGATCTTCCTTAGGTAGAAAAGGTATTCTTTATCATCTTTAAAACAAATGATGATGTCATCAATGTATACCATAGTGAAAAAATTGCATACAGGAGCCATAGTTCTTCGGAAGGTGTTTCCAGCACTCTTTAGCCCAGGAAGCATTTGGTTAAACATGTAGTTGCTCCAAGGAAACTTGAAAAAATATTTAAGCTGATTGATCTGAAGTGGTATCATGCAATAACATCTATTTAGAAACCCCTTCCCTTTGTAAAGTATGATCTATCTTAGGAAAAAGATATTTTTTCTTTAGGGAGGGTTGATCTAGGTACCTAAATTCTATACACAGCCTATGTCCCTTTGCTTTCTTTCTAAGTGACATCAATTGCTCAAGGTTTTTATGATCTTTTTTGAAAGGAGGGATTCTTAGAACAATGTCTGTGTTACAAGGTTTTGAACTAGCCTCCCTACACACACAAGCATTCTGAAATCTTTTTCACAATCTTGCATTTGTTTTGTTTCGTGTGTAGTGATAAAATTCTAGACAACTCAATCATTTTAGGTCTTTTATGGCTACCTATGCTATACCCCTCTATATCGGCTTTAGTAGAGACTTCTTTGGGATCCATAGCAATATTTGTGGGAGTTAACAACTCTTCTGAAGGGAAAAAACTCTTGGATGATAAAGTATCTATGTAAGGTAAAAAAATAAGACTATCTTGATCCAGATTCCCAAAGATTTTTGTTCTGTGAGGGCATTTTAGCACTTCGAGAGTGGCAGAAGGAGACAATTGTGTTTTTGGGGTTTGCCCTTTATTCAAACAACCTATTTCAGATTCTAAACTGATTTTTGGTTTTGAAATTTCATTTTCAATTTGCAGAAAGTCAAGTTCAGTTTTATCATCATGTGGTTATTCAAGGTTTTGATAGCTCTGACTTTCGAACTCATCATAGAGGGAAATATTTGACTATTGTAATGTGCCTAGATCTATCTCAACTTCACTTACTTTCTCATCAATGTCTTCTTCATTATATAAGATGAAAGAATCAAGATCTGAGTGAATGGAGTACACAGGTGTGTTGTACGGCCTATCTAGGCTACTTATCATATATTTCATGTGGGACTCACGGTATAACTTCCTGGTTTGGCTAAAAACAGGGATAGTGGCATATGACATGTCAAGTTGGAGGTTTCCCTGAAGTTTGGCTCTCCAAGATCTGGACAAAAGCATGCCATACTTTGGGGGAATGTTAGCAACAACTATGTCCATAACTAGACTCTTAACAGGTATTTGTGCCAGATTGATACAAAGATCTTTGATTAGGCCCAAACACTTGACTCTGCTAAAATCGAATGAGTACAAGTCCTTGTAAGGCTTAGTTATTTCTAGGCTTAATTTGTCCATTATTACCTTAGGCATGAGGTTGTGCGAGGCACCAGAGTCTAACATAGCATTGTGTAATATTTTGTCATGTATGTTTAGGCTCACATAGAAAGGAGGGACAACTCCTTCTTGGTATTTTCCCTCAACTTCGGGACCAAATAACAGTTCCGGTTTTTCATCTGTTAAGTTTAGCGTGTCTGTATCATTCCCTATGTTCAAAACTTTCAAAACTTGGGACCTATACATATCCTGAGCTACCAGTTCAGTGAGAGGTATGGTTATCTTGATTTTAGCAATCTCTCCTTCGAAGCTAAAAGGTACTTGGGTTCTAGAAATATTTACATTAGTTTTATCAGCCATAAATTTTTCTACATTTTTAATTTACTGATTTTGATTTGGGGCTTTGAACAAGAGAATTTTTTCGGGGCCACTAGTAGAGGTACTAGGGCAGCTTATGTCACCACTTGGTTGGCTAGTTTTGTCTTTATTAGGATCATTTTTCTTAGCCATGGTGTTGATATTGTCTGATGTTCGTTTAATAATGTTTTTGGGAGTTTTCCTAACAACAATGTCTAAGTTGTTCTTCTTGGAGTTGTCTTGATTTTTCTTCCTCCTAAGATCATATTTCCTATGGACTTCCATTATGGTGTTTTCAATTCCCAACTCACAGTCTTCAGAGTCTTCATAGCTTGTTTTATTTAGATCTGAGGAGAAGAAACCTTGTTCTTCTCCTGTGAGAAAAAAATCACCCTCGTTATCGGAGTCTATTAAGTTTACATGATTTTCATCCGACTGTTCAATATCTATTTCCCCTTCATCTACATAGTCATATTGGAAGGGTATCCCGATTTTTTGATCATTTCCCTTTGTCTGATTTGAGGTGGGTCTCTTCTGAAGTTTTGATTCCGGTTTCTGTTTTGGGGATTTGGTTGGTTCTCCCTAGGAGGTGTTCTTTCGTTTATGCTTATTCTCTCCATCATTATTTCCATGGTTCTAAGTAGGTTTTCAATATTGGAATCAGATGAGGAGTTTGAGGGCATGGTTTCATCTTTGTAGGTTACCCTCTTTTCTAATCTCAACCCAGCTCTCTTTTCATTTAAGTTGGCCTCTACACTTATAACTCCCTTTTTCATGTCTTATAAAGTTAGGGGCTCTCTTTCTCTTAGTTGATAGGCCATGTCCGGGTCAAAACCTTCCAGAAATTTAGCTAAGGCTAGGCCTAGTGGGGGTTTCATATGATGTGGGAGGGCATTGTAGACACTGTTAAACCTAGTGTAATAATCTTGGACACTCCCCCCCGTATTCCTCTTAAGATTTTTATATTCAGAAATGATTTGGAGGGGGTTTTTCTTGATTTCCCACTTGTTTATGAATGTCCGGTAAAGGGAAGGGAGATCATGTATGCTGTTGGGAGTCAAGTTCTTAAACCATTTTTTAGCTTCTCCGCCTAGACTTTGGGCAAACATCCTAATCTTCATGGTTTCCTCTTCTAATTCCATGTAGTCAAAAGCATCATTTATTCTATCCACATGCTATTGGGAAGTGGTAGATTCAACCCTGGTAAAGTGAGGGATTCTGGACTGGTAGTCATTTGGCAAAGGTACCAAAGGTTGTGGTAAAACCAGGGGAGCATACCAAGCTGCCATGATAGGAGCTAATGGTGGATTTACAAGCAGAGGGTTTGTGAGGGGAGGCATAGGATGAAGCGGGGTGGTTCGTGTTATCACTCAGTAATTTCTCCAGGTTCAAGAGAAATAGTCGAAGGTAACCACAAACCTACTTCAAACTCCAGGATCTAGCCTTCCTAGGGTTCAGAGAGGGCTCTATCTTTAAAATTTAACTTTGTTTTGATTTGTAAATATTAGACTAGTTATGAAAGTGCGGCTTTGGTAGATTTGGTGGGAAAAATCACTTGAAAGAGCTGGATAGTGGGAAATCTATTTGTCCATTGGGCTATGGAGTCAAAATCAAGCTAACAGGACTAGGATCAAGGGAAAAAAGGTCAAATGTCTTCAGGGCAAGATAGATAAGCCTTGGAGATCTTGGAAATTTGTTTTTTTGAGATGGTATGATTGGGATAAAGGGCACTTAAGAATCCTTAAATCCAGAAAAGGGAAGTAATATGAGAGGTCAAACGAATGAGGGAGCAATTAAGGGTTCCCTACATTGGAAATAAAAGGAAAACATATAAATGATAACTAGTTAAAAACAGGGTGCTATTAACATATCCTGTAGTAATAATCCTAGTTATACATTCAGATTTAGCATAAACATAAATGGATGCATGTAACAGAGAAAAGAAACAATGACAAGTGAAGAAAATACTTCACTCCAAATAGCTCATCACAGGAATCTTGAAGTATGATGCCAATTTGCTTTGATCTAGCCTGCTACTCAAAGTTTTGACACACAAAAGATTTAAATTCCAATAAGAAATGACTATAACAATCCTAGAAATTTTATTCCACCAAAATACTTCAAAGAGTGAAGTATTTATACAAATTCTAAACTAGAATATCTTGAAAAAATATCAAGACTGGTTTACAAATATCTCCAACTGTTTTACATAAATAGAACTTAAGTAAATGATATTAAAAACTAATGCATATATTTGGAACTATTTTTTATGGATAGGTGATGACAAAGAGGAGAATTCAAATTTGATCTCAACTCTTAGTTGATGATGAGGCATCCACTAACTGTCTCCTTTCTTTGTGCATTATGCTCCAGCAATTCTGCAAACTTGGGGTCCAATGATACCTTTTTATTTATCAATACGAAATATATATGTAAAAAGTGAAAGAGGTTATTGTAGATAAATATGTTTTTGAGATAAACTTCTCTCAGTTCCCTAAAATTCTTCTCCATATGTTCACAATAGGCTCTGCAAACAGATGTGTAAAACAAAGTTTTCCATAGTCTGAAAAATAGGCTGTAAATATGTGCATGTATCTCTCATTCTGTAATACCTCTGCAAAAATTGAGATAGGTTTTTGTAGATGAGTCGCTTAGGAACAAAAATCTCCTTCATTTTTGTAATATGTATTTCTTATTGACCAAAATATTCTTTGCACAATGATGACTTAACAAGAATTTTCTGCAAAAAGTGCTTTCAAATATTGTTTAATATTTTCAAATCCATAATGGCTGTTAGAAAAGTGAGAGAGGTTTTTGTAGTTGGAGATATTAGTAACATAAACCTCCTTAAGTTGTGTAAAATTAATCTTGGATTGGTCACAATAAGTTCTGCAAAACAATGACTTTAAAAAGGAAATTTATGCAAAAATGTCCCTTCTTACTCCGTTTTCATCTTTTAACCTTACTGTTCTTTTAATTGTTTTTACTTTCACTTTGGATAAAATTCATTGTTGTTGAAATTATTTTCATATTTATTTACCATTTATTGCCTCCATGTTTTATTTTTACTGTTTTACCTTGACTACTCTATAACTTTGTTTTAACCCTTACTGTGACTTTCATCTAATACACTTTAACTGTCTCTGTTTTCACTGCAAACTGTTACTGCTCTGTTTCCTGTGTGAAATATTATTGTTCTAGGAAAATCTATTCAAAGTCATTTCCTTGTGAATTCTTGGAGTAAAACTGATCTTTAACTAGTATTTAGATTGTTTTATCCAAATTCTCCTTTTTCTAATGACCTTCAAAACAAAATAATTGTTAATGAAGCCCTGGCTGCAGGGAGGTGATAATGGCTTTAAGTGGTCACAGTACTGGATTTGATTTTGACACTTTGGAACCTTCAGGATTGCTAGAACTCTATTTTTTTACGCATCTTGATTTGCTTCTCCAAGTTTAAGTAGTTTGCAGAGGCAATTTTACTATAACAGAGGCTTAATTTAGCAAATTTGGCAAAATAGAGTCTCTTTTTGGGTTTTTTGCTCAATTAGGTTTATCAAAGAAGTTCTGAGGCTTTAAAATTGGTCTAAAATAGAAAACAAGGGTTTTCTGAGTTTCTGACTGAGAAATAGGGATAAAAACTCTTTCAAAAATGATCAGAGAGGGTTTAGGGTACCTACAGAGGCTTTCTGGTTCATTTTAGGGCTTGAAATAGACTAATAAACTGTGTAAACTCTTCAATTTCTTCAGAAACGGTGCGTAGTAGAGAAAAGGGTTTCTGGAAATTTTTTTCCAGATTTTGGCCTGTTTTTGGGACTTTTAGGCAATTTTTAATCGTTTTTTAAACTTTAAATGTGTTTGCTTTCTTTTAAAAGGTTTTTCAAATTGATTGCAGGTTCAAATTCTAGAAAAATACCTGTAATATGCAGGTATCGGGTTTTGGAACTATTTCTGAGGTTTTTTGAATAAGTTGATGGCTTCTGTAGCTTTTCTGGAGCAATGCGCAGCTCTTCGACAGTCTTCAGAAGTTTCAGGGAAAGGTTTTGCAGGTTTTGGGCATAAAAAATGGCAGAAAAAGGCTTTAACCGGGTTTCTTTACAGTCGGGGAGGCACAACAGTAGGTTCAAAACGCACAAATAAATGGACAAATTTATTTTCAAAGGTTTAATTGACATATTGGTCTCATTAAAGTGGCATTGAATGTAAGTCGCGTCAGGCGGGAGGGCGGTTTTGAATTTTCAAAGGGACAAGAAACCGGTGGTTATCGCGTAGGTTTTTGGTGGTAAGCGGTTTTAAACTAAACCCACGTGGTCCAATGGCTGAAGGGCACGTGGAGGAGAGAGGAATGTGAAAAACCACCCATTTCACGCGGCTGTGGAATTTGGAGGGTCAGGCATCTTTTTCATGTGATATCAAGTTTCAACCGTTGGATCTGAGAGTCATGTGCGAACGGTCAGGATTAGTTCGGGAGTTGCTTTGAAATGGGATGGTGGGACCGGGACAATATATGTATGCGGATGGGTTTAAAATGAGTTTAAACCTTTATGATATAGTTGATGGGTAAAGATTTTAAAACATATATATAAGGGTTTAATTAATATATATGGGTGCGGGCTTTTATGCATAGGTGGCCACAGTTTTTGAACTTTATAATTAAACCTTTGTTTAATTCAAAAACTTAGGATTTTATGAATATAGGTGGGGGTAATGTTTTTGTTTTAAAAACATTTGTGAGATGTTTTAATAAAACATATGCATGGCAGGTTTTAGTTTATTATATAGTTATTTTCAACTTTCACCATTGTCAAACCATAGGGGCGGGATATTTAAATAATGATAGTTTTAGACCAAAGGGCTTATAGTTTGGGATTTTTTATTTGTGCACATGGGGATAATAGACTTTGGTCTTAAACATTAAATAGTGGGTTTTTGGGTTATTTTAAATATAAGGGAATTAATAAATACGGGAGGGTACTTCTTAGGGATTTAATAAAAATATGTTAAAAGTTAATATGAAAAGGTAGTGAAATGTAAATAGAACACTTTTTATCTCCAAGCAAAGTGTATATGATAGAAAAAACAAAGCAATGTTGTCTTTTTTAATGTTTTACACTTTAACTTAGGACAAAGTGTATTTTTGGGGTTTTATGAACGCTTTTGAAGGGATGAAGTTAATTATTTTTAGGGTTGCAATTTTACTAAGTAAGAATGTGTCTTTACTTAGGAAAAAGGGGTTTTAATGTATGAATGAAGGGTTAATGATGATAAATGTGGGTTTAACATAAGAACTCAATATTTTTAACTAACTAGTCATCGAGCCTTGGGTCCTGTCCCAACAAAAGCCAGAGAAATGCTTTGAGCCTGTTTGACTGATAGCTTAGAATACTGAATACTCATAAGGGAAATTAGTGATTCTGCCCGATGATGTTTTATTTACATGATTTCTCCACTACTTTCTACCTACCCAACTTTATTTCTAACATTTTTTTCTTCATTTTGTAGGTGCATTTAGACTTGCAACCTTAAAACATTTTCTTTCAAAGCATAAAACTATCTAGATCTACCTTATTTCATCCGAGGGCTCAAATTAGACTGTTGAGCTCCTCATTATTATCTAAATATCTACTGATTTGTCAAGTTTAAACAGTTTGACAGATCTTTATTCTCTATCTAACAACATAAAATTGAAAACATGAAAAGTTAAGATTAGATTATTTGGATTAAAAATTTTAATATAACATATTAAGCCCCTTATAAATATATATCTTTAAATAATACATAAAAATTAACCTTTTTTATTAAACCTAAAATAGTTCATTAAATTTATAAAAAATTTTAGTTACCCTTTGTAAGCCTTCTTTAATATATATCAATTTAAAAATCCTAAAATTTTCTAAATAAATTTATTAATACCCTTAAACTTAAAAAAAATAAAAATAATAAAAATAAAAAAAAATAAAAAATGAAAATAAAATTAATAAATAAATATATAAATAAAAATTAAAAAATTTTAAGTACTGGTCGGCCTTTTTTAGCTCTTTCTCTCAACTATTTATCTACCCTAATCTTTTCTCTTCTTTGTAGATTGTCCTGATGATGAGTCTTGATTTAGACTCGAAACGTAGACTAAAAATGAAGACTGTGGATATTCTGAATTCTTTATCTGAAAATCTACACCACAGAAACCTCCAATCTATCATAAGATAAAATTGTTTAACTGATCATGGATTATGGCATTTATTGACACTCTGCACATAATAATTATTCTTGCAGTAAAGTAAAAGTAATGGCATTTGGATTTTCTCACTTTCAAATCTTATTTCTTTTCTTTTGGGGTTTATATTTTTCTAAGTCCTTTGATCTTTCTTTTAGGACTTTTTACCCTCTTTTTGGCTTTTTTATTATTTTTCATTTTTTTCAAAATATGGGAAAACAACTTGCAGAAAGCAAGGTATGTACATATTTACAAGACTATAAAAGTCAATTCAAAATTATGAATCCTATATTTATAGGACCCTAACAATGGCTTCACATGGGGATGGCATCTCCTAGTGAGATGTCAAGAACATCGTTGACTAGTAGCATGATCCTTTGAGCCAATCCTAAACATGCATTTTCTTTGTTATAAAATATCTGTGACTGAAACTCTTGGACTGAATTTACACTTTTTTCTGCAAACTAAAATCTGATCTGAAACTAAAAGGTGCTGCAACCTTCAAACCGAACTACTAAATCATCAATATCTTAGGGCCTTTGGCTTTCAAATCTTAATGAATTATTTCAAACTAGCTGAAAAATGAAAATTGAAATAAGCTAAAATCCTACCTACTTATTCTAATTAGTTGTCCAACTACTAGTTAGGTAAAATGAAATAGCCAATGCAACCATTTAAGCATTATGTACTTTGATAGATTTTGTTGCATGTGCTTGTTGATTGCCAAAACTGAAATTCTGCAACCTATTAGAAACTTGTCAACAAATGAGAGAATAAGGAAATACTTGATTTCCTTTGTTGACTCTAGAAACTTTTCAAAAGGATCTTCCAAGGTATATACACCAATGTTTAATTGATCTAAATAAATGTACATCTGTTCTGGATGACCTCCATGCCATGAGACTAAATTGTCATTTTTAACCTTTTTCCCTTGCAAAATCAACCTATGATTGTTCTGAGATACTTTCAGATTTTTAGATAAGATTTGTGATGATATGTCTATTGATTGTAATGTTTGACTGTTGAAACCTTTATCATCTTGATTCTGAAACTCATAGTTAGTTAATGGAGAAAGGCTTTGAATGCATTCATTATCCAACATATTGTTGGAAATATGATGCAATATGTTGTCCTTGATGGCAACCTACTTGGTGAAGTTGTCCTTGATGGAAACTGACTTGATGAGTTGTCTTTGGATAGCAACCTATTTGTTAATGATGTAAATCTGATGTATCTACAGAGCAGTTCAAAAGTAACAAAGAAAGAAATTCCGGTAAGTGCCAGAGTAATGATGAATAAGATATTTCACAATGCATACGCGAGTTTGTAAAGGCCAAGTCGCGTATGCACGCGGATAAGTACGTCCCAAGTCGCGTATGCCCTTTTGCGCTCCAAATTTATAATACCAAGGGACATTACCATGGTTTTGGCACATAGTATTGAGCGCTGTATGGTTTATTTGATTCCGTCCAAGAATACCATCGGAAGTTGTGTGGTTTTGGCTCATAGTATTGATAAACGCTAAATCTATTTAAGAAGAAGAAGATCATAGTGCAAAGTGTGCATGTGTAAGGGTTGTTGATGAATAAATTCCTCTAAGGAATATCTTCATGGTTGAACTCTGTTCTTAATTGATAGATCTGAATCTTTGATGCACCTATGGATATGATGAAGGTTCTAGATCTCTAGATCTAGAAATGATGAATCTCTAGGATGATCTGCAAAAGAAATGATGAAGACCTGGCGCAAGTTTGATGAAGAAATTGAAGAAATCTAGGTAAGTTTATAGATCTGATCTATTCTGCAAAATTTACCTTTTACAGATCTATACGCTAGTTTGTCTCGGTAAAAGCGCATATATACGCGGGTTCACTTAATAAAAAGCGCGTATGGAAGTTAGGGTTTCTGAAGCTTATCTACAGATATTACTTCTGTGATTTCTGTTTTCTCTCTGCTATCATTCAATGAAGACTACTTGAAGTTCTGGGCTGATTGAATATGGAGTATGCTGCTAATTTAATAATGAAAAAATCTAATCAATGAGTGAGAAAACATGGTTAAACTTGACTGAATGTCTAAAGGTTCTGCATTGCTGAGAAGGTGTCTCACTGAAAGTCTCAGATCTGAATATGAGATTGATCACATTCTGAAAATCAGTATTCTCAAGAGTATACTCAGGTCGATAAGAAGAAAAGCGCGTATACACGCAGCTTAGGTGAAGAGAAGTGGCGTATGCATTTCATGTTATGAAAAATAGTATGCACAGAGGCATACGCAGGTTGGTGAGCAGGAAAGCGCGTATACACGCGACTTCAGTAAAGAGAAGTAGCGTATGCTATTTGAATTGATGAATGTTCAGAGTTGAGTTTGTATCTGCATATTTTTTTTGAAGTCTGGGTTATCTCTGATATTCTGGTTACAGTAGTCTTACTTTTCTGATGGAAGTTTTGGGCAAAGTATGGTTGTTGATGTTAAGGGGTTGTATTGAAGCTGTTTTGATCCAGTATGAAAATTGTTGAAACGTGGTCTGCAGTGGATCTGAGGGTTGAAGCCTTCAGTATGAAAGTAGAAGCTTTCAGCCAGTATAAGCTGGTGTTGAAATCAGGGGGTCAAAGCTCCCTTCCAGGAGAGGCTGGTAAACGAGATCAGGGGGTTGGAGCTCCCTTCCAGTTCTAGCTGGAAAATGAGAGAAGTTTACAGCCTTCTGCAGGTAGAAGCCTGCGTACTGGTATAAGTCTGCGTCAGTACAATGTTGTAAAAGGTTTTCTATATAATAAAGATTGAAGACAGAGACGACAAAAGTAGTGGTTTTCTCCCGATTTGGGTTTCCACCTTAAATATTGGTGTTCATGTGTGTGATGCTTTATACTGTTGTTTACTGCTCATAACTTCTGATTATCTAGTCCTATTCATAACTGATAAATCTATTTAAAAGACCGATTCTCTAAATCTGAAAGATAAATCAGTATACGCTAGTTTCCTTCTATATTTCCGCGTGCATACGCTAGTGCAGTTCATAAAAACCGCGTATGGAAATCTACTCAAAGAAAAAATGAAAAAGTTTTCAGTCAACTCTAAATACTGATTCACCCCCCCCCTCTTAGTATTTTTCCCAACAATTGGAATCAGAGCAGGTCCTTCTGAAAAAGCTTAACCGCTAGAAGGAAGATCAATCAAGATAAGCAATCAAGATGGAACAACATCTATCAGGCCTCCGCTCTTCAACGGAAACAATTTAATCTTCTGGAAAACAAGGATGAGATCTTATCTTCAGTCTTTGGGAGAAGATGTATGGGCTATTGTTGAAGGAGGATATCAATATCCAGCCACAGCTCCAACAGATCCAACGTAAAGAAAGAATTATGAAACAAATGCAAAAGCGGTCAATGCTCTATTAGGAAGTCTAACTGAATCATAATTTGTCAAAGTCATGTAGCTAGATACAGGAAAGGCAATATGGGACAAAATCATTCTAAGTTATGAAGGTGATGCAAAGGTAAAAAGTGCTAAACTCCAAACTCTAAGAATTCATTATGAAAATCTAAAAATGCATAATGAGGAGAGGATTGCCAGTTTCTTTTTACGTCTTGATGATATTGTAAATCGTATGAGAAATCTGGGAGAAACTATAACCGAATCTACTTTGGTTGAGAAAGTTTTAAGATCACTAACGGCAAAATTTGAGTCAAAAGTTTCTGCTCTTGAAGAAAAGCAGGATCTTCAAAATCTTACTGTGGTGCAACTTCATGGCATACTAACTGCATGTGAAATGAGAAGAGGAGGACCATCTGAAGTCAAAGAAGCCGTATTTAGAGCTTCTACAAAAGGGAAAGAAGTACAAGAGACAGAAGGATCAGGATATATCTCAAAAGAAGATGAGGTAAATTTTGTAAAGAAACTCAAACTTGGCACATGACGGTTTAGAGGTAAGCTTCCTTTCAAATGTTTTTCTTGTGGAAGAGTTGGTCATTATGCTGCTAAGTGTCCTTACATAGAAACACATGAAAAGGGGAAGGAAGTAGCAAGAAGGAATAAGAATCGGTTTAGCACTAGAAAAAGTTACTATACTCATGAAGACAGTGATGGGTTATCTGACAGTGAAGAAGAATGTGAACAAGATCTTAGACTTCTCATGGCATTTGAAAAGGAATCTAGAGAAGAAAAAGATACTTTTATGGATGCTTTAGAGGACAATGATTTTCTTGATGAATTCAATCAACTGAAAATATGCTTAGAAGAAAGTAAAATATGCTTAGAAGAAAGTAAAATATCCATAGAAACTTTGAAAAATCAGCTTGAAGAAAAGGAGAAACACAATGAGAAATTAGAATGTGAAATAGTAAGTCTAAGAAGAGAAATTGAGAGAGTGAAGACTTTGAATCTTAGATTTGCTAAAGGATTTGAAACCTTAGATGAGATTATCAAGGTACAACGTTCTCCTCTTATAAAGACAGGTCTTGGATATATCGGAGAATCTTCTCAGGATTCAGCACCAAATTATCTAAAAGCAGCTACAGCTAGTATACAACATTCTGCCACTCAGCAAGGGAATAAAGATTCTTTACAGGTAAAGCACGACCATATCAATTCAAAGAACACTAACAAGAATACCTTTCAAAGAAACACCAATCAACAGGTAAATTCAAGTAGAATATTTCATGATCGCAGAAATTTCTTCTTTAATGGACAATGTTTCTCATATCACAATTTTGGTCATAAAGCTGTTCAATGTGTCGCATATAAAACCATCATGACAAGAGAAGAAAGAAAGAAAAGGAGTGATATTGGAACAAAGAAGAATACCTATAACAACTTTTCTCCTCTTCAAAATGAAGTTGAATGTGCTTATTGAAATAACTTTGGCCATGAAGAATCTGAATGTAGGAGCAAAGTCCGGCCAAAAGAGCATTTTCCTTCAAGCCCCAAAGCGTGGAAAAAGAAGGAATTACAGGTTGAAAATTGTGGCATAGATTTATTTGCAGAAGGTGAAGAAACTCAATGGTACATTGATAGTGGATGCTCAAAACACATGACAGGTGACAAAAACAGAATTCTTGCATATAGTGCGCTAGAAAAAGAAAAGAATGTTACATTTGGAAATGATACTCCTGTCGTCATTAAGGGAAAAGGGTCTGTTTTCCTAAAATAAAAGGTGAAAGCGAATAATGTCATGTATGTGGATGGATTAAAGCATAACCTGTTAAGTGTAAGTCAAATGTGTGATCAAGGAACTGAATTTGTCTTTAGTTCAAAAGAATGTGTGGTACGTGATCTTGATACAGGTAAAACAATTATAAAAGGAAAAAGAACTCCAAGCAACCTGTATGTATTGAAGAACTGCAAAGAACAATGTTACTTGAGTAAATTTTCAGAAAACTGGCTATGGCATAGAAGGTTGGGGCATCTAAGCTTCTCTCAAATCAACAAATCAAGCAAACTTAAAGCTGTTCGTGATCTTCCCAATATTACTCTACCTGAAAGTATCACATGCAAATCTTGCCAATTCGATAAGCAAACTAGAGTGCAATTTAATGCCAAGGAAGGATCATCAAGTAAGCCTCTTGAACTCATTCATACTGACATATGTGGACTTGTGAGGAAAAAGTCACCACGTGGTGAACAATACTATATCTTATTTATTGATGATTTCTCTAGGATGTGTTGGATTGGGTTGCTTAAACACAAAGATGAAGCATTTGAGAAATTTCAGATCTTCAAAGCACTGGTTGAAAATGAATTAGATCTAAAAATCAAGTGTCTTAGATCTGATCGAGGAGGAGAATATACTTCAGATGAATTCCTTGAATTTTGTGAACAACATGGCATAAAAAGACAGTTTACTATAGCTGGCACTCCACAACAAAATGTCGTAGCAGAAAGAATGAATAGAACAGTTCAACAAATGGCTAGAGCTATGCTTGATGATTCCGGAACACCTGACACATTTTGGGGAGAATCAACACATACAACGGTAAATATTCTTAACAAGGCACATGTTCATGTAAACAGTGATAAAACTCCATATGAACTCTGGTATGGTAATCCTCCCACTGTGAAGCATTTTAGAGTTTTTGGAAGAAAATTCTTTATCAAAAATAATGATGAAAAAATTGGCAAGTTTGAACCCAGAGCAGATGAAGGAATACTTCTTGGTTACTCCTCTAGGAGTAGAGCATATAAATGTTACAATAAAAGACTTCAAAATATTGTTGAATGTATTGATGTTGTTATTGATGAGTCTCCTGCAGCTCCAAAAGAAGAAAAACAAACAACAGATGAATATGATGATGAAATATATCCTTCTACTTCAAATAGAAATGATATGGACTGTGAACCCAATGAAGAACCCGAAGATGATTTATCTAAAAAAGCTCCATCCAAATATGTTCAAAAGAATCATCTAGAATCTCCAATTTTGGGAGAAAAGGGATCAGGTGTACAAACAAGAAGGACTATTGTGGGATCTTCTAGCTATCTGGCATTTCTATCCACTATTGAACCACATAATGTCAATCAAGCTAGCAAAGATGAATGTTGGATTCAAGCCATGAATGAAGAGCTTGATCAAATTGAAAAAAATCACACTTGGGAATTAGTACCAAGACCTCATGACAAAAATGTCATTGGAACTAAATGGATATTCAAAAACAAGTTAAATGAGAATGGGGATGTTATAAGAAATAAAGCTAGAATTGTTTGCAAGGGGTATGCTCAACAAGAAGGTATAGACTTTGAAGAAACCTTTGCTCCTGTAGCCAGACTTGAAGCCATAAGAATGTTTCTTGCTTTTTCAAGCTTCCAACAAATCAAAGTTTATCAAATGGATGTTAAATCTGCTTTTCTCAATGGTGATCTAGAAGAAAAAGTTTATATAGAACAACCAGAAGGATTCATTTTGGGAAATGATGAAAAACTTGTTTGTAGACTTAAAAAGGCTCTATATGGTCTCAAACAAGCTCCAAGGGCATGGTATTATTGTCTTGACAAATATCTTCATCAACAAGGATTTTCAAAGGGATCTGTTGATAGCAACTTATACACAAAAACTGAAAATGATAAACTATTGATTGTGGTTGTATATGTTGATGATATCATTTTTGGAAGTAATGAAGAATCTATGAGTCATAAATTTGCTTCTGTTATGCAACAAGAATTTGAAATGTCTTTACTTGGGGAACTAACATTCTTTCTTGGCTTGCAAGTGCAACAAGCAACATATGGCATATTCTTATCACAAGTAAAATACCTCAAACAAATCTTAAAGAAGTATGGCATGGAAGATTGCAAACCTGTAAATACACCAATGATAACTGGATGTAATCTCAGTTCTAATGATGATTTCCCCACGGTGAATCAACCGGAATACATATCTATGATAGGAAGTCTACTTTATCTCACTGGGACAAGACCAGACATCATGCATGCGGTTGGGATTGTTGGATGATTCCAAGCTAATCCAAAAGAGTCTCACCTTCAGGCTGTGAAAAGAATATTCAAATATCTACAAGGAACTCAAGACTTTGGACTATGGTATCAAAAGAATGCTGATCTTACTCTTCATGCTTACACTGATGCAGATTGGGCTGGAAATGTTGATGATCGGAAAAGCACTAGTGGTGGTGCATTCTATATGGGGCCCCGGTTAGTATCTTGGTTCAGCAAGAAGCAAAGCTCTATTGCCTTATCCATAGCAGAAGCAGAATATGTGGCTGTAGCATCATGTTGCACTCAACTTCTTTGGATGATGCAAACCTTACAAGACATTCAAATCAAATGTTCACCTCCTATCTCCATTATGTGTGATAATACAAGTGCCATCAGTATCTCAAAGAATCCTGTTATGAATTCCAAGACCAAGCACATTCCCATCAAGTATCACTTCTTACGTGAACAAGTGCTTGAACAAAAGGTGAAGTTGGAGTATGTTCCCTCCAAAGAACAAGTTGCTGATATATTTACCAAACCTTTACCCATGGAAGCGTTCGAATATCTTAGACAGAAGCTGGGAGTTGTCTCTGCCTCTCAGAAGATCAAATCTGCTTAAATTCAGAAGATTAAATTGGATACGCGGATTTCCTGAAGGACAGTCGCGTATATACGCGAGTTTAGAGACAGAAAACTGCGTATGAGTGTTTGCTGACAAAATTTTTCTGGGTCAGCATTCTTCAGCACAACTGTGGTGCTGTTGGGTATCTCTGGTGATGTTTCAGCTCTCGTATTTATATTTCATTCTCTGATATTTAATGAATATGCCTTGATGATTTGCTGTTGAAAGTGTTCAGGATGAACAAGCTAAGGGGGAGCTTTGGTCATATGGAAAGGATGTATTGTTGGCATTCTAATTATTTGCTGTGGTCTGATCTCATGCTTGAGATTATTTGGTCTTGATTGTATAAGTTATTTCTATATCTTGATGAAAAGGTCATGCTGAGACCCATGATGTAAATTGTTATATTCAGTCATGTAAGGACTTCTTCAAATTAGTAAACCCACTTGGTTGGGTAGTTGAGTCAAAATGTGTAAACCCACTTGGTTGGGTACTTGAGTCACATATGTAAATCCACTTGGTTGGATCATTGATGTAAGTATGAGTCCTTGGTAATAGGAAAGGTCATAGATTCATGTTCTTCATTGAAAAATATGTTTGAATATTCAGCGTGAACTCAGGGGGAGCATGGTAACTTCAGTGCACATCAAATCTACAAAGCTCTTCTTTCTACAAGAGAAGAAAAACCTTGTTTTGGTTTTGATCCGCTCTTTTCCATTGATGTCAAAGGGGGAGAGTATCATGGTGTTTGAATAATGGTTATAATCAATGTATCTATCTGTTGTGGTGATCAAACACCATCATGGTTGCCATCAAGTCCAAAGGGGGAGATTGTTGGCAATATGATGCAATATGTTGTCCTTGATGGCAACCTACTTGGTGAAGTTGTCCTTGATGGAAACTGACTTGATGAGTTGTCTTTGGATAGAAACCTATTTGTTAATGATGTAAATCTGATGTATCTACAAAGCAGTTCAAAAGTAACAAAGAAAGAAATTCCAGTAAGTGCCAGAGTAATGATGAATAAGATTTTTCACAATGTATACGTGAGTTTGTAAAGGCCAAGTCGCGTATGCACGCGGATAAGTACGTCCCAAGTCGCGTATGCCCTTTTGCGCTCCAAATTTATAATACCAAGGGACATTACCATGGTTTTGGCACATATTATTGAGCGCTGTATGGTTTATTTGATTCCATCCAAGAATACCATCGGAAGTTGTGTGGTTTTGGTTCATAGTATTTATAAAAGCTAAATCTATTTAAGAATAAGAAGATCATAGTTCAAAGTGTGCATGTGTAAGGGTTGTTGATGAATAAATTCCTCTAAGGAATATTTGCATGGTTGAACTCTGTTCTTAATTGATAGATCTAAATCTTTGATGCACCTATGGATATGATGAAAGTTCTAGATCTCGAGATCTAGAAATGATGAATCTCTAGGATGATCTGCAAAAGAAATGATGAAGACCTGGCGCAAGTCTGATGAAGAAATTGAAGAAATCTGGGTAAGTTTATAGATCTGATATATTCTGCAAAATTTATCTTTTACAGATCTATACGCTATTTTGTCTCGGTAAAAGTGCGTATATACGCGGGTTCGCTTAATAAAAAGTGCGTATGGAAGTTAGGGTTTTTGAAGCTTATCTACAGATATTATTTCTGTGATTTCTATTTTCTCTTTGCTATCATTCAATGAAGACTACTTGAAGTTCTGGGTTGATTGAATATGGAGTATGCTGCTAATTTAATAATGAAAAAATCTAATCAATGAGTGAGAAAACATGGTTAAACTTGACTGACTATCTAAAGGTTCTGCATTGCTGAGAAGGTGTCTGACTGAAAGTCTTAGATCTGAATCTGAGATTGATCACATTCTGAAAATCAGTATTCTCAAGAGTATACGCAGGTTGATAAGAAGAAAAGCGTGTATACACGCAGCTTAGGTGAAGAGAAGTGGCGTATGCATTTCATGTTATGAAAAAAAGTATGCACAGAGGCATACGCAGGTTGGTGAGCAGGAAAACGCGTATACACGCGACTTCAGTAAAGAGAAGTAGCGTATGCTATTTGAATTGATGAATGTTCAGAGTTGAGTTTGTATCTGCATATTTGTTTTTAAGTCTGGGTTATCTTTGATATTCTAGTTACAGTGGTCTTACTGTTCTAATGGAAGTTTTGGGCAAAGTATGGTTGTTGATGTTAAGGGGTTGTACTGAAGCTGTTTTGATCTAGTATGAAAATTGATGAAACATGGTTTGCAGTGGATCTGAGGGTTGAAGCCTTCAGTATGAAAGTAGAAGCTTTCAGCCAGTAGAAACTGGTGTTGAAATCAGGGGGTCGAAGCTCCCTTCCAGGAGAGGCTGGTAAACGAGATCAGGGTGTTGGAGCTCCCTTCCAGTTGTATCTGGAAAACGAGAGAAGGTTGCAGCCTTTTGCAGGTAGAAGTCTGCATACTGGTATAAGTCTGCATCAGTACAATGTTGTAAAAGGTTTTCTATATAATAAAGATTGAAGACAGAGGCGATAGCAGCGGTGGTTTTCTCCCGATTTGGGTTTCCACCTTAAATATTTGTGTTCATGTGTGTGATGCTTTATACTGTTTTTTACTGCTCATAACTTCTGATTATCTAGTCCTATTCATAACTGATAAATATGTTTAAAAGACTAATTCTCTAAATCTAAAAGATAAATCAGTATACGCTAGTTTCCTTCTATATTTCCGCGTGCATACGCTAGTGCAGTTCATAAAAACCGCGTATGGAAATCTTCTCAAAGAAAAAATGAAAAAGTTTTCAGTCAGCTCTAAATACTGAGTCACCCCCCCCTCTCAGTACTTTTCCCAACACATATCTGCTATTGGATCATGAAAAACTTGTGAGGATGGCTGCAATCTATTGGATATGGAATTCCATGGGACTTCATAAAATTCAACAAGTTGCTCATCCTTTTCTTTAATGATGTTATACCACATTTCCTTTAAAATTTGAAATAATTCAAAACATAGTGGTATGGAATTCTCCTGTGTTATTTGATCATGTATTTCAATGGGAACTGATAACTGTAATTGTGAAATTGAAATATCTTGATCAAGAGTTTGATTATCTTCTTTTTTGTCAATCATAATTCCTAAAGACTGATGATTATTGATTGCATTAAAGTCGTCACTAATAAACTGAAATGAAGAAAAAAAAAGAGGTAAACTTACCTTCACTTATTTCCAAAATCTGTATTCAGCCAATTCGGATAAGTTTCACAAATTAAAACAAAGTTAAACTTTAAAGAGAGAGCCCTCTCTGAACCCTAGGAAGGCTAGATCCTAGAGTTTGAAGTAGGTTTGTGGTTACCTCGGTGAGTTCTCTCTTCAACCTGGAGAAAATTCTCCTCATCGAATTGCAGAGGCAATTTTACTACAGCAGAGGCTTAATTTAGCAAATTTGGCAAAATAGAGTCTCTTTTTGGGTTTTTTGCTCAATTAGGTTTATCAAAGAAGTTCTGAGGCTTTAAAACTGGTCTAAAACAAAAAACAAGGGTTTTTTGAGTTTCTGACTAAGAAATAGGGCTAAAAACTCTTTTGAAAATGATCAGAGAGGGTTTAGGGTACCTGCAGAGGCTTTCTGGTTTATTTCAGGGCTTGAAATAGACTAATAAACTGTGTAAACTCTTCAAATTATTCAGAAATGGTGCGCAACAGAGAAAAGGGTTTCTGGAAATTTTTTTCCAAAGTTTGGCCTGTTTTTGGGACTTTTAGGCAGTTTTTAATTGATTTTTTAACTTTAAATGTGTTTTCTTTCTTTTAAAAGGTTTTTCAACTTGATTACAGGTTCAAATTCTAGAAAAATACCTGTAATATGCAGGTATCAGGTTTTGGAACTATTTCTAAGGTTTTTTGAATAAGTTGATGGCTTCTGTAGCTTTTTTGGAGCAATGCGCAGCTCTTCGATAGTCTTTAGAAGTTTCAGGGAAAGGTTTTGTAGGTTTCGGGCATAAAGATGGCAAAAAAAGGCTTTAACTGGGTTTCTTTACAATCGGGGAGGCACAACAGTAGGTTCAAAATGTGCAAATAAACAGACAAATGTATTTTCAAAGGTTTAATTGACATATTGGTCGCATTAAACTAGCATTGAATGTAAGTCGCGTCAGGCAGGAGGGCGGTTTTGAATTTTCAAAGGGACAGGAAACCAGTGGTTATCGAGCAAGTTTCTGGTGGTAAGCAGTTTTAAACTAAACCCACACGATGCAATGACTGAAGGGAATGTGGAGGAGAGATGAATGGGCGAAACCACCCATTTAACGTAGCTATGGCGTTTGGAGGGTCGGGCATCTTTTTCACGCGATATCAAGTTTCAACCATCAGATCTGAGAGTCATGTGCGAATGGTCGGGATTAGTTCAGGAGTTGCTTTAAAATGGGATGGCGGGACTGGGACAATATATGTATGCGGATGGGTTTAAAATGAGTTTAAACCTTTATGATATAGCTGATGGGTAAAGGTTTTAAAACATATATATAAGGGTTTAATTAATATATATGGGTGCGGGCTTTTATGCATAGGTGGCCACAGTTTTTGATCTTTATAATTAAACCTTTGTTTAATTCAAAAACTTAGGATTATATGAATATAGGCGGTGGTAATGTTTTTGTTTTAAAAACATTTGTGAGATGTTTTAATAAAACATATGCGGGGTGGGTTTTAGTTTATTATATAGTTTTTTTCAACTTTCACCGTTGTCAAACCATAGGGGCGAGATATTTAAATAATGATTGTTTTAGACCAAAGGGCTTATAGTTTGGGATTTTTTATTTGCTCACATGGGGATAATAGACTTTGGTCTTAAAAATTAAATAGTGGGTTTTTGGGTTGTTTTAAATATAAGGGAATCAATAAATATGGGAGGGTAATTCTTACGGATTTAATAAAAATATGTTAAAAGTTAATAAGAAAGGGTAGTGAAATGTAAATAAAGCACTTTTTATCTCCAAGCAAAGTGTATATGATAGACAAAGCAAAGCAGTGTTGTATTTTTTAATATTTTACACTTTAACTTAGGACAAAGTGTATTTTTGGGGTTTTATGAATGCTTTTGAAGGGATGAAGTTAATTAATTTTAGGGTTGCAATTTTACTAAGTAAGAATGTGTCTTTACTTAGGAAAAAGGGGTTTTAATGTATGAATGAAGGTTTAATGATGATAAATTTGGGTTTAACATAAGAACTCAATATTTTTAACTAACCAATCATCGAGCCTGGGGTCCGGTCCCAGCAAAAGTCAGAGAAATGCTCTAAGCCTATTTGACTGATAGCTTAGAATACTGAATACTCATAGGGGAAATTAGTGATTCTATCCAATGATGTTTTATTTACACGATTGCTCCACTGCTTTCTACCTACCCAACTTTATTTAACATTTTTTTCTTCATTTTGTAGGTGCATTTAGACTTGCAACCTTAAAACATTTTCTTTCAAAGCATAAAAATATCTAGATCTACCTTATTTCATTCGAGGGCTCAGATTAGACTGTTGAACTCCTCATTATTATCTACCTATCTACTGATTTTTCAAGTTTAAACAGTTTGACAGATCTTTATTCTCTATCTAACAACATAAAATTGAAAACATGAAAAGTTAAGATTAAACTGTTTAACTGATCATGGATTATGGCATTTATTGACACTCTGCACATAATCATTATTCTTGCAGTAAAGTAAAAGTAATGGAATTTGGATTTTCTCACTTTCAGATCTTATTTCTTTTATTTTGGGGTTTATATTTTTCTAAGTCCTTTGATCTTTCTTTTAGGACTTCTTACCCTCTTTTTGGCTTTTTTATTATTTTTCATTTTTTTCAAAATATGGGAAAACAACTTGCAGAAAGCAAGGTATGTACATATTTACAAGACTATCAAAGCCAATTCAAAATTATGAATCCTATATTTATAGTACCCTAGCAGTTCGCACAACGGTGATATGGATGGGTGTGGCGGAAGTACTTGGACCAACAGACTGATTTTGAGCAGATTTGGTATGGAAAGAGCTGAAGTGGTGGAGAAGCTGAAAATTAGGTGGGGTAGAAGGAGAGGCTTTTCTACTAGAACTCTGCTGCAAATCTATGGGCTCGAGGTTAGTATGGTCAATCTCATTGTGTGACTTGGTTCTAAAAAGGTTTTTCGTATGGTGCAAGTCAAGCTGAGAATCTTGCAAGGCTGTGAGATGTTTAGGGACAGAGCTTGCTTTATGAATGGTTCCAACAGTAGTTAATTTTCCAGTTTTAAAAGTTTGCCACAAAAAATTTTCTGGGTCATCAACTATAGCAGGAGGGTTTGGATCCGGATGAGATCTGGTACTGATTCTTCGTGAAGCCAGATTTCAAACTCAAAATTTAGAGAGGCTAAAAGTTTATGACTGCTTGTAGAAGACTGACCTCTCTAGGTGTTGTTGAACTCGCACAGTGTGTGAATAGGCTTCTAGACTTCTCAGGGCTGATTTGACACAATCCTACAGGAGTCTATGGACACTAGTAAAGTTAGAAGGCCTACTAGAGGCTAGTGGAGTCGCCAGGTGCAAATTTTTAGTTGTTTTGAAGATATGTGTATATAGTCCACAACCAATACTGACAAAAAGCCAATATGGGAATTTTTTGGGGTTTTCTGAGTTCCTATATGTAGCCCCAAGGTTTTTAAGAGTGTCCTACAGCTGAGTCATCATTTTTCTAGGATGGTGAGATAATCAGATTATACTCTTTGGCTATCAACTTGAGTTCTCTATGATTTTATAAGGCTTTCCGAAGTCCCAAGGGATGCTTAGATTTTCACTGACATCAGAGGTTGGATCATGATCACCATTGTGTTAGTGATAGTGATGAAGTGGTTATAAATCATAGGATAATGTTTCAATCAAGGGTTTCTAAATGCTTTAAGGATATCTAAGCTTGATACTTACTCAAAATGTCCCACCGTGATCGCCATTATGTTAGTGTCCTGTGATTTAGCAGATTGGTAGACCAAATGCACAGGGTAACATCAGACTAGTCTTTGGAGTCCTAGGACCTAGCCTTCCTAGACTCAGAGAGGAATCTCTCTATTATGCATGAAGGATGTGAACTTGTTCGCTTTAGATGGTTGATTTTAGGCTAGTTGTTAAGTGTAGGGTTTATTTGTTTGTTTGGTTGGGTAAGATGATTAAGTAGGATAGGTGGAATGAGAGGTTTATCAAACATTGGGCTATGGAGTCTATGAAGTCATTGATATATCAATAGTGAATCAGGGTACATCACAGGGAAAATCTAGTGTAGTCAATGGATATTTAAATTTTATGGGTGAGGTGATGTTATGGCCTAAATCTACCTCAGGCTGAAGGAAGGCAGAGTCTAGGGTAACATCAAACCACACTTAATCTAGTAGCTAGCCCTACCAGATCAGGAGAGGGCTCTCTCTGGGTCAATCTCAGCAAAAATAATCAATGAGGCTTGAGATGACTTGAAATAAAGGCTAATTTTAGGCTAGGTAAATATGTGAGAGAGTTTGATTTGATTTTGAGGGTTTTTGTTGGAATCAAAGGGAAAGGCAGATTTTGGGTCCGAGAAATGACCAGTTTTGCAGAGAGCTGAATGGGGCAAGGAAGGCAGTTGTTTTGATGCTTCGAATTGAATGAAATGGATAGCTCAGACCGAGGAGGAGTTGAAGAGGGCAAGAGGCTTTCAAGAATCCTCTTCAGACAGTAGAAAACATGGAAAATTAAACAAAACTTCAAGGTAGAGCACTACAAATCTAATGGATTCCACCTTTATCACTTATTTGTTTAATTTAAGAATAAATGAGAAGGGAAATGATACACATGAAACTTCAGTAAACTTACAATCACAGAGAGAAACACACCATCAAAACATAGAGCCACATGGATCCCAAAGAGTGCTGCAAACCCTGGTCTATTCCTTTGCCAAAATGCAGAGATGAAATGTACAATGAAGCTCAAAGCAATCCCAAGTGTCCAACCATGAAAATGACTGAGAAAATACAAGATATAAGTAAGCCTAACTCATGCCCATGCCTCTAGGGGTCGAGCTCACCATTCTAGGAGCTGTTTTGACAAGATATAAACTAATAACTAGAAAATAGGCAATGAAACAACTTGCTTCTATAAGATAGGAAACTGATTCATTCAGTTACATTTCACTTTTTGGTGAATGAATCTACTTGGATGAGTAAAAATGTGCCAAAATTACATCAAAGTCATGAAATTACATCAAGTTACATCAAGAGTTTCATATTTGGAGATAAAAAAGTCAAACTGGCCCAAACTAAGCGAAAATTTGAGCTGCTGAGTGAAAAAGGAGCCAAAATTCCCAATGCGCCGTGCCTGAAATCTCTATGCGTCACGCCACTTTGGAGCTGATTTTTAGGGCCTTCCCGGAGTCCAAATTGAGTGCAGGATAGCTCGTTGGAAAGCTCTGCCTGTCTAATTTTAAAAAAAAGTGAAATTTCTGAATTTGGTTGCCATTTTCCCCTCCAAAAATGATTTTTCCCAACACTGCTTCCTGTGCATCCAAAAAGTGGCAGAAAGGTCATTTTTAAGGTGTTTTTGACCCTTTAGGCAACCCAAAACTTGTCAAAATCCTTCGGTAATGGGTAGGCATGCATAAATTTTCATGAAAAATCCAGAAATGAAAAATTTTCTTCAAGAGGAGCTGCCAATTATAAGCGCGCGCCAAGTGGCGCTATGCGTCGGGCGGAAAAATTTGTGTTAAGGCCAAAAAAATCAAAATTGACAAAAAATTTCCCAAATTTCTTGAAATTTGGGCTGAATGTCCACCATCAAGCGCTATGCTGAGCCAAAGAAACTTCGGCCAAAATTTGGAGTCTATCATGCCTTTTGCGACGCTTTAATGCCCTCTTTAACTTTTCCTTCAGGATCTTGATTCGCACCTTGCAAACATGATTTATTACCCAATAGTGATTCTTCATGTTCCTCAACATGATATTTTCCTTGTTAGCTTTCTCCAAAAACCTTTGGTCTCCTTGGTGCATGAAATTCGGTTGTAGAGTCACTGTGTTTCCTTCATCTCGGTCACAAGAGGAATCTTTCTCCAAGTTTTCCAAAGTCTATATTGTTTTGGATGAATATGATAAGTTTAGTGCCTTTGGTTTTGTTGCCAAATGTCTGATAATATGTGAGGGACTATGGAGGGAGAGGATAGGGAAGATGATGGGATATTACCAAGTGCAATTTTCCAATTGAAGAGTTTAGGGACAGTCACTAGGTTTTTTGGGATGGCCTTGGGGGTTTGGAAAATTTGTAATTAGGATGGGACAATAGAAATTTGGGATAGGGAATGAGTGAACTTATGGATATGAGGGATATGGAAATGTGCTGATGGGACTAGAAAAACAGTGAGGAAACAAAATGATGTGGTAGTGATGGCATATGAACCAAACTCTAAACCCTAAGGAAACAATTCTTGAGCAAGAAAATAGGGTTTGAATTTTCTTCACCTATTGAAACACCATAAGCACTGATGGAAACTCATACATTGGAAATATGGAGATGTTAACTTAGTGGTGGAATGAAGAATTTTCAATTTTGGAGCTTTTGGAGGAATATTTGAATTGATTTCAGGCTTTTTAGCCCAATGCGTAGCGCCAGTTACAAAATTACACTGCAAACCACTGCCCAATGCGTAGCGCCATCTCAATGCGTAGCGCCTTTTTTCAGGAGGATTTTGGAGGCCTTTCCGGTGTCCAAATTGGGAACATGATAGCTCGTTGGAAATATTATTGAGTATAATTTCGAACCCAACTAGAATTTTTCAATTTGGAGTTCATTTACCCTGTCAAAAATCAAATCTCCCAAGACTGGTCAAAATGTGCAAAATGAGGCTGCCTCAAGGCAGAGTGCTGTTGCAGTCAACTTTTGAAGGTCTTCCGCAACTCCAAATTGAGCTCATGATAGCTCATTGGAAAGATATTTGTGTATAGTTAGCATTTGACTCATCAAGAAAGTCATTTGGCCAACCAAGCTAGGAGAAATCCTAATGTTCCGAAGGTCACTTCAGAGGTGCATCAATTCTCCTGAGGAAACTGTATTTTTGACATTTCTCTAAAACCATGACACCTGTGTAAAACGTGAAGGAGGTTTTTCTTACTTTTCCTATTATGGACAAAAACCTCTCTCATTTTCCCAAAATTCATCTTTTATTTCTCAGAAAAAGAATTGGAGTAAAACCTATCCCGATGTGTGGAACAAGGGATTTGTCGAAATGAAGCGAAACGAAGGGGATAAGGGGCTTCTAAATTCTTGAGAAAATTTTGGGAAGTAGGGTGGGATGTTAGGAAGCATGGGAAAGTGGAATTTCAGAGATTGAGTGAGGGGAAGGGGTCAAAAAGGGAAAAACACAGGCCTAACCTAGAAAATTGCCAAGTTGTAGCGAGAAACTAGGGTTTGTGCGAAAATGAGGAATTTGGGGGATCTCAGTGATGGGAAGTGTTTGATAAGGTAAATTAAGGATAGGGGAAGGTGTATGAACATCAAGATACAAGTTTTGCTGACGATTTGACCATCCAAGAGAAATTACCTTCAAAACCTTAGGAGAGGGAAATGAACCTTACCTAGGCACAACTGAAGCATGAACAAGGTGTAAAATGACCCAGTGGAACTTGACATGATGATGAAAACCCTATGAATGATGGTACACTCAGCTGAATGGTGACATGGACCGACATTTGAACAAATTTGACACGAGTAAAAGAAAACCCTAGACCTAATACCTAGTGACCAAATTTTACTTGAAGACTCACTGAAATGACAAAATTTGACCTTGACATATTAAAATCACTTTGTAAGAGAAATTTTGATCACTGGAGGAAGGATGCAAAGGCTGACACTAACATTGGCTCCAATGGGGATGGTAGCTCCTTGGAGGTGCCAAGAACTACAGATCTTTGGAAAGCAGACAATGCCTTCAGCCATTGGGCAATGGGGTCAAAAAACTCAAGATGAAATGCATGACTGAAAACTGATGACTTGACGACACAAATTGACTTTCACTCAACTAAGAACTGACTCGATACTTAAACACAACTGAAAAACTGGAAATATTCTCAATATAAAGCTTATTCAATATAACCTACTCTAGTTGTTCCATTCATCACCTGATCAAGTGAAATGAAACAACCAATGCAACCATGTAAGCATCCTAGCTGCTGTTTGGATTCTCCACAAGTGCTCGCTTATAAAAAACAAGAGAGAACTACCGAAAGGAAACTCCCATGAAAACTTGTGAACAGATCCGTTGAATACTATGGATTCTCTATCCGCCTCCAAAAACACTGCATAAGGATCTTGAAGTTCATGCACACTGGGACTTAGCTCATCCAATGGATTACTTCTCTTCTCCTCATACCATGAATGCAAACTTTGTTTTGAGCTTTGTGACAAGACTCCTGCTAAAAATGACAAAGAGACCGGCTGTCGGATCAAGTTTATATCAGCACACGTTTCAAGCTTACATATAGTCAATGGAGAAAGGCTTTGACTGCAAACATCATCCAACACATCATCTATTGGATCGTGAAAAACTTGAAAAGACTGAAAAGACTGATGCAACCCATTTTCTATTGGTTCCGATGAGATTACATGATTTCCTACAGGCTGCTCATTTGAAGATTTACTATGCAATTTACCCTTCAAAAACTGAAATGATTCAAAACAAAATGGTACGAAATCATCTTGTATCATTTGATCATATGTGCCAGCTTCCATGTCTTCATCTGCAACTTGAAAATCAATGGCATTCAGGGGCTGCAAATCTGGATATGGGAAGTCTTGAACAAGGTTTTTATTTCCCTCAAGATGGTCCAAATCAAGACTTGTTGACAGTTGATTTCTGATTGCATGGAAGTTGTCTCTGATGAACTGAAACGAATCAAAACAAAAAGGCAAATATCCTTCACTTACTTCAAAATTTGCTGCACTTTCCTCGTCACTGTCATAGCTGATATGCATCGGTTGATCACTGTACTCGAGCTCCTAAAAGTGAACTTCCTCCTTCCACAAACTAGTTGCTGATTTGTCTGCAAGATTAGCTTCTATTTGGAGAACATAATCATCATCATACTGACCAAACTGAGGCAAATCATCAGTATAAAACACATCATCAAGAATACATGTCATATCAACAGATCTCTCTTCTCCAAGATGATCTACAAAACAATCATTATCAGATCTATGACAACTGGGATAAGAAACAAAATATTTTGGATCAGCAACTTGTTCTTCTTCAATCTGTGAGCCATGGGCTTGAACGTTATACTCATTCCTTGTGGTGATATTTTGCATCAACTCTTCTACTGCACTTACCAACATGTCAAGCTTTACCTCTAGAGATGTCGATTCCTCCGGATCTATGTTTTTCATCTCTTCTTCCTTCAACCTTGCCCTTCGAATCTGCAAATGAGCCTCTACATCTACTGCACTGTTTTGCATCTCTTCAAGTGTTGCAAGATTCCTTTCTCTCATCTGAAACTCCATTTCCGGATCAAAGGCACCCGGGTAGTGCAAGAGAGCAGATCCAGGAGGAGGCCTTATATCTACTGGCATTGAATAATAAAATTTGTTAAATCTGGTAGAAAACTGTTGTACTGTCTCCCCTGGTTGTCTTTTCAGCTGGTTATACTCTTCTATAATCAAGAAAGGGTTCTGTCTGACCACCCACCTGTCGAGGAAAAATTTGACGAACTGCTGGAAATCTGAGATGCCCGCATCAGGTAGGGCTTTGAACCAACTCTTGAATTTTCCTTGAAAAGAAAGAGCAAAAAGCCTAATACTAACATCCTCTTCATCAACTTCAAAAAGGTCAAGAAAAGACTCAAAATTTAGAACAAGTCTCTCAACAGTGATATTGTCACGTTCACCATCAAATCTTGGTAGATATAGATCATGATTTTTAGGGAAAGCATGGGATATAGGAGGTAAAATCAGAGGATTGTATCGATCTGGAATTTTAAAAGGTATAGGGGTATGTACAAATGCTGCAGAATCATTCTTGGTCTCTTGATGTTCATCAGTTTGAAGATGGTCATCACAAGATTCGAAAGGAAGGTCTTGATCAAGCTCAAAAGCATGCAAAGTTTTGGTATTTACAATCTTCAAAGGGAAGGAATCAAATGCAGGCCAAGGATCTTTTCTCAAATACAAAATACAAGAGAGAAGAAATAATTTATGAAAAAGAACAAAATGTCTTGGATGAAATTCCAACTTGGATACCTGATCTTTCCATATTGTCCTTTCATGTTTCTGCTGATCAGTCATCCTCCAGTGGAGTCCTTGGATTTGATCTCGAAACTAATTTAGAGTCGCTAGGTGAATGATTTCAGCCTTTCGATGTATGATCGTTGTCCACCATCAACAATCAGATCTGAACTTGATTAGATCTTACTGAGGAAACCAGATGTTCAGTTCATAAACTAGACCGGAGATTGACTGAAGTAGCATTCATCTACTTTCGCTAATGCAAAGCAAGAGCGTTTCAAAGGCTACCTGGCTAACTTCAGGCTCCGTTTGTAGTTTATAAAGCAAACAAAAAAACTTTCATCCCTAGTATGGTCACCACTATGTTATGGCCTAGATCTACCTCAGGTTGAAGGAAGGCAGAGTCTAGGGTAACATCAAACCACGCTTAATCTGGTAGCTAGCCCTACCAGATCAGGAGAGGGCTCTCTCTGGGTCAATCTCAGCAAAAATAATCAATGAGGCTTGAGATGACTTGAAATAAAGGCTAATTTTAGGCTAGGTAAATATGTGAGAGATTTTGATTTGATTTTGAGGGTTTTTGTTGGAATCAAAGGGAAAGGCAGATTTTGGGTCTGGGAAATGATCAGTTTTGCAGAGAGCTGAATGGGGCAAGGAAGACAGTTGTTTTGATGCTTCGAATTGAATGAAATGGATAGCTCAGATTGGGGAGGAGTTGAAGAGGTCAAGAGGCTTTCAAGAATCCTCTTCAGACAGTAGAAAACATGGAAAATTAAACAAAACTTCAAGGTAGAGCATTGCAAATCTAATGGATTCCACCTTTATCACTTATTTGTTTAATTTAAGAAGAAATGAGAAGGGAAATGATACACATGAAACTTCAGTAAACTTACAATCATAGAGAGAAACACACCATCAAAACATAGAGCCACATGGATCCCAAAGAGTGCTGCAAACCCTGGTCTATTCCTTTGCCAAAATGCAGAGATGAAATGTACAATGAAGCTCAAAGCAATCCCAAGTGTCCAACCATGAAAATGACTGAGAAAATACAAGATATAGGTAAGCCTAACTCATCCCCATGCCTCTAGGGGTCGAGCTCACCATTCTAGGAGCTTTTTCAACAAGATCTAAACTAAGAACTGGAAAATAGGCAATGAAACAGCTTGCCTGTATAAGATAGGAAACTGATTCATTCAATTACATTTCACTTTTTGGTGAATGAATCTACTTGGATGAGTAAAAATGTGCCAAAATTACATCAAAGTAATGAAATTACATCAAGTTACATCAATATTTTGACATTTGGAGATAAAAAAGTCAAACTGGCCCAAACTAGGCGAAAATCTGAGCTGCTGAGTGAAAAAGGAGCCAAAATTCCCAATGTGCCGCGCCTGAAATCTCTATGCGTCGCGCCACTTTGGAGCTGATGTTGAGGGCCTTACAGGAGTCCAAATTGAGTGCAGGATAGCTCGTTGGAAAACTCTTTCTGTCTACTTTCCAAAACAAGTGGAAGTTCTGAATTTGGTTGCCACTTTCCCCTCCAAAAATGAGTTTTCCCAACATTGCTTCCTGTGTGTCCAAAAAGTGGCAGAAAGGTCATTTTTAGGGTGTTTTTGACCCTTTAGGCAACCCAAAACTTGTCAAAATCCTTAGGTAATGGGTAGGCATGAATAACGTTTCATGAAAAATCAAGAAATGCAAAGTTTTCTTCAAGAGGAGCTGCCAATTATAAGCGCGCGCCAAGCGGCGCTACGCATCGGGCAGAAAAATCTGTGTTAAGGCCAAAAAAATCAAAATTGACAAAAAGTTTCCCAAATTTCTTGAAATTTGGGCTGAATGTCCACCATCAAGTGCTATGTTGAGCCAAAAAATCTTCAGCCAAAATTTGGAGTCTATCATGCCTTTTGCGACGCTTTAATGCCCTCTTTAACTTTGCCTTCAGGATCTTGATTCGCGCCTTGTAAACATGATTTCTTGCCCAATAATGATTCTTCATGTGCCTCAACATGATATTTTCCTTGTTAGCTTTCTCCAACAACATTTGGTCTCCTTGGTGCATGCAATTCGGTTGTAGAGTCACTGTGTTTCCTTCATCTCGGTCACAAGAGGAATCTGTCTCCAAGTTTGCCAAAGTCTATATTGTTTTGGATGAATATGCGAAGTTTAGTGCCTTTGGTTTTGTTGCCAAATGTGTGATAATATGTGAGGGACTATGGAGGGAGAGGAGAGGGAAGATGATGGGATATTACCAAGTGAAATTTTCCAATTGAAGAGTTTAGGGACAGTCACTAGGTTTTTTGGGATGGCCTTGGGGGTTTGGAAAATTTGTAATTAGGATGGGACAATGGAAATCTGGGATAGGGAATGAGTGAAATTATGGATATGAGGGATAGGGAAATGTGATGATGGGACTAGAAAAAAAGTGAGGAAACAAAAGGATGTGGGAGTGATGGCATAAGAACCAAACTCTAAACCCTAAGGAAACAATTCTTGAGCAAGAAATTAGGGTTTGAATTTTCTTCACCTATTGAAACACCATAAGCACTGATGGAAACTCATACATTGGAAATATGGAGATGTTAAATTAGTTGTGGAATGAAGAATTTTCAATTTTGGAGCTTTTGGAGGAATATTTGAATTGATTTCAGGCTTTTTAGCCCAATGCGTAGCGCCATCTCAATGCGTAGCGCCAGTTACAAAATTACACTACAAACCACTGCCCAATGCGTAGCGCCATCTCAATTCGTAGTGATTTTTTGTAGGAGGGTTTTGGAGGCCTTTCTGGTGTCCAAATTGGGCGTGGGATAGCTCGTTGGAAATCTTATTGAGTCTACTTTCCAACCCAACTAGAATTTTTCAATTTTGAGTTCATTTACCCTGTCAAAAATAAAATCTCCCAAGACTGGTCAAAATGTGCAAAATGAGGCTTCCTCAAGGCAGAGTGCTGTTGCAGTCAACTTTTGAAGGTTTTCCTCAACTCCTAATTGAGCTCATGATATCTCATTGGAAATATATTTGTGTCTAGTTATCATTTGACTCATCAAGCAAGTCATTTGGCCAACCAATATAGGAGAAATCCTGATTTTCCCAAGGTCACTTCAGAGGTGCATCAATTCTCCTGAGGCAACTGTATTTTTGACATTTCTCTAAAACCATGACACCTGTGTAAAAATTGAAGGAGGTTTTTATTACTTGGCCTATTATGGACAAAAAAATCTCTCATTTTTCCCAAATTCATCTTTTATTGCTCAGAAACATCATTGGAGTAAAACCTATCCCGATGTGTGGAACAAGGGATTTGTCGAAATGAAGCGAAACGAAGGGGATAAGGGGCTTCTAAATTCTTGAGAAAATTTTAGGAAGTAGGGAGGGATGTTAGGAAGCATGGGAAAGTGGAATTTTAGAGATTGAGTGAGGGGAAGGGGTCCAAAAGGGAAAAACACAGGCCTAGCCTAGAAAATTGCCAAGTTGTAGCGAGAAACTAGGGTTTGTGCAAAAATGAGGAGATCTCAGTGATGGGAAGTGTTTAATAAGGTACATTATGGATAGGGGAAGGTGTATGAACATCAGGATACAAGTTTTGATGATGATTTGACCATCCAAGAGAAATTACCTTCAAAACCCTAGGAGAGGGAAATGAACCTTACCTAGGCACAACTGAAGCATGAACAAGGTGTAAAATGGCCCAGTGGAACTTGAAATGATGATGAAAACCCTCTGAATGATGGTACACTCAGCTGAATGGTGACATGGACCGACATTTGAACAACTTTGACATGAGTAAAAGCAAACCTTAGACCTAATACCTAGTGACCAAATTTTACTTGAAGACTCACTGAAATGAAAAAATTTGACCTTGACATCTTAAAATCACTTTGTAAGAGCAAGTTTGATCACTGGAGGAAGGCTGCAAAGGCTGAAACTAACAGATGAGATGGACATTAAGTTTTGGAAACAAGGTAGGGCAAATGGCAGTTAAGAATCCTTTGTCAAATAACTATGAACAATAAGGTCTTAAATAATGATAAGCAAAGATACTAATCATGAGATAGGGCACACCATTTACTCAATGACGATACTTTAAACCAATAAACATTCAAGAGACACAATTCCAATGAAATATAGAAGCCGAGAAACTCATTTAACTTCTAGTGATTCCACCTTCAAGCTTTAGAAAACATATAAGAGACAAATAACATCAATAAATGAAGAGGGAACTCCTAAACATCATTCATTAAACTATAAAGAACTTTGAGGCAAGCTGATAAGCATATAAAAAGGGAAATATCGAAACAAGACCTCTTTATCTTAACCTAACAACCAATACATCAAAGAGAGATTTCAAGATAGAGTTTAGATAGCATCAAACAAGTAAGGATTACCATGAATCATATTTGTAAACTAGCATATTAATCCAATAATGAAATAGACAAGCTTAAGTGGTCCTAAGGAGAAACTAATAATTCCTTAAACTAATTCAGTAGAGGAAAACATACAGACAATAGCAAATAGGAGGACTGAGGTGCCTCAAACAACATTTCTCATCCTATACTCTTCTGTGCTATTGCAATATAGAAAGATGGACATATGATAAACAATAAAACATGAACAAATAAGAGATACATCACCATTAACTAAACTCAGGGATCCTGCAAGCAAGCCTTTATCATCATCAATAAAGGAAAATCATCCACAAGCTCCACAACACCAAATTGCTCTTCAAACTCCAAAAACCATGTATTGCTCTCAAACAAATCAAAAGCCCACAATTACAATGAATCCTCATGCTCTATATAACAAGCAAGGAGGAGATAAATAATATCGGCTTTATTTTGGATTTGAGCTCGATGGCCAGCGTTAGGGTTTCGATTTGTTCTGTTGCTGCCCCTGCCGACGCAGCTGCTCTATGCCTCGTTGCTGTTGCCGCTGTGAAGTATTCTGGGGACGGTGTCGATGCATCCCCCTACCAAGCGCTGCCTCTCCCTAGTCTGAACACCTCATCAAAGAATGTTACTGCTGCTATTCATTCAGCGAGCACATGAATTGCAGAGTCCTTGGGCGAAGCAGACTTCATTACTGCAAAGAAATACTGCATCAACCCTTTGGTACCTGTGGCAGCCTCCCTTGGATACAGAGGCTTCTCTCTACCCCAGGGTCATTATGTAGCTCTTCACAGGGTAGATACAACAGGTTTCACAAAACGCTCTGTTTCGGCCTTCGTTTGCACCTTGAGGCAACGACGACCCTTGGATCAGCTCGTTGGGTCTGCAGTGGGGTTTCTGAGTGGTAGAAAATTTCTTGCTTCCTCCTCCAAACCTCAGCTGGGCCAGGTGGAGTTGGGTTTCCCGTGCTCCAACTCTTTTCCTTCTCTGATCTGTACTAATAAGAAGGGATTAAAAGATTACTTTGCCCCATTTTAGATCCAGATTTCATCTATTTCAGGCAACACCATTCTGCAATGGGTTTGCTCTTCGGACTTGGTGCAAAACCTCAAGTTAAACCTGGAACATCGGATTGGGATACCCTCGGTCCATCAGAGACTCCTATTCCAAGGTAAATAACTTGAGTACTTTCTTCCCCTCTTTTTTTACAACATTAAAAGAAATGATTCTATTGTGTTAACCCTTCGTTTGAGAGGAGGTGTAGCTGGACAGTCATCTTCAGCTCCCACTTTCTCCTACAAAGATGTTGTCCATTCTCAGATCCCCCATCCCCAGTCTTCTTCGAAAGCAGCTCAACCAACTATGGCTCCCAAGCCATTTTTGGTGGATAAATTGGAGGAAATTTCTTCTATCAAATTCTCTGATCCTGGGATTGACGAACTCAACCAGGAATTTGCAGAATCTGAAATCATATGCAGATTTAATGGTCTGTGGCCTTGCATTGCAGATTTATACCAATGGATCCATAACAACTGGAATAAAAAAAGCAAGATCTAATTATGCTCTAAAGGCTTCTTCATTGTGGCTTTTGAATTAAATGAAGATTACCAGAAAGCCTTAACGGGAGGCCCTGGTTCTGGGGCACGGCTGGGCTTTTCCTCACCCCATGGTTTCCAGACTTTGACCCTTCTACAGATGTCATCACCAAACTTCCCATTTGGGTCAGGCTTCCAAACCTTCCGGCACATCTATGGCATATATCTGTTCTCATAGCCATTGGAGACACCTTAGGACGCTACCTCGCTACAGATACCTCAAGAAGGGAGAAAGGAATCTACACCTACGACAGAATTTGTGCGGAAATAGATATTAGCAAAGGACTGCCGGATCAGATCAACCTCAAGATTTGGGATTTCCATTGGTCTCAAACCTTGGATTACGAAAATACAGCCTTCCGTTGCTGCCATTGTCATCAAACGGGGCACCTCCAAATTTATTGTACCCAGTTCTTTGAGAAAAAGAAGAATCTAAATCGCAAACCCAAATCCAAGAGCTGGAATCCCTGTGTCCCCCCCCCCCCCCCCATGTATGATTCAGACTCCTCCAGCTCGGATGAGGAGGAAATAGTAGTAGATGGGCAGAATGATGGGGCTCTACCGGATGCCCCCTTCGCCAGTCCTGGGGACCCCTCTGGCCCGCTGTTCTCTCAGAAACGCTCTCACGTGTCTTCGTCCTCTGATTCTGATAAGGATATTCCGCCCTCGGGGCATAATAGTCTACAACTAGTCATGGCTCAGCCAAATCCACTGAATGGGTCAAAGTAAGCAAGAAAAAAGGGAAAAAATCTCATTTGGCAGTATCCACCCACACTGGGTAGACATCTCTGTTTGGATCTAACTTCTTTTCATTTCCGTGTTATCTTTCTGCTCATTCCTTGATTGTCATTCCGGAGCGAGGTTGATAGCCCATCACCTACAGCTCCCTTGCTTTTCTGCTTCGCTTGCAGGCAAGCTTGATTGTACTATATGTTTCTTCTCTTAATAGAATTAGTCTTATTCAGAAATTAAAAAAAAAAAAAAAAAAAAAAAAAGCAAGGAAGAGGAAAACCTAAAAGAGCATCTAGAAGTCTATTGGTTAATCATAAGTATCTCTATTCTCCTTGAGGCCTTGCAAGGCCCAAGGCATAAAATATCTAAAATAAATATCTTTTCGGCCATTTGTAGCAAAGAAATTGACCTTTAGGCTCTGACAAGCCTCATAAAACTTTCCAAATGCACATTTTGACTTTTCAACCACAGGAACGCAACACTGTGTTTTGAAATGAAATTTTATGCCAGGAGCGCAACACAGGAACAAGAAAAATTGGTCTTCTTACAACATTGTTTTGAAGGATTTCCTGATGTTGGAAAAGGCTCCGTGATGGCTCGTTGGAAATCCCTTGAAGTATACTTTCCCGATATACCCTTTTTTCTCCAATCTGACCTCTGAAATGTGTCCAAAAAGTGAAAATTCCAAGACTGGTGGGAGCGCAACACATGTCCTGAAAAGTAGGTAGAATGATGAAAAAGTGAGTGTTTTTACCCTTTTGGGGGACCAAAAAAACTCCAATTGAGCTGAAACTTTTTGAGCATGTTATATGAGTGATGAGGAACCCAAAAATGCAAGCTTTTCCTCCTGAAGATGCTCTGAAAAAGAGCATAGCACCAGGTGTGCTGCGCTCCTAGCCTCAAAATTTGCAAAAAACAAAATCTTGTAAAAAATCTCCCAAATTGGGTGAAGAATGCCTCATGGGTCTTGGGAGACCTATAGAGAAGCTTGAGCCAAAAAACTATGGTTAGCTTGGCTCTTTTCCCTTTTTAGTGCTTGGATCTCAATTTGGGCCCTTTTTAGTTTTTCCCTTGCAAATTGGTTTCTTTTGGCATAATGCTTCGTCATTCTTCTTTGTAAATACAAATCTTTATTTGCCTTCTCTAGATTTACCTCAAGGTGTATGTTAGCACTCTCAAGCCATGATTCCCTATCATGTTCAATTTCCATTGCAAGGAGTTCTTGGAGAGAAAGTTGTTCTGCTTGGGCTGATTCTTCCTCTCTCTACTTTGCCAATGCTTTCCTTAGACCCATAGTTCTAGGTCTCTTTCTAGTTTGACCTTCCTCATCACTACTCTCCTCATAAGTGCCCATGAACTCTTCCAACTTCACCTGTGCCCTTTGAGCCTCTTTCCGGTACCTGAGTGTTCTTGTTTCTTGGATGGCCTGTTGGGCACTCATTTGCTTATTTTTCATCTGATAGAAGTGAATGAAATATTTTTCTATTTCTAATTCAGCTTCCAAGTCCTTGATTTGTGCATTCCTGTCTTGGAGGAGGGAGTTTTAAATTCTTGTTTCATACTCATCATCACTATTTATGTGATAAGTTCGAATTCTCTTTCTTTTTCATGATCTTCCTCTTCTTCTTCCACTTTTTTCTTACCTTTGTCCAGTGGTTGAGCTGAAGTAGATGGCAAGGTCCCTTGCCTCTTGGAGTCAACAAACACTTGCCTTGATCCTCTTTGATAAGTGACAGTACAATATTAAACATGTTTCATTTCATCTTTGGTGATCTCAAGACTGCTTTCTTGAGAGGCACTTTCATTTTTTCCCATGCTAGTATCACTGCCTTGATCTTCATCATTGTCATCTTCCTCCATGTCTTCTGTATTGTCACCCTCCATGTTTGCAACATTATCATTTACATTTTCATTTTCTTTTTTTTCATGGTTAGGTGTCCTCATCATTGCTTGGTGCATTTTCATCCTATTGGCTTCCCTTTGAGTTCACGGGATCACTACTGTCACTTTTTTTAGGGCTATTAGTCATTATTCTTTCTTCATTATGACTGTCATTGGCCCCTTCACTATTTGGCCCAATGTCTTCATTATTTGGCCCACTTTCTTCACTTTCAAACTATGCCTCTATTTCTGCATCTTCATTATTTTCATAACTGGACTCCTCATTATCATTTCTTTCATCTACCTTTTCTTCACTACTATTTTTTTTTTTCATAATACGCCTCTGTTTTTCCATCATCTTCAATCTCTGTATCATTGATTTCATTTTATGTGGGGTCACTGTCACAGGCATCTTCATTATTTTCTCCTTCATTTTGACTGTCATTTTCTTCTTCATGACTGTCACTTGTCTTGGTTTGTTCTTCATATGTTCTCCCTCAACATTTGGCTCACTGTATTCACTGTTTTTCCCACTGTAATTTCCTTCAAACTCTGTCTCTTCTTGATTGCTATTTTCATCTTTGTCACTGCTCCTTTTATCATTGCTACTGGGCTCACTGTTTTCTTCTTTACCTTCACTATTTTGCTCATCAAAATCTACCTATATCCCTAGACTTTCATTGCTTTCTTCTTCTTCATTAGGCTCACTGTCTTTATTACTGCTCTCTTCCTTATCACTGTCTTCTTTGTCTTGACTGTGATTTTCTTCTTTGTCACTGTTTTCTTCATGTTTTGAGTTTTTAGGAGAAGGTGAAAGAGGGAGGTTTATTTGGGGAGAGGATTCATGTGAAGAGGATGAATCATGGTCAGAGGAGGGTGATGGAGGAGTGGAGGAAGGTGGATGGGATGATGAGGGTAAAATTTGTAGAGGAAGAGGCTGCGGATTTGTGCAAACACCATGGGCGATGAAAACTTCCCATGGGATGCCTTGTTGCTCTAATTGGTGTAAGACAATCATTTTGATGAGGGAATGGTGGAAAAGACTTTACATTTGCTGTGAAGGATGTCTACTTTTCACAATGGATGACATTTTATCAATAATTTTATAAAGGTAGTAGGGAAAATGTAGCAGCTTGGCTCTAGTGAAATGCATAAGTAGTCTTATGTGGTAGGAATAGATTCTGAAAAACCTACCCTCATAGGTGAAGTATTTCGTAATGATTTTCATTAAAGGAGCATATCTATCCAATAAATGAGAAAAAAGGAAAATAGTCTTGCAATTAGCTTGGCAGCTTAGTCTTAAGAAGGGCTGATAATGGCTTAGGTCCAGATACACCTGTTTGAACCATTTTTCTCCCATGCAAGGTATTCCAGTGGCCATAGAGATTGCATTGGTGGTCAGCTCAAAATTCACTCCAACTATATGCACTTGGTGGTCATGGAGGTTAAGGACAAAAAGTTTGGTTAACTGAGGGTGTCTTTGGACTCTCTATACTTTCTCATAGAAATCAAGGCAACCTACCTCTCTAAAATATGCGACTGTGGAAGGGGAGGCTGTCAATTCTTTAGTGTTTTCAAGCTCAAACCTATTTTCTTTCCCACCCTTCCTCTGACATTCTCTAGGCATTTGGCCTCTCTTGACACTGTCAACACTTCCTTCTCTAGGCATTTTGTCCTTTGCTCTTGGCCTTTGAAAACAAAACCCTGTAAATTTTTTGTGAAAGGATATGGAGAGGGAAATTGAAAGGTTAATGAGGAAGGCAATGATTTTCAAATTTGGAAGGGAAAAGAGGAATGAAGAATGACACTTTTTGCCTCAATGTGTTCTCAGTGGTTAGATGGATGGGAGATTTTCAATTAGAAATGATTGCAAACATGGGGACCTAACCTTTCTTCATTTAGGGTTTTTCCTCTTTCTTTAAGTTTACCCTTCACATTTCTTTATAATTTTTGGCTCAAGGGGTCCTGACCCAGGTTCAGAGCGCAAGGTTTGCCAACAAACCCCTATACTATTGGCCCTTTCAGCAGTGACCTGCTTGCACAGGTCAAAGTCTCACCCGAAGTAGTATGGGTGGGTGCTGGAACTAGGTTTCTGCACCCTGAGAAAGGATAGGTAAGGCAAGCAGAGCTGTGCTAAGCCTTATAGTTCCCAGATTACTTCGCTCTGCGCAGGGTTAATTAGGTCTCTATTCGCATCCACGTGCATTAGATCTATAATTATATGCCTTTATGATAGCAACACACCATTACATAAACATAACAGAATAGAACAAAACCAATCTAGAGAGAGAAACACACTTACATAGATCTTCGCAGCTTAAACACAAAAAATACACAGTGCAGAAATTACCAATGATTCTCACAAAAGTACTCACAGATTCAGTTCTCTATCAACCTTTCTTTATTCATTCATTTATCAATCCTTCCTTACAAATCACTTCCCAACCTGCGCACACAGTTGGACTTGGATCTCTGCCCACACAACCAGTAGGAGTCCTTTCCCCAAAACCAAAAAAGATCTCTTAAACCACAATTCGAATCAATAGCTCATCATTTTCTTATCTTCTACAATACAAAATGTCCCTCTATTTATAGCAATCTAGCCTAGAATTTCCTATGGTCCGCAAACCATGGTTTTCAGACCCCTGGTTTACCCTTTTACCCATTACAACGCTTTCGGGGCTTTGACTCACCCCAAAACCCCCCCCCTAGATTAAATCTAATAAAAAATATCCAAAATGGACCAGTTTCATAGCTTGTAGGAGACCCTGTTCCAACAGTCCCCCAACACAATCTTGTGACTCATCCCGAGTCACTGTAGCTGTTAGCCACCTATAATATTTTGTTATACCAAAAGGTGGCTAAAACGTTTTAGAGCCTTCAAGGAACAAATTTTATCACTTAAAGTTGTTAGCTCTTGAAGTCTCTCTAAGGCCTCCTGCCTTTTTCCCTCTGTCCAAAACTTCACCGCTGTTCCCATTTTACATTCAGAAATCCTGCTGATTTCCAAGCACTGCTGCAAAGGTCATTTTTCCCTCCCCCCACTTCAGAACTAACCTTCATTTGTTTCCCCTTTTTTCTCCATGAAATTCCTCTATTTTTCATGAGTTCCCTTCTTCCATTCATGAAAATCCACTTTATTAAGGATAAAGACTCATTATTTAGCTTTTTCCCCTTTTTTCTATAACCCGCCATGTATTATAAATATAAATTTATTATAAAGTTCATATTATATAAATTATGGCCCACCGCTAATCCCAATATCGCATTATCACATTTTCCATGGGTCAGTCAATCGACTCATCGCAAAAACCTGCGATGCGATCGTTCCGCCCGATCGCATATCGCAAATCGCATTTATACGCCCGATCACATATCGTAAGTCGCATATTTGTTATTTCACATCCAGTGATCCATCGCAAATTTATGCGATGCGATCAACCCATCTGCCCATCGCACTTTCCGCGATTATGATCGACCCCGTCGGGCCCACCGTACGACACCCCCGCCATTCATATAAAAATGCCTTTTCCCTTTGTAAATCGAAAAATGTCATATTTCGTTGTTTATAAAGGTTTTGCCCATTAAATCCCTCCATCGCGCAAATCACAAAATCGCATTTTTGTGTGAAACCCCTGATCACTCATCGCAAATATCTGCGATGCGATTTTGCGATCTCTTTAACCGCCTTTGAATAAAATCTCCACCGTTGGATGCATCCATCTAATGGCCACGATCTTTCCCGCCTTTTGAAGTAGTCTAAACCTAAAAACACATGATTTCTTAATTGTTTTTGTGTTTTGCAGGTGTTTTAATGGTTCCCCATTGTATAATGAAGGAAATCCGAGGGTTAGGAAAGACGTTTCCTGCGCCTTCGAGCTATTAAAAAGAACCATTCACAGGTTTGAATTCAATGATTTATCAATGTTTCATGAGCGTTGATAGCACGTAAAATGGCCTGTGCGGCCCTGCACATCGACAAGACACTGTTTTATTCAAAAACAGTTAAAGAGTATAAGTTTGAAGACAGAGCACAACAGAATGAATATTGAAGACAGTTTTACGGGGATTACGGCTAAGACGATTATCAAAAGCCTAATCCCCAACTCAAAACACAGTTTAAAGAAAACCTAAAGTGTTTTATCAGACAGAAAGCCTCCACCGCCACGTCCTGAGGCAAATTGATTCCTCAGCTACCACCGAGCCACCTGTTGCCTCAAACCTTTCAAAACAAAGGTCGAAGTTATTGAAGAAAAATCAGATATTCACCTCCAGCACAGCTAGGGAGTTACTTCTGCAAGGAAATCAATGCAGAAATATCTGCAGAGTTACTCCAAACATTACACAAAGCCTCAAAGTCAAATAAAGCTCCCACCGAGCTTAATTCATAAATGTAAAACAATTAATACAGAGAACCACTTGTAAACTTTGTTGGAAATATGATGCAGAGTGTTGTCCTTGATGGCAACCCACTGAATGAAGATGAAGACGTGCGACTGTTGACATGTATTGTCCTTGATGGCACTCCACCTGATGAAGTTATGCTTGACTTGATGGACTTGTCCTTGATGGCACTCCACCCGATGAAGTTATGCTTGACTTGATGGACTTGTTAAATGATGTAAATCTGAAGTGATATGATGATTGTTGATGATATGATGTTGAGTGTTGTACTTGAAAGGAAACCCACTTGATGAAGATGATGACAACTTACTTGATGAGGTTGTGTTTGATAGAATATGTCCTTGATGAAGGAAATCTGATGTATCTACAGTATTTACAGAAGGCAATGAAGAAAGGATTTCAGAATGTACTCAGAGAATGATGAAAAAGAGCATGTCTCTTGGTATACGCGGATTGGCCTAGGGGAAGTCGCGTATGCACGCTGAAAGGAACGTTACAAGTCGCGTATGGGCTAAAGCGCTCAAAAAGTGCAAATCCAAGGGTAACCACCATGGTATTGACCCATAGTATTGGGTAATGATCCGCCTAATTGACCCCGTCCAGGTAGTTTTGGGCTTATGGCATTGTTTTGGTCCATGGTATTGAAAAAGGGGCTCATGGTATTGAAAAAGGATAATCATATAAAAGGAGAAGAAATTCATTGTGCACAACATGAGTGTGGGTGCAAGATGTCTGAGCTTGAATGAATACTTCTCTCTGAAGTAGATCTGATTGGAAAGGGTTACACTTGAAGATAAATATGAGTGTATGATGCACCAATGATGAAGAAGGGGATCTAGATCTCAAATGCACTTGTATTTACTAGATCTGCTTATGGAAGGCCTAGATCTGTGATGAGGCGAACATCTAGGCGAACATCTGTCTGAAGTGAAAGGGTAAATATGAACTGAATATCTGATCTTAAGAAGTATGCTGCTCTGGAATAATTGAAGATCTTATCGCTACTTTCGATTTTCGGAGGAAGCGCTGCAGGCATCAGCCTTCAATGAGAAAGCTGTGATGCTAGTCAAAATATACACTGAGGCAGCCATCTTATGTGGATCAAGCGATACGCAGCCGGCACCAGAGTGAAGGGAAAGAGCGTATGCAAACTAGGGTTTGCTGAAGCAAGGGGTATGAAATATCTGATCTGTTCTGCTGTTTTTCTGATATCTGATCTGTGTTGATATGTATCTGCTGATGATGTATGGTTGAGCTTAAAAGTATGGAAAGGGTCCAGTTTGAAAATATGATGAAATGTGGCCTGCAAGTGTTGTTCTATTGAAGTTGTTGGATCCAGTGTGAAAATTGATGAAACGTGGTCCAAGGTGGTGCTGAAGGTTGTAGCCTTCAGTCAGGGGGTCGTAGCTCCCTTCCAGGTGAGGCTGGTAAACGAGATCGGGGAGTCGTAGCTCCCTTCCAGGAGAGGCTGGTAAACGAGTCAGGGGGTTGGAGCTCCCTTCCAGGAGAGGCTGGTAAACGAGCGCAGGTGGGTGCCTGCATGCTGGTCAAGTCTGCGCCAGCACATATGTTGTAAGATGTTTTCTCTATAATAAAATATTGAAGGCTGAGCAACTGTAGCAGTGGTTTTCTCCCCATTTGGGTTTCCACCTAAAAAATCCTGGTGTTCATGTGTGATGCTTTTATTGGCCTATTCGTTTACCGCACCAAGCATCGAATATCTCGAAGAATAATGATGGAATGCTTATGAAGATTTAATGACATATTTAATCTCGTGTATACGCTAGTTTCATAAAGTGGGGATTCGCGTATATACGCTTGTTTACTAAGCAGTGAGCTATGCGTGGGTTTTAAGGAATGAAAAGTAAAAAGATTTGATTATGTAGTAAACACCATTCACCCCCTCTCAAAACATTTTCCCAACAATTGGTATCGAGCTGTCCTCAGGCAAGCCGACGTTTAAAGGAGATCCGTCGTAATGGGAAGTCAAGAAGAGTAATGTCTATAAAGCCTCACCTCTATTCAATGGACCTCATCTTCTTCCGGAAGGTATGGCCATAGTTATCTCGCAAAGTCTTCGTGCAGAAGTGTGGGCAAATCGTGAAGAAGGTTATCAATAATTCCTATATTCTACCGATAAATTGAGAAAGAAGTATGAAATCAATGCCAAAGCAGTGAATGTCTTATTGGGAAGCATGTCTGAATCAGAATTTGCTAAAGTGATGCAGCTACATTCGGCAAAGGACATATGGGACAAAATCATTCTAAGCTATGAAGGAGACACAAAGGTAAAAAGTGAAAAACTCCAAACTCTTAGAATTGAATATGAAAATTTGAAGATGCATAGTGATGAGAGTGTTGCCAGTTTCTTTCTTTGTCTGGATGATATTGTAAATCGAATGAGAAATTTGGGTGAAACCATAACTGATACTACTCTGGTGGAAAAGGTCTTAAGATCCTTGACTTCAAAATTTGACTCTAAAGTTTCAGCTATTGAAGAAAGACAAGATTTGCAAACTCTTACTATTGTTCAATTACATGGTACTCTGACTGCTTTTGAAATGAGACAAGGAGGCCCTTCTCAAGTAAGAGAAGCTGCTTTTAAGGCATTTACTAAAGGGAAGGAAAAGGAAGTTGTCAAAGATTCCAGCTATATATCTGATGAAGAAGAAGCAAATTTCGTGAGAAAGCTCCAACTAGGTACTGGAAGATTCAAAGGTAAGCTTCCCTTCAAATGTTTTGAGTGTGGAAAAGTTGGTCATTATGCTGCTAAATGTCCTTATAAAGAAAAGCATGGTAAAGGAAAACAATTTGAAAAGAGAAAGAGTTATTATGCAAAAGAAGATGATGATGAAGTGTCCAGTGAAGATGAAGAAGATTCTGACCAAGATCTGAAAGTGCTCATGGCTAAGAAGCAAAAGAAGAAGGTTACTCGAGGAAAGGAGATATCTCAGAAATCATGTATAGCAAAATTGAAGAAGATGAAACAGATTCTGACGAAGATCTACAAGCACTCATGGCAAAGAAGAAAAAGGAGAAGGCCACTTGTAATACTCTTCTTTGTGCAAACAATAGTAAAGATAGTGAAAGTAAAGGTGTGGATCTAGAAGAAGCTCTCAAGATTAAAGAAGAAGAACTACAAAGTTCACACAATAAGCAAGAAACTATCTATAAAGAGATGATCTCACAAATGAAAGATCAAATAGAAATGCTAAATGAACAGGTGGACAAGTATCAAAGGTTTCATACTTATGCATCCAATCTAATTAAAGATCTAGAAGCAGATCTGGAAAAATCAAGCAAGAAGAATGAAGGACTTGAAGCTGCTATCATCTTTCTGCAAGCAGAGCTAGAAGCATCAAGTAAGCAGAATAAGGAACCTCTACAATCCTTTGAAAAGGAAGGCCTTGAAGCAGAAATTATCTCTCTCAAAGAAGATCTGGAAAAATCAAACAAGAAGAATGAAGAGCTTCAACAAACTTGTGAAGGAAATGAAGATTGGTTGAAAGAAGAGATTCTAAATCTGAAGGATCAAGTTGAAGATGGAAGAAGAAAAGAAGAAAGCATGACACAGCAATGTCAAGCCTTGGAGGTTGAGGTAAATATTCTCAAAGGTAAATTAGAAGAAAAGGTTAAACTTTTGAGGTTTCATGATAGTACTAACATTTTGGACAATATTCTGAGTAATCAAAGGTCTCCTGCTATCAAACATGGTCTTGGTTTCCATGAAACTGTTAAAGGAGAATCTAGCTCACAAGGAAGTCCCAAAAATTCAGAGGATGTCAATGCAAAACCTGAAGTGTTGAAAGAGACAAAAGCTCAACCAACAATCATGAATTCTCAAAGGAATTCATTCAAGAATGTTGAATGTTTTAAATGTCATAATTATGGACATGTTGCAGCAAATTGCAGGAGCAGATCATTTCAGCCTCAAACAAACAGTTCCTACACAGAAAGGTACTCTGGTTTCTTCATGGGATATTGTTTTTCATGTAACAAGTATGGACACAAAGCAGCTGATTGTAAAAGGAGGAAGAATAGAAATACTCATTATGATTCTTATGCTTATTTTTCCGGACACATGAGATGTTATTCTTGTAACAAGTATGGACATATAAGAAAGGAATGCAGGTCGAACAGATATGAGAAATTTCAGCACACAAATAGAAAACAACTCTGGAAGAAGATGGAGGGATGGAATAAGAAACAATCTAGAGAAGAAAAGGATGTTTTTGTGGATGCTCTAGAAGACAATGATTTTCTTGAAGAAAACACTCGATTCAAGATGAAGGACCGATCAGAAACGTAGGGAATTATGACCCTACTGCAGTCATCCGCTTCTGAAGCTGACTTTTCTTGTTGACTGCAGGAATGATGTGAGATACATCATGAGATCTAGTAATGTATCGTCACAAGAGGAGCAATGCATGATGACTCTCATGGTTGATTTGATTATACTGGTTATGTTTACTTCTGACAGCGCATCTGATGTGGAAAGGACAGGTACAGGAGGTACAAGCTCTGGAAGAAATGAAGGAAGATGGAAATTTTCTATGCTTCACTTTCCATACGCAGTTTCCATTAACTAAAGTCGCGTATACACGCGAGTTCCAGAAGACGCAGTCGCGTATGCATTGATGATAAGAAAATTTATCTGATAGCTGAAGATCTGAAGCAGAGGTCCAGGGGGAGAATCAGTCTGACTGCTGATGATTGCACTGTTAGCATCATTCTAGTTATACTCATGATAATGAAATGATGCATGGGTTCTTGTGTTGAATATTATGGATGAAGCTTGGTTGCTTTATGATGAAGAGCATTCATTGTTGAGATGAAAGTCTTATAGTTCAGAGATGAGGACAGATCATGCAGAGATTGTTATTGATGACTTGCTGTTGAAGGTATCTCAGATTGCAGAAGTTAAGGAAGAAGCACTGGTTTAGGGGGAGTAGCAGGTTAAATTCTAATGGTTGCATTGTTGGAAATATGACTGCTTATTCTTTGGTCTTGGTGATACTCATGCTCAAATGATGATGATTTGGTACATGGATTATTATGATAAGATTTTGAGCCCTAGTTGCTGATAAGTATCTTTGTGTGGATGAGTTGGATATCATTTGTTTCAGATCATATAAAGTTTGGTTGCTATGGTTGAGATCTTTTGCCTACATATGTTACTTCATGTTACATCTTGAAGATCATGGTGATTTTGGACCACATGGATGATTGCTTGACACATATCTGAAGATGCTGTTCTGATATGATAATCTCTTTTGGAAAGAATGTATTGATGATGCAAAGGATCCGAAGGCTTAGTTACTAATGGGCTTATGCTACAACCAATGGATGACGCTTGAAGACACAACTACACTATTCTGTTATATCTGTAGTCCAGGGAAGCAGTCAAATATCTCAGAAAGAAGCTGAACACCGTCTTTGCCTTACAAAGAATCAGATCTGGTTGAAATTTAGAAGGTGTCTTAGGATACGCGGGTTTCCTGAAACATAGTCGCGTATGTACGCTAGTTACTGCACATAAAACCGCGTATGGTTGGTTTCTGACAATTCTTGGCTGGTTCAGCTCTCTTCAGCACAGCTGCAGTGCTGTTTGGTATCTCTGGTGGTGTTCCAGTTCTCATAAATCTGTTTCTAATGTTTTGATGAAGATGCCTTGATGATTTGTTGGTGAAAATGTTCAGGTTGCACAAACTAAGGGGGAGCCTTAGTCATATGAACAGGATGCATGGATGCACAGATTCAGGGGGAGCATTAGTGTTGCTGAGTATAATGCATTGTTGGCATTATGATGGTTATGTTATATGTTCTCTTTCTTGAGGACTTTCTGGTGTTGGTCATAAATGGTCATATTTATATTTTGGTGAAAAGGTCTTGTTGAGACCCATGATGTAAAAATTGTAATATTCAGTCATGTAAGGACTTTTCATTTTTGTAAACCCACTTGGTTGGGCAGCTGAGTCAAATTTTGTAAACCCACTTGGTTGGGTACTTGAGTCTTATATGTAAATCCACTTGGTTGGATATTTGATGTAAGTATGAGTCTCTGGTGATAGGAAGTTCATAGAGTCATGTACTTCATTGACAAATATGTTTGGAGATTCAGCATGGACTCAGGGGGAGCTTGGCCACTTCAGCACATATCAGATCTGCAGACTGTTTCTTCCACATGAGGAGAAAAGGGGGAGAATGTTGGTTTTTGATCCGCCCTTGCCCTTGATGTCAAAGGGGGAGAGTGACATGGTGTTTGAATAAAGAGAAGGTAATGATGTGACATATTTGGGAGAGTGACATGGTATCTATCTGCTGTGGTAACCAAACACCATCGTGGTTGCCATCAAGTCCAAAGGGGGAGATTGTTGGAAATATGATGCAGAATGTTGTCCTTGATGGCAACCCACCGAATGAAGATGAAGACGTACAATCGCGATTGTATTGTAAATGATGGCATTCCACCGGTTTTGTCTCTCTCTCGACTTGATGGACTTGAAATGAAATGATGTAATCATGATATGATGATCATGGATGATATGATGTTGAGTAAGTTGTACTAAAGCAAACCCACCTAGATGAGATATTATTACAACTTACTGATGAAGTCGTGTTTGATGTAATATGTCCTTTGATGAAGGAAATCAATATTCGTATTTTAAGACAAATACAGTGATTAATGTAATGTACCTGCAGAATGACAGCAAGAGTTACTGTTCTGCATAATGATCGCCTAGGGGAAGTCGCGTATGCACGCGGAAAGGAACGTTACAAGTCGCGTATGGGCTAAAGAGCTCAAAAAGTGCAAATCCAAGGGTAACCACCATGGTATTGACCCATAGTATTGGGTAATGATCCGCCTAATTGACCCCGTCCAGGTAGTTTTAGGCTTATGGTATTGTTTTGGTCCATGGTATTGAAAAAGGGGCTCATGGTATTGAAAAAGGATAATCATATAAAAGGAGAAGAAATTCATTGTGCACAAGATGAGCGAGGGTGCAAGATGTCTGAGCTTGAATGAATACTTCTCTCTGAAGTATATCTGAATGGAAAGGGTTACACTTGAATGATAAATCTGATTGTATGATGCACTAATGATGAAGAAGGGGATCTAGATCTGAATTGCTCTTGTATTTGTTAGATCTGATTATGGAAGGCTTAGATCTGTGATGAGGCGAGCATCTAGGCGAACATCTCTCTGAAGCAAAAGGGTAGATCTGAACTGAATATCTGATCTGATGAAGTATGCTGCTCTGTAATGCTTGAAGATCTATACGCTACTTCGCCGCGGAGGAAGCGCGTATATACGCAGCTTCACAAGAGAAAGCGCCAAAAAGAGGCGCAATAAAATATACACGAGGGTATACGCTCGGCTTGTGTGGATTCGGCATGCCAGAGTATATCAAATCGTTGAAGTAAAAGAATATAAAATAGGGTTTGTCAAGCAAGGGGTATGGGAAATATCCGAGCCGTTCACGTGTTTATGCTATCTCGATCTGCATGACAGTGTATCTCGATGATGCATTGTGCTTAAAAGTGCAGAAAGGTCCAAGATGAAAATATGATGAAA
>CM076569.1:257632599-257745099 GCA_034641835.2 Pinus albicaulis
ACATTCATGTCGTAGAGACATCTACGTCCAAATCTAAATCCGGTGGTAAAAATAAGGGGAAGAATAAAAAAAAAAAGAATTCAAAAGATAAAACTGATAAAGATGAATCTAATGATGAAAAATGAAAGCCTCGCTATCCTTGTTTCATTTGCGACGAGGATCATTTTACTAAGGAATGCCCACATCGAGAAGAGGTTGTGAAATTCGTTAAAGGTTCTCAACAACATGTTGTCTTGAAGGATCCTTTTCCTACTCAAGATAGTAAGGTGATTGGTTCTACCTCGAATGCCTAAGAAGAACCTATTATGATGATGTCTCATGTCAGTATTGTGACGCGATCGCAAGATTATGGTAGTAATAATCCTGTTGATGGTAAAGAAGCAGAATCTTCTAGTGCAAACACATCAGCTACACCTCCTCCTGTTTCTGGTCTGCTACAGATCGAGAAACCCAATCCAGACTGAGTAATCAAACCGCCTGCTAAAGGTGTTCTTCATAAATCAGCTTTCAACATGCGAGAGCTTCTCAGAATTACAACATTGTTGAGGAGTTAGCTATTTCCCCTTCAGCAATGTCGTCTTTGGAAGTGGCCAGAATTGTGGCCTGCACATGTGCTGTGGCCATTTTTTTCCTCGCTATAGAGTCGCCGATGTCTTTAGATTTTGAACTCTAATAATCTCATTTAGAGAATATTACACCTGCCAATCCCACCAAAATGGCTTTCAAATTCCAAAGACAGGAAATGTAATTTGAATTCTGGATCGTGGATTTATGAAGGGCTTTACGTGGTAATATAGTCATCCAAATGTTGGAAATCACTTGGTTCTCCTACACTCAACCAATCTCCGACAATTCTTAAGGCTTCTGATGGTCGAGGTTTCCACCCTTTTGGTATTTTGCAGGATTTACCCATAGGGGTCGAAGGTGAAACCGTAAATCTAGATGTGGAAGTGGTTGATACCCCTCTAGATTACAACCTTCTCCTAGGTCGCAGTTGGTCTTATGCTATGACTGTTGTTGTTTCTTCGGTCTTTTGACTCAGAAAATTTCCATATCAAGAAAATATCGTCACAATAGATCAGTTAACTATTTCTCATCGGATCCAAATTTCATACAGAAATAACCAACATGTTAGTAAAACAACTATCTCCTACAAGATGTTATATTGATTAAAGATTCTGTTATTGTAGTCTCTTTCCTTACCTCCTCCTAATTATCGTCCTCATTGTAAAAACTTTCATGATTTCATATCAATAATTATCACGTTGATGATCCTTGATCTACCTTCCAACCCGAGTTGATTCATTTGATGCCGCGATGCCTCTGAGTCCCTTGAATGGTACTGCCTTATTAAATACCGATCCTTCTTCAACTGAAGCTGATCTAATGAATGTGATCCATGAGGAATCACTTTCTATATCTAGCTCAGCCACAACAACTTTTCCCGATCTTGTTCATACTGATGAGCAGATTCGTAAACTATTTTCTATTGACGATTTAACATGGGAAGATCTACATCACCGATCTTCGTTTTTACCTGAGCTAGATCATTTTGAAAATGATTTCTCTTCTATTTTTACTGCTGAATATGTCAAAGAACCTTAGAATCCATTGCAAAATCCTAATTCTGAGTTAAATTTGGAAAATATCTCTCAAACGATTCCTATTGATATTTCAGTTAAGCCTGGAATAATTGAAAACATTCATATAGGTGCTTGCTATACGGACGAAGAAATCCAATCTTATAAATCCCTATTTCAAGAATTCCATGATGTGTTTTCCTGGTCATATGAAGAAATGCCAGGAATCGATCCGTCAATTGTTGTACATGAAATTAAGACATACCCGGATGAAAAACCTGTCCGACAACGCTTACGTCAAATACATCCAAGAAAAGCTACTGCTATCAAAGCCGAAGTCAAGAAATTACCCCGTGCATGTTTCATTTATCCAATTCCTTTAACTGGTTGGGTATCGAATATTGTTCCCATTAACAAAAAACAAGGAACGATAAGAGTATGTATCAACTATAGGGATATTAATCGAGCTTGTCCTAAAGATAATTATTCAACCCCCTATATCGATCAAATCATTGATGATTGTGTCGGCAGTGAAATGTTCTCCTTTATGGATGGTTTTTCTGGTTACAATCAAATAAACATACTCCCTGTTGATCAGCCTAAAAAAGCTTTTATTTGTCTGTGAGGAACATTTTCTTATTGAAAACTACCCTTTGGATTGAAGAACGTTGGGGAAAATTTTCAAAGGGCTATGTCTTACGCATTTCATGACATTCAGCACATTGTGCAGCCTTATCTCAATGATTTACCTTCCCATTCATCGCGTAGGGCCGATCATCTCACTCATTTACGAGCTATCTTTATGAGATGTAGGCATTATTGAATTCGGCTGAATCCACACAAATGTGCTTTCTGTGTAGAATCAGGTCGCTTACTGGGATTTGTTGTTTTGAAAGTAGGAATTCGCGTTGATCCGTCGAAGGTTGAAGCTATTGTCAATCTACCTCCTCCTTCGACTTTACGCCAACTCCAAAGTTTGCAAGGGAAAGCAAACTTTTTACGTCGTTTCATTCCTAACTACACCGAGTTAACAAAGGGTTTTACCAAGTTGTTAAAACAGAATGTTCCATTATTTTGGGATGAGATCGTTGATCGATCTTTTGATGCACTCAAACATGTGTTGACCCATGCACCGTTACTGCATCCTCCCAATTACAACCAGGACTATTTTGTGTACCTCGCCGCCTCTCATTCCACCATTGGGATGGTTTTAGTTCAAGAAGATGAATTCAACAATGAACATGTGATTTACTATCTTAGTTGAAATCTGCATCCTACTGAGATCAAATACACGCATGTGGAGAAATTGGCCTTGGCAGTTGTTCAAGTTGTCCAAATATTTCGTCACTGCATCTTATTACGCAAAACCACAATCATTTCTGACTGTAACCCTATGATGTACATCTTGACCAAACAATTGCTAGGGGGAAGTATTCCAAATGGATAGTTATCCTACAGGAATTTGACTTGGAATTTGAAAAATCCAAGGCAAAGAAATATTTGGTTTTTGCAGAACTCGTGTGTGATTTCCTGTCTACTGATACTGAAACTATGGCAGAGCAGCACATTGCGGACGAATCCTTGTTTCTGATCAGTACTCTTGATCCTTGGTATGGAGATATCATTGTTTATCTCCAAACCCAATCTTTTCGGCCTGAAATCTCACGATCTCAGTGATGGAAAATACGTTTCCAATCCCAACAATACAATATTATTGGTGATACACTATGTCATCGTGGAGCGGATTTTTTTTTCCGACGCTGTCTTACTCATGAAGAAGCTGAGAAGGTCCTAAACGACTGCCATTCTAGAGCATGTGGCGGTCATATGTCTGGGTATGCCACAGCCCAAAAGATATTGCGCGCTGGTTATTTCTGGCCGTCGTTATTCAAAGATTGTATCTATGCAATCCATAAATGCCACAATTGTCAAGTATTTGATCGTAAAATGCGTGCACCCCCTGCTCCTCTACACCCTATAATTGATGTCGGTCCTTTTGCAAAGTGGGGTATCAACTTTATTACATGTAACCCTCACTCGGCCGAGGGGCATGTGTATATTATCTTAGCAGTAGATTATTTTACTAAGTGGGCTGAGGCAATGCCTACATTTTCAGCAGATGGCAAGACTACTGCAAATTTCGTGTTCAATCATATAATTGCTAGATTCGGTGTTCCTCAAGCCATTATTACAGATCATGGAAGTCATTTTCGAAATATCATGATGACTGAACTGACAGATCATCTTGGCCTGCGCCACGACAGTTCTACTCCATATTACCCGCAGGCTAATGGTCTGGTTGAAGCTATCAATAAATTTTTGGTCACTATGATTAAACGAATCATTGGTACTCATAAGTCGAATTGGAATTCCATGTTATTTTCAGCACTTTGGGCATATCGGACCTCAGTAAAAACATCAACTGGTTTCACTCCCTTTCAACTAGTTTACGGTTTGGAAGTTGTGTTGCCTATTGAATGCGAAATTCCATCATTGAAATTAGCCATAGAATTACTCCCAGCTACGTCTGAAGAGGAGAAATTTTTTTTGTACTTAGCTCAGCTAGATGAGAATCGACGAATTGTTGCTCCAGCAAACGAAGCTCATGCGAAACGAATGAAAGCTCAGTACGACAAAAATGTTACACCTCGTAATTTTTCAGAAGGAGACCTAGTTTTAATGTACGATCAAGCCAACGATAAGCTAGGGGCTGGAAAATTTCTGCCTATGTGGCATGGTCCTTTCATTGTTAAGCGAAAGATGGCAAAAGGGGCCTATGAGCTGATAGATTTCGACAGTGTCCCTTTAGATAAACCCAGAAATGGGCTTTATCTGAAGAGATGTTATGCTTAAATTTGGTGTGGAGATTATTGATTAGATTAGTTTCTTTACTGTTGGTGTGTTTTAGATTAGAAAAGCGTGCCTAGTTTAGAGTGTGCTCTTATCACCATTCCTGCTTATCTGAGTTTTACTCTTGATATTGCAGATGTCAACGTCTCTTCAGACATACATTGGTTTTGCTGATGGTGCTTGTCATAGTACACGGAACATTTCTTCCGCAGCTTGGGTTATCTATTCACCCTCTGACGAGTTAGTGTCTATGCATGGGGTAAGCCTCAGACAAACAATGAATAACATTGCAGAGTATAGTGCATTGATTGAGTTATTATATGAATCCATCTCATTTGGGATTCAGAGCTTGATTGTTAGGTTGGACTCTGAACTCGTTGTATTACAGCTTAACAGGGTGTATGCCATTAGGAATCCAGTGTTATTAAGGTTATTTTTGAGAGTGCGTCTCTTGGAACGTGAATTTGATTACATTGAATATCAGCATATTCCAAGACATTTAAATACATTAGCAGATGCAGTTGCTTCTAGTATGATAAATAGACATTTGCAATAATAATAATAAAAACAAATTAAACAACATTCGATAACATGTGCACAGATAGCCGGTAATAGTGATATATCATAGCATAGAAGTGTGTTTAAAACTATACATCGTCTTGTGTTGGACAGTTTAAAATACAAAAAAAAAAATACAAAAAAAATAGGACTTAGAAAGTGTTGAAAATGATTTTTACTTGAATCATCCCATTACTCTCCTGGAAGAAAATCCATGTCTCTGTCACCACGGTAGTCCATCCCGGCGTATGAAATTCCTTAATGACAAAGAGTTGGTTGTTCAACCAACGAAAATATGTCGACAGAAATCTAACAATCTCAATGCCCTCAGCATGAGATTGGCAACACGTAATGCTGCACTCCTGTACAGTCTAATAACAGTGAAGACAATAAATTTGAACTCAGGACGGATGATAGTTTTGATATCTATCCGTTTATCCTTAGGGTCTACTCAACCATTGCAAAACTCTGCTTTGAGACTAGCAACAGACAGGCCACCTGGTCTAGTCCCAAATAGAGATAAGTGTTTTCCCCTTTTGGACAAACCAGTCAAAAAATATATGTCCTCCAGCTCGACTTCGAGCCGGTGGCCGCCAATCAAAAAATACTGGTCTTGTGTGTCCCACCTGTTCACTAGCCATATCAGGAGATCAACTTGGGCCCTCATATGGTCCAGAATTTATACAGATTACTTGGAGCTGACGGTTTCTGATTCCGACAAACGGATTTTCCAGAATCTTCACAGGAAGTCTTTCTTATCCAAAAGCTCTTACTTTTTCACTCTAAATTCAAATAGTAAAAATAAAGTTAGAAAATTCCTTTTTATAAGTTTTTTCAAATAAATGAATTTCTAATTTGTTTATTTATCACTTTAAAAAGGTAATTTAGAAAACATTTTTACTTATCTTAAACAGGTATGTGTAATTGTTTCGAGTTTTTGTGCAGAATATTGGATTTTTCGGTAAAACTGATCATTTTTTCAACAAAGAGAATACTTTTATCACTTTTTTAGACTCTTTCAAAAATTTACAAAAAAGTGAAACCCCGGAGTCCTCTTTTTAGCTCTTTTCAGACTCTCAAAAATTGAAAAGATTGCCGAGCACTTGATTATTTGAACTCGTTAAAGTAAATGAATGATCGTCCTTTCAGTATAATTTTATCCCTTTTACGGACTGAAATGGACTATTTACGAAAAAGGTATACGTTGACTAATTACAGTCAATAGAGTTCTCTCCCGCATTATTTTATCCTTTTTCGGGCCCGAGAGACTAAATTTACGAAAAAGTACACCCATGGAGTTTTCTTAAGTTTTTTCTTCTGACTCCCTAAAAATGAAAAACACCGAGTTTCTCCTATACTGGACTCGTTAAAATTTAACAGTAAAGGACCTGTTTAATTTTCAACAAGAACGAACCACTCCTTCTTAGGGTTTGAATCTTAAACTAAGTTGGACTCATCCGAAGGATGAGCTTATAAACAAGCAAATGTTATCCTCCTCAAGCTTGTCAAAAATAAAGAGGTACTTGCCAGAAATGGTGGGGGAAAAGAGAGAAAAACGAACCTGTTTGTTACATTTTGATTATTCGGAAAACCGTTAACCACTCTTGAACATGACACTTTTGTTCACCTGGGTTGGGAAAATCCTTTGCCTAACAGTTAATCAAACCATATTGAAAGTCTTCAGCCGGTTTCTGGGTATTAGCTTTGGGTCAATTGTCACCAAACCATCTGCAGTGTCGTTATGTGTTCAAGAGGATAGTTCAAACAAACCATTCATCTGAAAAATATCTGTCATCCATTTTGACCATCCCTGAGTCAGTCCTTGCCAATATATTTCTTCAAAACTTGATCTATGATTTCATGTTGTGGGCTTGCCTACAACGGATCACTTTCTATTGACGACAACTTATTATCTAGGAAGTTGATCTAGAAATCGTCAGTACCTTGAAATCTGCATGCCTCAATGGTAGGTTTCTCGCCTTCGAAGACAGGTTGCATCATTGACCTTCGATCGAATGATTCTGTGACATGTTCGAATTCAGCTCATTCATTCACATTTCATGGATTATACTAAGTACTTTGAGATCCATTGACATTACTGGTGGTTACTCTCACACTTGTTAACAGTTTACATTATTGACTGGTAATAAAGTGGTTTCTACCATGTTCGACTTCGACACATTTATTCACATGGATAGAATCGTATTGGTTTGAGAAACGAAAATCAAGACCCTGGATCTAGTTTCTACCATCCAGGCTGCGAGGAATTTTTTTATTCATTTATACAGTAGACTATTCATAAACAGATGGCTGCGTCCATGCTGTGTCTACATATGTCTATACTGTTGATGTATTGAAAATCATTCCTGTATCAGAACAGTTTAAATCAGTTTTCTAGTTAGTTTTGATCTGAGTATGGGAATGCCTACCTCAGCGATGATATGATTACATATATATATTTTGCATTGAATGTTTTTACAGGTTCTGACCGGGGTGTCCACAAGATAATCCTTGAAATGATAAAGTACTTCACTCTTCATATATGACAAACTTCATCTTCATCTATTCTAGACTTCGCACTTTAGGGGGCAATCTGTTGCACTAAAAACTGTCACCTTGACATTCTGCTGACTGTATGAGCTCATTAACACTCATACATGCCTCCTCTACAATTCCTACAACCTTTTTTCCTCATTCCAAGCCCTAAAATCAAGAGAAAACCCACTAAAATCTCTGAAACTCAGGGTACGCAGGTAACATGAAGCCTGCTTGCGTTCCTAGTTTGGGTACGTAGGTAATACACTGCTTACCTGCGTTCTGGAATGCAGTTTTCCCTTGTAATGCCTGCGTACCCCCTCCAAAGTAAAAAAAGCGAGAAACTAAAGTGAAAAAGTTGAATTTTGGTCAATTCTAGAAGGTTTTAGATGATATTTTTTGGGGATGAGTACGCTTTAATAAGGTTCATGCATCCCTCACCTTAAGGAGCTAATCCCTTGATGTGAGGAACCTATCCCTTTGAATGAGGATTCTATCCCTTCAAAAGTGGAACCCTAACCTCCTCATCTGCTCTATAAAAAGAGGCACTGGGTAGCCTCAAAGGGAGTTCAAGCTTTATGTGTGATTGAGTTGAAGTGCTGTTGAGATTTAGACTTCTTTCAGCTGAGATTTTGAGAGGAAAGATCACATACCTCTATGTGCTCCTGGAGGAAGAGTGCAAGGCTTATAAAAGTAGAGGAGACTCCTGCTTCGGACCCCGAGAAGGCCTTTTCAAACATCAAGGCTAAGGTTGTAAGGTTCTTCTGTTATTTTAAGATTAATACAATCAAGTTTTTTTTTTCTCAATAAATTGTTGTTCGATTGTTTATTTCAATAAGCTGTCGTTTGATCGTTTATTTCATAGATTCCTTGATCCCTATGATAGGTATGTTTTATAATTATTTTTTATACAGGTGCTATTTAATATTTTCTTGTTTGTGATTGCAGGTCGACAAAAGACGACACTTTGTTGCGACAAAAGACGACACTTTGTTGCGACGAAAGACGACACTTTCTTGCGACGAAAGAACTCTTGTTGCGACGGAAGGATTATTGATGCGACGGAAGCACTACAACCGCAAATAAGCATTTGGATCTAAGGTAGGATTGACACCTTCATAGCATTTATTTGTAAAACGAATATATTTAGAGAAAAACAAACTTAGTTGTTCGTTTGTTGCTAGATTGTCTTCTGACACTAGGGAGATTGATCTTGTCCACAAGATCGATTTATCCAGCCAATAATATTTTCACAAAAAAAATCATTTAACATTTTATAATTTGCATATTAAAGACTAGAAAGGTTCGCCAATGTTTCTAAACCCAAAAATAATTTTCCATCCTTAAAAATTTTCGTGGTTTAGAAAGGAATCATGCTCAATTTCAAGACTGTAAGGATGAGCTTGCTTAGTCCTTTTCTCCTCAGGGGTTTACTCACCTAGACTTGGATATATGTTTTTAAGTATATAAGTTGGAAGAAAAAAACCTGAATGTTGGTGGCACTATCATTGGAAATTGAAATGTTCTTCTAACGCAAAATTGTGTATGTGGTGTTTATTAATAAACAAGGTATTAACTTAGGACACATTACAAAATAAAATAAAATTGGAGGGGCCTTGTAGCTCTTTGAAAATTTAGTGAGTAGACAAATGGTCATTTGTCTTACAAAAATATTGAACACACAAATTATCAAATTTTTTTTTGGGTAAATTAGGCTAATCTATATTAATTTGAAAATAGAGACAATACATATGCTACATGCTGGGTTGGTAAGTTGCGCTTAACCAATCCCAGCCTTTGTTGTGCAGTAACAGGGCTGCCTCCATGGAGGAAACCAGCCCAGAAAATACTTCAGACAGGAAATTACAAAATGCGCAGAAGCGCCGGTGTAACCAAAAATTACAAAATATGCAGAAGCATAAGTATAACTTGAAATTCCGCAGTGATAGAAAGCATGACAAAAAAGGGAAGAACTGAACAGCTTCACAGTCCTTAGTCTTCGACTTCATCATCATTGTCTGGTTCTTCCTCCACTATGGGGCAGACGTACGCCTAGCTGCTTCCTTTGTATCAGTGGGTGGACAAATAGGCTTGGGGACCGGTGCATAGAGGATGGGAGCGACCGGGTAATCTGCGTTAGGGACGCACCTCCAAGTACCTTCAGAATCCATAATCCAAAAATCTGTATCATCACTCTCATCCTACTGAGCCGGAAGAGGCTCGGTATTGGGAGGTGGAGGTGTGCCTGATGTGCAATGGTGGACTTACGTGGACCGCATTTTCCTCTCTACGAAACCTGCACGGGGGCCTCCTCCACCTGATCAGGTTCGGGGTTATATCTAGCGTAACTGCCTGAGGAGGAGCCTTCAACGGACTTTAGGCGATTATCTATCCCACGGTGGTAATGACCGAGGAGTGCCCCTCTCTACCTTCCACGGATGGTTGTTTGGTGCAGCCTAGGTGCCATGGTCAGCTGAAGCTGAGGTGTGGTGGATTTGGGGGAATGATCAACAGGGGGGGGATCGAAGCATGGGAGAAGCATAAGAGGACAAGGGGGAACGTTGAGGGGGAAAGTGTGTCAAGCGATGCAGGGTAATGGGTGCACACAGACTTATGAGACTGTTAGGACAGATGGAGTTGGGGTAAGATGCACAGGCTAGGTGAATCGCAGCCCAGGGATTTCTGCACAACACAATTCTAGGGAGAGGGCTGCGCAGGAGGGCAAGAACAAAATAAAAAAATAAGACTGTAGGAGCTTACTGTGCATCTCTTTATGTTGAGGAGCCTTCCTTTTAAAAGGCCCATGACACATGCGAAGGGGTAGAACATGATTGTGCCTCACACACAGCTGCATGCCATAACTGTTTTCATGAGTGGGCTCGAGTGAAGAGTTATTGCCTATCGGCGTATCAATCTAGGTAATCATTTAGGACGATTTCTGCAGAGAGGTACCTTGGAGGGGGTGACGCTGTCCAAGCGTGTCTTAATCATACCTTATCTCGTTCATCTCTTGCGGATGATTACTGGCTTGAGGATCCACATTGGGTGAGGACCTGCGCTGCAGATCTTCGTCCTCATGGGTGTGGGAGAGGCGGTTGTCATTCGTACTCCTGCTGTCAGCCACATCCGGGGAAAAAATTATCAAACTTATTATTATTATTATTAAAAATAAAAATAAAGCTGCAATACACTTATATAAGTGTTGTTAGATCCAACTTATTATAAAATTGGAGATAGAGGTTGAAATAATGTCTCAACAATCTCCAACAAACCCCAATAAAGAATATATAAATAAACATTAATTCTAACATCGTCCCTTAATTCTTACATTAAAAATAACAATACTGAAATCACATGCAAGTATTTTTGGACTCTGTCATGTCTGTCTAGTATGGCCTTCATCACCATTTCTGTCCACTCTTAAATATCACAAAATATGCTCTTTCAAAACCATCAATTTGAGATACCAATTGATCCATTTAAGATACAATTACTTCTGACCATCATTGACATATTTGTAGGATCGATTATTCTTGACTCAGATCAATATTTTAGATATTGAATCATTCTATTGGCATACTTCCATCTATCGAGTACAATGAGCTATATTCGCAAGTTATATAGGATAGTAGTCTAGATACTAAATGTATCCAACAATCAATCATACAACTTGACCTTTTTTGCATATATAAGAACCAATTTTCTTGGAACAATAAAGAAACAACAAGAACCACCAACCCTTCTTCATGTACACAAGCTTACAAACACACAAAGATAACCAATAGCAGTTGTTATTGAAGCACTGAAGGAAAATAAGAACCACTGACTTATAACTCACTGTAGAGATAATCAAATCAATAATGTGTTCTTGTGGCACCAAATAACATCAATAACTACCAACTTAAATTATGTTACTCTATTTTATAATTGGTTCTTCATAATTCATTTCATAAACAAAAATATAATACTAACACATACTTTAGATGAAGCCACCAATAAATCATCCATGATGGACGATCCTTTGACACAAATCCACTCTTTAAATCAGAAAATTATGTATACATTTTGAGATAAAATTGAGTATATCATCCTCATTCATATGGATGGATACAAAGCTTCTTCGTTATATTCAAAGTATGTTGGAAAATGAATAAAATGAAACATTGGTTCTGAACAATACCTATGCTTGTGAACACTTCGTAGGCCATTCCATGGACTGATCAATTGGAATTTCATATTGTGATTGTGCACTCCAACAAATTCGACATCAAACTCTCAAAAAAATATAAAGAGACTTCCAAATTTTTGGATTCTGATTGGATTTATGCAAAAGTTAGTGTAGAGATATGTGAGCATTGGTGGCTAATGACCCTAGTGATAACTCCTTATTTTCCCATGTAAAAATCTTCAATTCAAAACCCTAAATCTTTTTCCCTCGATCATATTAATATGCAAATAATTCCAATAAATTCACAAGCATACGATAAGGATATTTGGAGATGTAAATCATTTTTTCTCTTCAAATGAGAACCATCTCTAGTGACAACTTATTTAGAATAATAAGTATTCTCTCAGCTACTATCCTTCTACAATTGTGTTCAAGTGGTTTCCTTACTCACACATGTACAAGTACACAGTAGAAATCACTCACATGGGAAACTAAATTATCTTATCTTACATGCTATACACTAATCTATGTATAGAGGATTAATATTTCTAAAATTTCATGATTACAACCCCTCTCGTGAGAAAATCAGGGCTGAACCAACATTGATACCATCTAAAAAACATGTTGAATGCACAAATTCTCACACTTATTGTTATTTACGTATACAAAACAAGATACAATACACTTACATAAGTGTTTTCAAATTCAACTTATCCTAAATTTGGAAATAAATGTTGAGAGAATATATTAACAATCTCCAACAAACCCCAACTAACAATATCTAAAATAAGCATTAATTCTAACACTTTGATCATGTATTATGACTAGTAAAAACATGCGTGGAGGGAAGTGGAGGTAATAACATGATTTAAAAATGTTTGGTCAGGTATTATATTAAAGTACATTTGAGGAATTTGGTAGGGAAGTAAAAATCAAAGGCCCTTAAGGATTTTCCATTATTAGTAGTTTTGGGGGATATTGTTGGCTAGGAACCTTTCAATTTTGGAAGAAAAATGTATTCCTCTTATAAATTTGAAATCAATGGGCTCAACATATTAAGTCGTTTCCTTACATGATAAGGAAAAAACATAATAAGGGTAGTGGTTGAAGAACAAATTGATAATAGATTCCTCTGTGATTTTTTTTTATTGGGTGTGATAAGGGGATCCTTCTGTATGTGGAGGGGGAGGGAACCTATTCTTTGTAAATAATCATTCCATTAAATTTAAGGTAGGATTGAGGGAGGATTAAAATAATTATACATAATATGATCACACTAAAACTAATATTTGTAACATTCCATGTGTTGACTATGTCCTTTATGAAAATTTTTATATAAAAGAGCATCCCAGCATGACATATAAATGTTGGCGGAAACTCCATTTAAAAGTGATAAAAATATTACTGATGAAATGCATTCATGTCGTGATCATGGTACCGAAATGTATGAATGTGTGTTTAATGTTAATTATGTATCAATATTTTCATCAACACCAAAATTAGAGTAATAATGGGATATTGTCAAAAATCATTAATTAAATAATTATGCTTTAATTAATTTATAATAATAATATAATACAATATTAATTAATTATTTTAGATTATTATTTTAAAACTGACAAATCCGAGGAGAAGGGATAACGAGCCAGAGCTTTGAGGGGATGGGTTCTAATGTGAAACCACAATACACATCTCATCCAATTTAATGTTGAAATCCCTAAGGTTTGCAAAAGCCACTATGATCTGATATGGTCATTAATGTAACTAGTGGTATTGTTATAGGCTTTCCCTTTTTGCGAATTGAAAGGGTAACTTACAAAGGAAGTCAACATGGGGGAAAAAGGGTCCTCTTAGCCATTCTTGAGAGGAAATTGAACAACATAAATATGTTGGCCATATTAAGATGAGGGGTTTAATTTTGTTTTTGTTGGAGAAATTTGGTGGAAAAATTGAAAGTTGAAAAGAAATCACAAAGATAATTCACCTGCACTATAGTGTTGCTGCTCAGTTTCAAGTTTTTACTTGGTGTTTCCAAGCATGACCATGGAGTAAGATTAAATGAATGTACTAAGTGATTGTTGGGACTGACAAATCATTGGTGCTTGTTAGAGATGAAAATCCACTGGTGCTTGTCTCTAGTTGAGAAACCTTGTGTATAATGAGTCACTAGTGCTTGTTGAGACTGATAAAGCATTGGTACTTTCTACGGTTTAAAAAATACTAGTGCTCATCTCTAGTTGAGAAACCTTGTGCATAATGAGTCACTAGACAAATGAGTCATTAGTGCTTGTTGGGACTGATAAAGCATTGGTACTTGCTGCAGTTGAAAAACTACTAGTGATTGTCTATGGTTGATAAACCACTAGAAAATGATATCACTCTCTTTGTTGAAATGGTGTATTGTTGATGAATTTTAACTCTCAAACTTTGGACATGGCGCAAGGGTGGTGAGTTACGAAAATAAAATAACGTAACTGCCTACTGTTGGGAGGATATCATGAATCCCTTCTCCAGTCGCGAGTATGATTTAATTATATAGATAAGTAAAATGGCTTGAGCACATTGTATGAATATTGATCTCTCATGTAATTACCTCTTTGTGAAATATTGTGTGAGATATGTTGGATGTTTAAAATATCTAAATTTCTAACATGTTGATTTATTTTGACAAAACTCAATTTATATCTTTCAAAATCATGCATACTGTTTAATTATCAGTTGAAGGGAAACTAAATCTTATTAAGCATAATTGCATGTAGATTGCATGTGTGTATGTATGTATGTATGCTTGCATAATTTTGTGATACATAGAATTGGTACTTCCGTGGGCCTCAATTTTATTTTATTAAGATGATTTTTATTTGTTTGAATGGTTTGCGCTCATTGAGCTGGTTTTATAAATATCTAAGAGACATAAATATGTATATTGAAAGTTGGTTGGGTCGTGCCCTTTATTCTGTCATTGTCCTCAACACTATGGTTGAGCGAATGTATAAATATTCATCCACAAAAATCACTGAATTGTTGAAACGAAACTAAACATCACCAAAATTAGTGTATCTTATTTACATTTTAATATATATATATATATATATATATATATATATATATATATATATATATATATATATATATATATATATCGTATTGAGGTGATAGAATCGACTTTATGCCACAACCTTTTTTTAACTCATCTTTAAAGATAAAGACACCCATTCGAATTAGAAAAATGTTAATTAATAATGCATTTATTATATATATATGTATGTGTGTGTGTGTGTGTGTGTGTGTGTGTGTGTGTGAATACATAATCAATATGTCGTGATATAGTGTTTTGGACCATTGGTCTACATGTCATCATCATATGGACCAAATCTCAAACCTCACGTGCCACATGGCATGTTGGTGTTGTCACGGCCAACATTAATGAGACAGAATTTCTGATTAGCATAACTCATAACTCAGTTCTTAGATCAATGAAATAATGATTTTGTTGAAAAACCCTCACTAACTGATCATGATGACAACATTATTTTTAATTCTACAAGTTTTTAGAAAATGGTGTTTATGCAACCCAGTGCATTGTTAAACATCATGAAATTAAAGTGAAAACGTAGTAACACCTTCCACAACCCATTTTACACATGAGGGTCGTAGGAAATGTTACAAAGTGATATCAGATCCCAAATTAAATAGTTGGACCGAATTGGTCTTGAAAAATAAAATTCACAAATAGAATCTAAATATATCTCATCAATTGCAATTATAGTTAATATGAATGAATACTCTTATTAGCATGTTGGCATGTTTGTAGAAATTTTTGTTAACATGAAATCTAAATAAGCCTCAAGATTAAGATGATTAATTGATGTATTTATGTCAAATTTGACTAACGGTTATGTGTGTGTAACAACACATAAGGCATCAAACGTTCTATCTAGAATGTAAAAAATGAGCAACAAGATGGTACAATATAGTACGAAAAGAGATCAATATGATCAAGAGGAATAATTTATTGGGAAGAGGGTGGAGAAAAATTCCCCTGAATAGATGGATACCCTCATAAGTATGAAGGACGAGTTAAGAAGTTCCAAATTAGATAACGAAATAATCGTGAGGGCTCATGAGAAAAAAGAATAAGTGAACACAATTATCTTGCAGAATCTATTAGAATTACAAAGGAAAAAAAATATGAGCCTAGTGCCAGTTTCTGGACAAATTTAAAGCTAGGAAAATGACCACTGAGATAGAGAGGCATGTATTTGAAGTTAATAGAGCAGGAGACAGTAAATACAAAAGGCGCATGAAAGCTAGTGAAGAACTATGAAAGCAGAAACTCCACTAAACACTCTAGAGAGAAGGGAATTCAAACTTGATTAGTTACCAAGGACTATATCTTAAAGACATTTTAAAAAAGGAAGGAGTGATAGAGGCTGAATATTAGAAGAATTTAAGAAAGAAAAGCACCCACCTATGATGGAGAGAATAAGAAAGTTGAAGAGGCAAAGGATTGGTAGTTGGGGATGAAGAAATATTTTAGGGTACATGATTACTCTGAAAACATGAAATCCATGGTGAGATGACTTTAACAATGTTAAATGCATTAAATAAAAGGAGTTTTCATGGAATGAGTTTGAAAAATATTTCTAGGAGAAGTATATGTTAGACATGTATTATGACGGTAAGATCAAGGAATTTCACAAGCTAAACTTGGGACAAATTACTACAGATGAATACACAAACAAATTTTTAGAACTACTGAGTTATGTACCTCACATCAAGGATGAAAAATTAAAGATTCAAAGATACCTTAGTGGGTTACCTCAAGCATTCAAATATGGGATCGAGTTTGATGAACCCAAAAAATTAGAGGATAATATCTTGAAAACTAGTTACTGTTATGAAAAATCCAAAGATAAAACTGAGAATCAGATTGATGGGAAGAAGAAATATTAGAGAAATTTTAAAGGGAAAGGATCAAAACCATTCGGGCATAAGCATGTAGGGAAATGGTGAAAACTCACCACTCATTCGAATGGTGAATTCCAATGGACATATCCCGCTAATAGAGAGAAACCCTCTAAGCCAATAACAGAAGAAGCCAAGGGGTACAGAAAGATCCAATGTTCAAATTGTGGAGGAAACCGCCCGCAAAGGGATTTCCCTCAACTACAAAAGTAGAATGAAAAAAGGTTATGCAACATAGAAGAGGCGATGCCAACGAATGATGTGGTTCGGAGTATGCCCCGAATTTACGCTGCATTAGATCTACTATGAATGCCACAAATGAATCATTAGGCCTTAGTCATCGAGATGGAATGTAAGATCATTAACCAATTAGTTTCAATTTTAATTTATCTAGGATATAAAATTAGTTATATTAGCCCCAAAGTTGTTAACGATTGCACCATGAAAAAGAAAGAGCATACAAATTCGTTGATGGTCCAATTGGCCATGGGGGCTAGGAAGAAGGTAACAATATCATGCCACATATAAATGGATGAGATGTCTACAACAAGAAAACTCAACATCCTTCCATGGGGTTCATATGATGATTTAATTGGTATGGACTAGATGGTATCCCATAGGACCAAGGTGGAGTGTTATAATAAATCATTGGAACTCCTTAAGAATGGAGGCGATGGGAGAGAATTGCAAATAAAGAAAAAACATGTTTTTGTCAGATATATTTCAAAATTACAAGCAAAAAAATTTAGTCAGAAAGGGTGTACTCAATTCATGATTTAAGTAAAATGTGTAGTAGAGGGAAGTGAAACCAAACTTGAGGATCACCCCATTTTACAACAATACAACGATGTATTTCCAGATTAATTACCAAGGTTACACTACTACATTTGGCGGAAATTCCGACACTTGGTTCCGACGCTTTTGACCAAATGTCGGAAATTTCCCCAAATTTTTTCCATCCCGCCCGAAACCGTCGCTATACCGATGTTTATAGAAAAGTGTCGCAATACCGACACTTAGACAAAGTGTCACAATTATGATGTTTGGAGGAAGACGTCATAATTGCGACACTATGGCCCAAAGCGTCGCTATTGCGACGGCTGCCTCCAAACGTCACAAGTACGACACAACAAGCGTTGAAAGTGTCGCAATTGTGACACTATGGCCCAAATCTTCGCTATTGCGATGACTTCCAAACGTCGCAAGTGCGACACTTTTCTAAGTGTCGGTATTGCAATGTTTGGAGGCACCTGTCGCAATAGCGATGCTTTTTCCGCCGTCGGTATAACGACACTTATATGCGCAGTACATTAAAATATGAAACTTATATGCGCGCTACATAAAAATCATTTTATTGTTTCGTATCCGTCACAATAGCTACATTAACGTCTGATATCACGTGCGCATCTAGCTCTCTCGCTTCGTTGTATCAACATTCGCCGCTTGCGTAAAAGAATTTGCTCCCTTGATCGCCCTCGCCGTTCACCCCGCGCTCTTGCAGAACAACATTCACCCTCAACGTTCGCCCTCAGCTCTTGCAGAACAACATTCGCCCTCAGCTCTTGCAAAATGGTAAGTTCTTACTGCAGGCCCTTCCTCCTATAGTAGGGTTGACTCTATTTGGGTTTTTTTGGTCAATTCCATTGGATTGTGTTAGGATGTAGGGTTCTCTCTAGATGTCAAGAATCAAGATTCAATACCCTCTATTATCTTCATCACCCAATACAAGAATTAAATTTTTCCCAAAGAAACACTTATTAATTTGGCAGCCATTATTTCTCCCTGCTTTAAAAACCCTACATTTAAATGAAAACAAGCATTGCATTTCAACTACAAAAATCTATTAGTGTTCAAATGTACATGTGTGCTACATTAATGTCTGATATAACGTGCGCATTTGCCCTCCGCTCTTGCAGAACATCATTCGCCCTCAGCTCTTGTAGAACAGCATTCGCCCTCAGCATTCGCCCTCAGCTCTTGCAGAACAGAATTCGCCCTTAGCATTCGCCCTGAGCTCTTGCAGAACAGCATTCGCCCTCGATTCGCCCTCAGCTCTTTCAGAACAGCATTCGCCCTGCATTCGCCCTCAGCTCTTGCAGAACAGCATTTGCCCTCAGCATTCGCCCTCAGCGTTCGCCCTCAGCTCTTGCAGAACAGCATTCGCCCTCAGCTCTTGCAAAATGGTAAGTTCTTACTGCAGGCCCTTCCTCCTCTAGTAGGGTTGACTCTATTTGGGTTTTTTTGGTCAATTCCATTGGATTGTGTTAGGCTGTAGGGTTCTCTCTAGATGTCAAGAATCAAGATTCAATACCCTCTATTATCTTCATCACCCAACACAAGATTTAAATTTTTCCCAAAGAAACACTTATTAATTTGGCAGCCATTATTTCTCCCTGCTTTAAAAACCCTACATTTAAATGAAAACAAGCGTTGCATTTCAACTACAAAAATCTATTAGTGTTCAAATGTACATGTGTGCATCACTTGTGTAGGGTATTCCTTTTCCACTTTCACATTATCCAAGAATGTGGGCAGTATAGTTCATATTTTTTGTGATTTAGATTATCTTGAAAAAGGAAAGGTAAATTATTTCCCATGGAAAAAGAAGGTTTTCCCTTTTTACTACCGGAAATGGTACAAAAAAGTTCCATTTCTACCCGAAACTCCTATGAAACAGGAACCAAATAAAGGCCATGTCCTCAATGGACATCATTTGGCTTTGAAAATGGCCATTGCACCGTGTTGTTTCTTATATTACATCACAATAGTTTCTTAGGTCATTTCTTGTTTCTGGAGATGAAAAACAACCAAAGAAATCGTGAAGATCCTTTCAAGAAATAAATGACCATTTCTCAATCATATCTCAACTATTTTTTATTTTATTCAATGGTTGCTTACTTTGAGAGAAATTTGACACTTTTATAAGGAATATAACATAAAAACACAAAATGGGAAGGAATTGATGAGGTAGATGACTTTAGTTGTTGTCAATTAAGAATTGATAATACACGATGCATGTTCTGTACTACAAACTAGATTCCTTCCTGGAGTTAGGACACAGAGTATTGAATCAAAGTTGTAGTTTCTAACTTCTTGTATTGGTTTATCAATCTTGAAATTCAGACATTGCATGTCTTCATTGCTTCATGTTTGAATAATTTGCATCATATCGTACAATAGGAAATTAGGAATTATGATTATTATTACTTTATGGATCTGTTAAGTTACTTTTAAGTTTGTATGGTTTAGTGTGAAATTATTCTTGTGTGCCCCTAGGCCCAGGTGAAGGAATGCCAAGGACTGAGAACCCTAGTTTTTAAATGGTATTGTTTCTTATACCCAAAAACCCCTCAACATCACTTTTTATTAGTTCTTAACAATAGTGTTGTAAACAATTTGAGAATTGATATAGCAAAATCTTGCACTTCTCAAGATAAAGTCCTAAAGCTAAAGTGTGATACCATGTGTAATTCAATAGCCCCATTGTCACCTCACCAACCTCTTTTCACTTTGGGCTAGCTCTCCTCCAACTCAAGGGGGGTTCTCCCTAGTAGATGTTAGGGATCTAATGGCCCAACCAAACCAAGTCAAGAGCCCCCTAACTTTCTATGTTTACTACTATCAATCAAAATATTGAACAATAGGGTCAGACATGCATCCTGAAGATAAAATTGCTAGGGTATTTTTGGGTAATTTCAAAGGGAAAGTCCCCAAACACATATAATCAAGGAATTATAACGTGATTTCAAAAATTAAATATCAACAAAATCGTTTAAAGGATATTGAAAGGAAAAAGGTGATGGAAGATAGAAAGTGCCTTACTTAAATGCTCTAAGGATTTTTCAATAGTTGCTCCAAAAGCTTCACTTCAAGGCCCTTCAAGATCGTCTCCAACAATGCTATACCATCACCTTCAATAATGTTGCTCCAAAAATGCCCTCAATCTCTTCACAACAAGTTTACTAGAAGTTGCTCCAACAATATATTCAATAAGGTCTTCATTGTCAACTTGTCTCTTGTTTGGGTGCCTTAATGTGCAATGACATGTTTCCAGGACTGAATTCAATGCAAGGCATATTTGAAACTCTAACTCTGTCTTCCGGTGTCTTATTAGAAATTATTTCAGTTTACATTTTGTGTTTTCAAGTTAGATATTGTTTTCAATTTTTTACATTTATAATTTTATTGCAATGTGGCAGACTGATCAGAGCAGTGCAGGAACAACCCCGAGACGGGATGATCACGGAAAGAGGCCAGCGGAAGAACATGTAAAGTGCTAGCATTTCTCTATCTTTAGGTATTTTAGTTATTTACATAATTGAAATAATATTAATTTTGTTCAAATATGCAGACACCTAGCCATGGTACGCCTGATGATTCCCTCTTTGAGGAAGAGCTTTCTTCATCCCTATCTCCAGTGTTCTTGTTGCAAAAAAAGGTACGAGATGCAAGGTCGGAATTTAATACTTTGATAGACGTGCCTCAAACACCTGAAACAGAAGAGAAGATAAAACAACTTATGAGCCAGCTAGAAAGATATCAGGTAATAATAAAAAGTCAAAAGGATATTTTTTTTGTTCTGTATGAGATGAATTGTGATAGTTTGATTTTTAATTTTTACATTGACTAAACTAACAAAAAGTTCTTTTGTATGTAGCGTTTTCTGGCATTTGCTGAACCCGGTGTTGGTGGTAGTGGGACACAAGGGCAAGAGATTTCCCAACAACCCTCTCGTACACCTTTTACTCCTTTAGGTGCTAGCCAAGAAACACACCCTGCCCAAGCAGACACCCAGCCAACCGCTGAACGTGTTGGCAATGATGAGGCTGATATGGCCAACTACATTATTGCGTTTCCCGGAGCTACACGTGTCAGCTCCACAGGGACCATTAATGGCACGTTGTTGGTGAACGATGAGGGTGTCCCTATAAAGCATGTACAACTCCCAGGTAAATTTTAATATTTTAACTATTTCATGTACTTTATCTAAAACATATTTATCATGATTTTTGTTTTTAAATTAATGATAATATCTTCTTTTTCTTTTGGTTTTATTCTGTGTAGGAAACAATGAGTTCTACAGGATTCTGGAGAGCCATGCGTTGGTAATTTTTGGCCCAACCATACGTACAGGGTGGAATTCCCATAATTCCAACCTGAAAAAAGAACTTCTAGATTATCTAGAAGCCCTTTTTGGGGTCGGCACATTTGACAGAAAAGCGGTGGCTCAGGTAGCCAGCAAATATTTGAAATATACCAGGGACACCTATAGGACGCAATTGCAATTTAACCCTAGATATGAGCGTCCTCTCACAGTTCCAGAGAGTGAGTGGAGAGCACTCATCCATGACGGAAAAGAGAAAAGGGCAAAGAAAGAAGGAAAAATACCAACTGGACCCGCAAGGTATTACAACTTTAATTCAATAGATTTAATTTTCTCATGTCTAAAATAAAAGTGTGCCACGTCATATCTGACTTTAATCTTTTGATGCTAGGTTGCCTGACACCTCAAAGGCAACCAAAGCTAGGATTGAAAAAAAGGGCCATCACAAGCTAGGCCAGGGCGGCTACTTGAAATTGGCCGCAAGAATTGTAATTAAGTAGCTAAACATATTATAATTAATTGTATCACCTTCCAACGTTTTTGTAATCCTATCAAATATGATTAAAAATACACAATCATATGTAATGTAGGGTGATGACTTCGGAACAGAAACTATAGAGGAAGATAAAAATATCGCTTTCCATTTCGGCTATCAAGCCGTAGTTGAACGTCGCAAAAGCTTGGGGTAGGTCCCAAGATCCAGAATGCCTGATAAGGTAAAACATTAACCTTTCAATATGTTTGTTTTCGTCCATAAATTTAATGTCTAAAAACTTTGTTTAAATCAGGGGAGAAGCACTACCGACGAGGAAAATAACCCAGTTTTAGAGCCAGATGTAGATGATCCTCACGTGCAACCTGATCATTGTAGTGGGGACCAGGTCGACAATGCTACTATCAGTGAGGGCCGTGACGGTAATTAATTTCCACTTATAATTTTTTCTAATTATACCTTGATGGTTGTCCTTATAACTTTTTTTGTTTAAATGACAGAGAATGTTTCCCTTGAGGATCTTACCACTAGAGAGGAAGATAGGGCAACAGTCCCAACGGCGACAACTGGTGCACCAGGTAAATAATCTCATTGCAATTTTTTTTATTAATATTACCGAACTAGTTCAATGATATTTAAAAACTGACAATTAAAATTTAATATTATCTGTTTTTGTAGGCGATGCCCCGTCACTGGATGAGACCAGACATCGTGACAACGCAACTAGGTCAGCGGCGACAACTGGTGCACCAGGTAAATAATCTCATTGCAATTTTTTTTATTAATATTACCGAACTAGTTCAATGATGTTTAAAAACTGACAATTAAAATTTAATATTATCTGTTTTTGTAGGCGATGCCCCGTCACTGGATGAGACCAGACATCGTGACTACGCAACTAGGTCAGTGCCGACAACTGATGCACCAGGTAAATAATCTCATTGCAATTTTTTTATATTAATATTACTGAACTAGTTCAATGATGTTTAAAAACTGACAATTAAAATTTAATATTATCTGTTTTTGTAGTCGATGCCCCGTCACTGGATGAGACCAGACATCGTGACTACGCAACTAGGTCAGCGCCGACAACTGGTGCACCAGGTAAATGATCTCATTGCAATTTTTTTTATTAATATTACCGAACTAGTTCAATGATATTTAAAAACTGACAATTAAAATTTAATATTATCTGTTTTTGTAGGCGATGCCCCGTCACTGGATGAGACCAAACATCGTGACTACGCAACTAGGTCAGCAATGCGGGTCGAAAGGCACGAAACAGGAGCAGAGCATGATGATATTGATGATGTAATTAGGAGCTTTAGAAATAGGAAGAAGAAAAAGAAAATTTGATAATGTAAAATATTGTATTATTATAAGACAAATGTTACCATACTTGGAATGTTTTTTTGCGTTATATAAAAAACTCATTTATCATACTATTTTTATGTCAAGCATTAATTGCAATGTTTCCTTGCGTACTTTTTGTTGAATTGTTTTTTTACTAGTTATTGAATATTTTTTTTTATGCTCATGAAAGTAAAAAATGAAATATATATTGGGTATTGGGGAATTGAGAGTGATGTGAGGGGGGGGGAGGGGCCATAAGAGCTTCCACCTTCACGTGGTTGGCCCTGTTTAGTAGAGAATAATTTATTGGAGCGATTTAATCTTGGAGCAAACCTCCCTCGATCCAGCGTAGCAACAAAAAAGTCACTGCTGACTTAGTTGCTACTCTTTCAGATCGTGGGAGGCTTGTTCCAAGTTCATGCGACTCCAATAAATTGTTCTTGAAATGAAGAGGAGCTTATTCAGGTATTTTTTGACATTTTCAACATATGTTCTAACATTATCATAAGAATGCATCTTAGAGTAAAAAATACTACATCAATTACTTGTATTTATTGTATAGATAATGATGGATTTTGATTGACTTTGCGTTAAGCAGGCAGGCAGGCCAAGATATTTTTGCTTAAAGATGACCAGGTTCGCAATGTCACATTTTGTAAGTTCCTTTACAGTTCATAATTCAATATTAAGCTTGTTCATGATTATTATCTAGGTTTTTTGTATGTGTTTTTTCATCTATTTGATTGTAAGCAACTCTGCATGTTTCCTATTGTTCACTATGATTTCTCCTATTACCACTCCCAGGATGAATCTAACTTTATTCTTACATAGGTTACTTTATTGTTACTATGATTTCTCCATTTACGATTTCATAGGTTACATCATGTAAAGTTGTCAATCTCAGGTTGGTGATGAGCTTTAGTTCTCCAAATTTGGGGCTTTTCTGATATTTTCTCCCTCATGTCATTCCTGCATCACCTCGTTGTTTGAGCATGCCAATTGTATACCACTTGTACCAATTGGCACATGTCAATCTCTGAGTGGTGCCACATTTCACCTATTTTTAGTGAGAGTTTAGGGTTTCTCTAACATAGCTTCAGAAATCCGATTCAGTGCCTACTTGAATATCGTCACATAATACTCATGGTTTGGATTGATGAGCATGTTCTAAATGGTTGGTTGATTCATAAGAACCACCCATATAGTCATCTTGAGATATTTCAGAAGTTTTCTCGGGTTGCCTTTTTCACCGTTTCTAGTGGGTGGGATGGTGTGGGGTGATCCATCAATACTGGTGCTCTTGTAGTAGGGAATTTGTTTTTGGGGATATAAAGGAGCATTTGATGTAGATATCCTATTGGATGCATTCATAGATGGGCACGAGAGGTCAAGAATTTAAATTAAAAATATGCAACCTCTAGCATGGCAACCTGAAGGCCGCGAGAGACACTGGTTAAAGATTGTTTTGTGCTGGCCTTAATATAGTCGTGATTTCTTTATATTATCTTAATGAAAATATATAGTCTGGTCTCATTCAAATGAGGATTGTGGTTGTATTTATATTTGGTTTTTTCTCTCTTAATGCTCCAGAAGTTGCCAAAAGTTGCAATAGTTGTTTAGTTTGCCTGTTACAACTTAAAAGTGGTTTTTAGCAATGGGAGTCATGTTTTTTAAGGTTCATACTAATATGAAGATCTTGTAATTCTATATTCAAGATAAGAGAAGATGGCCTCTGCTTTGGGCAGTATGACAACAATTGCCACAGCTACCTCATTGGGTAACAATGGAAAGGGGAAGAAGTTGGGTGCAATGTTTGATAATTATGGCAGAAAATTGTCTTCTCTTTTAGTTTTTTCACCCATTTCCTTTAATCACTCAAGCAGAAGAGGGACTCTGAGATTACGCGATAGAGAGAATGTAGTTAATACAAGAGCTATGGAAAAGGAGTTGTACTTCAACAAGGATGGCTCAGTGACAAAAAAATTGCAGGTCAGAGAAAAAATTATGTTTAAAGGAAGGTCACCTACACGTGAAACTTCACTGTGGTGGATCTTTCTTTGTCCACTTATATTCGATTTTAATGTGTTATTTTAATTTTTCATGGAGGGTTGTTTTGGCATATGGTCTGGCATTCAATTGCACACTTACCGAAAGCATTGTCAATTTGTCTTGCAAGCGGTGTGAACAAACTTTTTGATCTTGTTGGAGTCACCCTTGGGGCGAAGGGAAAAATGTTGTCTTGGAGAGCAAGCATGGTTCTCCGAAAATAGTTAATGATGGTGTGACAGTAGCTAAGGAGGTAATTTGTAGATGTGTGCTCTGGTTTTCTTTTTAACGTTGTATTAGTTCCCCTCTTAAATGTCTTAGATTTGGTAGGCATAATTTGAAAACTCAAAGGTGAAAGGAAACATATTTGTTACCCAGTGGTCTACTTGGCCTATGGAATAGCCACATTAGAGTAATGCATAAATCTTTTCACAACAATAAAAGGAAAGGGTTATGGCTGAGTCAAATTTTATTGTTATTGACAGTGTAATGAAATGTATCTCAATGCTATGGTTTTGGCCTTTTATTGGTTGAATTAGAGGACCCAGTTGAAAATATTGGGGCCAAGTTGGTAAGGCAAGCTGCGGAAAAGACAAATGATTTAGCTGGGGATGGAACCACAACATCTGTTGTTCTTGTACATGTTGGAATATTGAAAAATTCCAGAACAATGAATGGAGAATAAATCTCCCTTCCTCTAACACAGAGAAAATAAAAATTTCTTTGACAAGAGACAAAGTTTCAATACTTTGAAAACAAACTTCTATTCCCTTCAATAACTCAAAAAAAAACTATTACACTACTTCCTCACTGAGAGGGATTACAAAATTATGACTGCTACAAAACGCAGTGCATAAAACCAACTCACTGTCTGTTCAAAATAAACATACTCTGTCTCTAAAACACTCTGCTGTGTTTTTCACTTTCGCACTGCTGTGCATACACACTTAAAAAGTTACACTCAGTCTTTCACTTTTTACACACTGCTGTGTAATAAAAAATTTACGTATTGTCTATAAAAAAAACTACCAAGCTTTTTCGACCTTTTTATTTTTATATGCCGTAACATATAAAACATATTATAATAAACCCTCTTTTAAAAAAAAAAAAATTAAAACTAAATTCTATGGCCCACCTTTCATTTCGCATATGATATATATATATATATAACATATGTTTAAAACATATGTATATATTAAAGCATACATAAAATTAAACTATCGAAACATTAAAGAACCCTTTCCGTCGGACTTCAAAAGTCTGAATAGATTGAATTTCAAACCAAATTCGCGTTCCAAAATGGGATGCTGACGTCTGCCTAATTTGTAACGCGAATTCTCAATCCAATGTGCCTTATAAAAAATTCGGGTCCGGTTTTCAGGTTTTCAAATTCCCTTCAATTTCATGCGATCCAATATTAATGCTCCACGTGTCCTCCTTTTGAATTTACAAAACTGTCGGGTAAATTTCTGTTTGTTTAATTTCTGGTTGGTGAATTGCGTTAATGCTAGTTGTTGTGTTTAAATACAATCCTGTACAGAAATATGGCTGCAGCCGTCTACAAAAAAAACTTGCAGGAATTTTAAATGCTGAATTAAATTTCTGGATGGTGTGCAAGCAACCTCCAAAAAAAAATGTTGCTGCTGCATCCGTCCTTCTGCTGCAGCAGTTGAAGTTAAAATTCAACAGCACAGGGTTTAATAAGTGAGGGTGTAAAGGTAATTTTTTGTCGATAGTACTGGATTAAGATCATCTATTCATTTTTGTAGGGTCTTATGGTGTTTGGTTTTTTAGTTTTGGGTTGGGCTTATTGAGTCTAAGATAGTTTTTGAGTGAAAAAATTGCTATCAGGTATTAAAAATTTTGGTTCTTTTGTCAAAATTTATGAGCTTGTTAGGAAATACAAAACTGACAATGGTTGTATCTTAAATTTGTGGAAAATAATTTGAAATGAAACCTTTTGTTTAGGTTGTTGCAGCAGGTGCAAACCCCGTTCAAATTACTAGGGGCATTTACAAGACAATAAAGGCCCTTGTTTCGGAACTCAAAATTTTGTCAAAGGAGGTAAACGCTTGCCTTTTGAGTAGGCTGGTTTTCCTTTTTGCTGATGGTTTGGTGTATCTAATTGAATTAGTTGCCTATGTATTTTTGGTTGCAAACTCCTTTTCATTTTTCATACAGTATTGGCCTTGTGGAATACATTTGATTGTGTGGTCTTGTTAGATCTACAACATTTGTAGTTGTTTAGTCTTATGGCCGAGGTGCACTTTTATTATGGAAATAGTCGATGCAATATTGTCATTTAATCCTTACTGCAGGGTAGCATGTTGAGAAGTTTCTTGTGAAACATTTGGTATTCAAAATGACACTTGATCCTATACAGCATCATGCACTCGACTTCAAAATTCATATTCAAAGTGTGCCAGACAATTCTTGCAAAATTTCAAATATTTATGTTGTTTTAAACCATTATCTTTTTCATGTATTGGATGCTGAAAATGTGAAAAAGACTTTGGTATGAAACCAACTGGTGAATAATTTCTAGCAAAACAACCACTTCCAAGACATGATTTAGAAGTAGAACAAATGTGCTTATGAAGCATAGAAAGATATCCTTGATGCATTGTCAATGTTTGGCTAGGGTTATTTTTGGAGAAAATAAATCCTTATTCCTAGAATAGTGATCTTCAATACAAGTAAATGCCAGAGAAGAGAGATCATCGTGTGACATAAACCTATTAACAAAAGTGAACAGAGAATGATTATTAATTATGGCATACTAAGTTGTCAGTGATTTTGACTATTTGTCTTTAACATGTAAAAATGTTAAATTCCAAACTTACATCATCATGGTTTGGCATCATGAGCTTGACTAATTGTCCACCATGCTCATAATTTCATTGTTGTCTTCATATCTATAAACAACGTTTCAAATAATAATAAAAAAATTCTATAAGAAAAATCCAGACCTCCATGCTGCTGCTCCTTGTGAGACAAAGTCAAAATTGCATTACACAATCTGACACATAAGAATCTCCTATATCCCGGTGGTATGTATCCAAATTCTTATAATAGTGTCTTCAAGACTTATGTTGACATTGCCAATGAGATATTTAAGCAATGAAAGATGGAGCCTTATTCATTGTTGTATATGTAACAATATTTTATTAATATAAAGATTGATGGTTTTGTCTTTCTGAAAATGAAATGTAAAAATAATTTATTGTGGTCAATTGAAAAGTTTTTTTTTTAAAGCTTTTCATTATGGAAGGGAAACATAGATATATGCCCTTCTAATTGAAATTCGGACCTGCCCTTCAAATTTGATCACTGTGTGGGACCTTAACAAACAATAAAACTATTCCACCGCGTGTTATATAAAACATATAACAAAACCTTTGTCAAAACTTCAAACAAACCCTTTAGCCGTGGGTATTTCATCACGAATTGATCATTTTACCATGTACCTTCTTCTAGAGGAATATTCTTCCACTTGATTAGGTACTTCATAATGGTTATATGTCAAAGAGATACAAAATGTTTATCTATAACTTTTTGTAGTTCAAGAATCAACTTTCATTCTTCATCTAATTTTGGAAGTTCTATTTACATTGGCATATTTTTTCCCAAAACCTTTTTTAGGCAAGATACATGAAAAACCTTATGAATGCAAGAAGAAGAAAAATATAACTTCTATACCACTTGTGCAATCCTATGAATAATTATTTAGGGCCATAACATTTTTGAGCTAATTCTTTATTCTTCTTTTTCTTGAATGAAGATTTCTTATAATGCTATAATCTAAAAAATACCCAATTACCCTCCTCAAATTATCTTTCACTTCAATGTTGTTCCCCTTGTTGTTTTGTCATGTTTCATGTCATTTGAAGGTTTTCCATAATAATTTTCAAAGTTTCTTTAGTATTTTCCATATGTGACTCTGTTTCCTATACTTTGGACTTATCTTGCAAAAAATATGAGATACTAGGAGTTGGATATCCATAAAGGGCCTTAAATGGGGAAATTTTAGTAGATGTGTGATAGGTAGTATGATAGTATCATATTAAAATTCTTCCTTGAGGAACCCACTTCATCCATTAAGATTGCTTTTCTAAAGAGTAACATTGTAGATAACCTTAAAAACATTTGTTAACTATTTTTGTTTGACCATTTGATTGTGTTTGATATGTAGAACTCATGGCAGCTAGTGTTTCTCCACTCATATTAAATAATTATTTCCAAAAGTTTCTTGTTACTATTACTTTAGAAAAACCATGAAGACTATGAATTTCTTTCACGGACACTTCTGCCACTTGGCTTGTTGTTTATGTACTTTGAGCTCTACAAAACAAATCTACAAAATTTGTCTATATAAATGACCACAAAAATGTAATACTTACCTTTATATTTCAGTAACCCTATAATAAAGTCTATTGATATATCTTCTAGTATTTGAATATGTATGTGGAATGGTTGAAGTAACCCTAGAGATTTTACTATCTCTCTTTTATTTATTATGCAAACCTGACCTTCTCTTACAAAATTTTGAATATCTTTCTTCATTCCTTCCAAAAATATATTTTTGATCCTTTGAGATGTTTTAAGGAACCCTGCGTCCTACCATCAGAGAGACATGGGACTCCCTTAATATTTGTTTATTCAAATATGCTTGCGTGCATAAAAATATTCTACATTTCCACCAAAGTATATCTCTCTTTCACTCCCAATGCTCCATAGAGTTCATCCCATCCTTTATAAATTTTAGTTTTTGTTTAGTACTATTGTCATTTTTCCATTATGGCAAGTTTCTTCTAGCCACCTAGGAATAGAAAATGTAATTGGATATAAATTTGAGGCCTCTTCTATTTTAGAAAGAGCATCATGTACTAAATTTTCCTTACCCTTTTTGCAGATTATATCAAAATTAAAACTTTGCATTTTTTCTCCTCATTTTTGTTAATCTTCCAATGAAATCCATAGCTTCAAAAAATACTTTATGCTATCATGGTATATCTTGACTTTAAAGTACCTCCCAATGATATACTACCCCCATTTTTTATTGCATGTAATATTGCTTCCATTTATTTTTCATACGTAGATTTCACCAAATATTTTTTTTGAATTCCTTGCTTTTAAAAGCCAATGATATCCCTTATTGTGTTAATGTTACGTAAATTCCTTATCCTAGTGCCTCACACTCTACTATGAATGTTTTACCAAAAGTAGGTGCAACCGATGTTGGTGTAGAAGACATGGCATCCATTAAAAGAGAGAATGCTAAAGTAGCCTCATCATTCCATATAAATGATATTTTCTTCAAGAGATATGTGAGTGGACTTGAAATGCATGCATAATTCTTAACAAATTATCAATAATATCATGTAAGTCTAAAAAATCTTCTAAGAACCTTGATTTTCTTATGAATAGGTCATTTTGTAATAGCTTGCATCTTTTGAGGCTCCAACTTCACTCCTTCCTTTAAAACAACATGAACCAAATACTCAAATTCTTATTTCCCAAAAGCACATTTGGATATTTTTACATAAAAATGATTGTTCTCAATAATTTATATAACTTTTCCACATGTTTACTAGTGTGGTATTCCCATGATTTATTATAAATATGTGTATTATCAAAGAAAACCAACACAAATCTTATAAGATGGGATCAAACAAAATTGTTCTTAAGTCGAGCCCGCCGGACTTCAAACGGCGATAAACCATAATTCAAACCAAATTCGCGTTCCAAAATAGCCTGCTGACGTCGGCCAATTTTGTGACGCGATAACCAAATGAATTCCGCCCTAGTATTTTTCGGGCCGAAGTTGGGCTGGCGTACGGAGGGAGAGTTGTGACATGAATTTCTTATCAAATTCGCCCTAATATTTTTCGGGTCCGGATTTCCATTGCGCGAGCGGCCCAAACAAAGATCCGCTCCAATCAATTTCTGCCACGTGTCCTCAATCAGAACATGCCCTGCTCCCGACTGCGGGTGAATTCGATGGTGTTTAAGGCGATGGGACATGGATGTGGCGATTTCACATCAATCGCATTAAGTTTTAACGCCGTTCAATTAAGTTCCAAGGTTTTCACATCTAATCACATTAATTTTTAACACTGTTCAAGATCAGACCTCCACTCCTGTTAGCGATTCCGCATGCTCCAATATGATCCGGCCTTCGGCTCTCATTAATGATCAGAGATTAATTATGACGGCGTCCTTCAATTGCAGGCGTCCTTCACTTTGATTCCATTGCATTGATAAAATGGCATTTCGCTATGGTTTTTCAGACGAGCCGGTTGCTGGGTTACACTGCTTGCTCACTATGACGAGAAGGAGAAGTGGCCAGCTGAACTGCTGCGTAGACCTTGCTACATATCTTCATTTCTCTCGGTCCGGTCCTTGTCTATCTTCCTCTGTTTCTTGGAATTCTGCTTCTCCGTCTCCTCTTGTGCCCACTGCTAGTGACACTGCACCCATGCCTCGCGTGCGTCAAAGGATGCGTTGTCGCAAGGGGAGGACTAGAGGTAAACCCTCGCCCCTCGCATGCCCCCCCTCCGCCCCTCCACCGAGTTGTCTTTCGGCTAGTCCGCTGATTGGCTGCACAGTCGCCATCCAAATACTGTGCGGGCGGGGTCGGCCTGCAGGGATCTGGCCATCGTATGGGCTCCCCTGCTCCTCATTTCCCCACCGCTTCACCTTCTCCCACGATGCGCACTGCGCTTTTTTCCTGTAATTTCTCTCTGAACCGCCCATGAATCACAGCTTCAATTACTGTGGTTTTCCGTGAGGAGGCCCAAATGGAAGAACAATGCACCCGTCCAGTGGGTTTGAGCTCAGAAAAAGCCGGCCAGCATTTGGGCCTTCATGAGGGGAGCGGTGGGCATGAATGTGGAGCTAGCACCTAGCGATTCCGGATCTTCCGAAGGATGGTGCCGGGACTGTCACAGGAGCCGGGAGGAGTAGTTTGGTTAATTTGTTTTTCTTGCTTCGCGCCCACCTCAATTCGGCTGATTTTATATTATTTCATCAGGCCTGCTGGACCTTTGTAATATTTTTGAATTATGTAAATTAAACGTTCAAGACTGGTTTCCCCGTATGAGGGCAGTCTTCTTAATTTTTTTATTTTTTGATGACAAATTTTCCATGAGTCTGGGCAATGATTTTGACTTCGTGTAATTTTATTCCCACTGTTAATAGATTAACTTTACTTAGAAAAATAAATGTTGCCCTGTTTCTATTTTAAACCTGTTTTTTGAAATACAGAGCCATGTTTATATGGTCTACGTATTATACTCTTTCTCTGTATATCTACAGGAACCTTTTTGCTATGAACATGGTGGATGTTGTAGCGGGCTACTAATGGAAACAAGCGAGCCCGAACCTTACATCTCAGATGCAACAGATGGTTACCAATTTTGGAATCAAGCGAGCCTGATCTTACAAGCGAGCCTGGGTTTCTGCAGATGGTTTTTATTTCCGGGAACAAGCGAGCCAGAACATACAATCAACCCTGGGTTTATACATATTTTTTCTCTATCATGGATGCTTTTTGTGTGAGGTGTATATCAACAGTACATGTCTCTGCACATTTCCTGTATCCGCTTTATGATACTATTTTATGTGTTGACAGGTTATCACTCTACCTTCAAAACTAGCGATGCTGGTCTATGTTGCTGGTTTATTGATATGGTCTGATGGTCTTTTTATATTTTGGACATATCACACTCCTCACATGATTAGCGTTTTTATCCGTTCAAGGATTTTGGGTACTTTAATTTGTATTTGGAACAATGGACGTCGGTACTCTATCTGTTGCTTTACTATTCTACATACTGCTATTTCACTTTCTTATAGATGCCTCGGGTATATTTGGATGCTTTCTCAGATTGTCGATAATCTCCATGTGGACCATTACTGGGTTTTATATCAAGTTTCTATATGTGACATGGGTTATTTTTCTATCATTGTCTAGGGTGGGACTTCCACTTTTCTGGATGGATATTTGGGTTCCAATCTTCAAATGTGAAAATGTAATGACTTCATGGACTGTTTTACTTCATATAATATATTCAAAACAGCGTTTTTTCTCTTGTGAAAAAAAAAAAATGATTAATGTTTATCACTCTGCCTTCAAAACTAGCGATGCCGGTCTATGTTGCTGGTTTATTGATATGGTCTGATGGTCTTTTTATATTTTGGACATATCACACTCCTCACATGATTAGCGTTTTTCTCTGTTCAAGGATTTTGGGTACTTTAATTTGTATTTGAAACAATGGATGTCGGTACTCTATCTGTTGCTTTACTATTCTACATACTGCTATTTCACTTTCTTATAGATGCCTCGGGCATATTTGGATGCTTTCTCAGATTGTTGATAATCTCCATGTGGACCGTTACTGGGCTTTATATCATGTCCCTGTATGTGACATGGGGTATTTTTCTATCATTTTCTGGGGTGGGACTTCTACTTTTCTAGATGGATATTTGGGTTCCAATCTTCAGATGTGAAAATGTAATGACTTCATGGACTATTTTACTTCATATAATATATTCAAAATAACGTTTTTTCTCTTGTGAAAAAAAAATGATTAATGTTTATCACTCTGCCTTCAAAACTAGCGATGCTGGTCTATGTTGCTGGTTTATTGATATGGTCTGATGGTATTTTTATATTTTGGACATATCACGCTCCTCACATGATTAGCGTTTTTCTCTGTTGCAGGATTTTGGGTACTTTAATTTGTATTTGGAACAATGGACGTCGGTACTCTATCTGTTGCTTTACTATTCTACATACTGCTATTTCACTTTCTTATAGATGCCTCGGGCATATTTGGATGCTTTCTGAGATTGTCGATAATCTCCATGTGGACCGTTACTGGGTTTTATATCATGTCCCTGTATGTGACATGGGGTATTTTTCTATCATTGTCTGGGGTGGGACTTCCACTTTTCTGGATGGATATTTGGGTTCCAATCTTCAGATGTGAAAATGTAATGACTTCCTGGACTGTTTTACTTCATATAATATATTCAAAACAACGTTTTTTCTCTTGTGAAAAAAAAATGATTAATGTTTATCACTCTGCCTTCAAAACTAGCGATGCTGGTCTATGTTGCTGGTTTATTGATATGGTCTGATGGTCTTTTTATATTTTGGACATATCACACTCCTCACATGATTAGCGTTTTTCTCTGCTCAAGGATTTTGGGTACTTTAACTTGTATTTGGAACAATGGACGTCGGTACTCTATCTGTTGCTTTACTATTCTACATACTGCTATTTCACTTTCTTATAGATGCCTCGGGCATATTTGGATGCTTTCTCAGATTGTCGATAATCTCAATGTGGACCGTTACTGGGTTTTATATCAAGTCCCTGTATGTGACATGGGGTATTTTTCTATCACTGTCTGGGGTGGGACTTCCACTTTTCTGGATGGATATTTGGGTTCCAATCTTCAGATGTGAAAATGTAATGACTTCATGGACTATTTACTTCATATAATATATTCAAAACAACGTTTTTTCTCTTTTAAAGTTTCATTTTTTTTAAAATTGAACCTGCCATCGCTATACCGACGCCTTGTAAGCGTCGGAATTGCGACATATTAGAAACGTCGGAAGAGCGACAGTATAAAAACGTTGGACGAGCGACGTTCAAAACGTCGGACCACATTTCGTCGGATGGCATACTACAACGCTAAAGAGCTAATGCTCAAAACGCTCACCACATTTTGATAAAAATTGCGGCAACTTACAACGTCGGGGGATAACAGCCCAAAACGTCGCATCACATTGCATCGGAATTACACAATAAGCAACAATGAAGAAGACGTCGAAACGCCGAATCACATTGTCATAATTATGATGTTTTTTACAAACGTTTAAAGAGTGACGTTTCAAAACGCCGCATCACATTTCATCAAGTGTGATGGCTAACAAATGTCTAAGCGTGATTGTTGTAAATGGCCAAGAGCGACGCTTGTTTTGAAGCAACGGAAAAATCGCCGAGATAGTAAGCATAATTTTTGGCGCGCTTGAATCCATTGTATAAAACTTTGTTTCATTTCTTTGAATCGCTGCCATTTTGCGATGATTGCGTGTCGGAATAGCGATTTAATTGGCTGGAATGGTCAAGTTCTAGTGTTACCACCTAAGAGAGACATTGATTTATATATTGAGTTGATTCCTGGTTCGATGCCATTATCTCAAACACCATATCTCATGATCACCCCCAACTTGATGGAATTAAAACTGCAATTAAAGGAGTTGTTAGATAAGGGGTATATCAAACCCAATGTGTCACCCTAGGGAGCACCGATTTTGTTTGTGAAGAAGAAGTATGACATGTTGCAACTATGCATCGACTACCTACAATTGAATAAAGCAACAATAAAGAATAACTATTCACATCCAAGAATTGATGACTTACTTGACCACCTAAGAGGAGCTACTATGTTTTCAAAAATTGATTTAAGGTATGGCTATCACCAAGTTAGGATTAACGATGAATACATTCACCGTGACTGCAGAAAAACTGACCAGCAAATGCACCAACCATGTGCTTTAGCCATACCCAAACAATTTTGTTTAGTATTTTTATGATATTCCTATTTAATTAAAAAATGAAAGAGGAGAACAAGGAACAATTGAAGGCAGTATTACAATTACTAAGGGAACACAATTTATATGCTAAACTTGGTTAATGTGAGTTATTTAAGAATCAAGTTCAATATTTGGGGCATGTGATCTCAAAATAAGGTTTAGTTGTGGATCCCGAGAAGATCAAGACCATTATTGAATGGCCCACTCCCAAAAATTTCATAGAATTCATATCATTTATGGGGTTAGCTAGATATTATAAAAGATTCATCCAGGAATTTTTAAAAATTAGGAATCCTATCATAGATTTGCAGAGAAAAGGGGTAAAGTTTTAGTCGACATCAGAGTGCGTAGCCAGCTTTGAGCAAATCAAGTATCTACTCACACATGTACCCATTTTGAGGATTGTTGATCCAAAGAAATTTCTTTTAGTTTTCACGAATGCTTGTAAAGAAGGATTGGGTAGAGTACTAATGTATGAAGGAAATGTAATCTACTATGAATCAAGGAAGTTAAAAGCGCATGAAATAAATTATGGCATCCAAGACTTAAAACTCACAACAGTCATTCATGAATTCAAAATGTGGAGACATTATTTGATCATATGGAAATTCTTGTTGATGTCAGACCATAAAGGGCTGAAATATTTTTTCAACCAACCTAAATTGAATTCAAGATATTCCATGTGGTTATCCCTCATTATTGAATTTGACTTTGAAATCAAGTACATCAAGGGTAAAGAGAATAAGGTGGCTGGTGTCCTTAGCAGAATTCTGCAAGTAAACCAATTGGAAGAAACAAGTTCTTTTAATTTTAGCATCGGGGAAAAGATCAAGGAAGGATTGGTATAGGACGAACTCTTCTAGTATGTGAAGGATTATTTGAAAAAAGAGCTAAAGGGACCATTGAGTAAGAAATACACACTCACATATGATGGGATGCTAAAGTTAAAATACTGGTGGTATATACCATGCATGGAGGACTTGAAGAAGTTAATTATGGATGAGTTTCATAAAAGACCTTAATTAGGTCATCCCAGATATCAGACAATGATTACCACTATCAAGAAGATGTATTATTGGATGAGTATGAAAAGGAAGTTGTAGAGTAAATTTCCAAGTGTTTGGAGTGTCAACAAGTTAAGGTGGAATGCATACATCCAGTTGGCCTATTGCAACCAATTCCAATCTTTGAGTACAATTGGGAAGTCCTATCCATGTACTTTATCATAGGAATCCAAACATGCCAAGAAAACATGATGCCCTCATGGTAGTAATGGAAAAATTAAGAAAGGAAGGTCACTTCATACCTGTTAAGTCCATCCATAAGGCCATTTCCATTGCAAAAATATTCATGAAAGAGATATTCAGGTTGCATGGCATATGTAAGAATATAATATCAGTTCAGGTTTGCAAATTCATATCAAAATTTTGGAAAGAACTATTCGCTAGATTTGGACCTCAGTTGGAATTCAGTATAGCATACCATCCTCATACTGATGGATAAACCAAGAGAGTGAATAGGGTGTTGGAAGACATGATGAGATTGTATGTTATGCACCAACCAAAAATGGGAAAAAAAATTGTTCTCATAGTTGAATTTGCATATAATGATGGCTATTGGGAATTGATAAAGATGATCACCTTTGAGGCTTTGTATAGTAGAGGATGTAATACACCCATTATTTGGGATGACCTAGTAAACATGGTAACTCTTGGACTTGATATGTTAAAGGAGATGGAACAAAAGGGTATTAGTATCAGGAAAAGGCTGAAGGAAAGTTCACTATAGACATAATACCTACATAGATTTACAAATAATGTATAGAGAATTTAAAGTGGGGGGTCATGTGTATATATGAATTAAACTATGAATCTCATTAAAAGTGGGGTTGTGTGCTAAGTTGGCGCCTAGTTTTTGCTGACCAATTCAGATTTTGGAGAGGGTGGGGCTAGTGTCTTATATACTAACTGATCTAGGTGGCTCTAGGAAGGCTAAAAAATTAAAGCCCTTGGATTTTAATTAAACTAAAATCATATCGAAGAGTGCATCACAATATTTCCAATGGTGCAAACGATGCCTCAATCCGAGTTCGTATAAGAACGTTATTATAGTTTGAAGTTTGTACCAAATAGTGAAAAGATGTTAAAGTCAAAGTCAACCTTTTGCCACGTGAAATACCACACGGATGACACGTGGAAGTGAATTCAACAAGCTTAGTGGGACCCATAAAGCTAATTCGGTAGCCAATTCAACAAACCAAGTCGACACATGACAAGTAAATGGAATATTATGTGGACCAATGAGAGATTTCCACATGACCCAATGAGATGGTGCCACATGGCACCTCAAATTATACCCAAGTGGCCTTGGCATGGTGCAACCTCCATTTTTGTCTTATTCTCATGGTTTAGGGAGTAGTTAAAATATGGACATACGTATACCATATATTATATGGTTTGAAAACTATATTAAAAACCAAAATTGGCCTATAAAACCATAATTGGGAGTCCATGGGTTTTGAACACAAAACCTCCCCCAAAAAAAGTTACTTAATACGCCTATGTAATTTTTCTTATTCATCCTCACACTTTGTTATAAAATGCCATTCAAATGGCTCAAAGGGAACCACGGAGAATACATGAGAGATGAGGGCACAAACAGACCAATGAAGACATGAATCTCAAGAAGATTCTAGGAATACTATTAGAGCATATGATAGAGAATATTTCAAATAATATTCTCTATGAGGAATATTTAAGACTCCCTTGGAGACAAATTTTTACAGTGTCAGAAGTATGTTGAGTTTGTACTCAAATGAACTAGTTTTTCACCATGAGTCTAATGATGCATTCCATTTCTTCATCTGAGCAGGAGAATTTGTTTTCCATGTCCAGAAGAGAATATTTGAGGAATATTTGAGATTCCCATGGAGCCCAGATTTGAACGAGTCAGAAAGAGGTCGATTTTACAATCATATTTCACAATCTTTCGCCAAGAATTCAACTTTGCAGTCCATTTCTTCAGTAGAGGTGTGTATTTTCAGACCATCCCTAGGAGTGGATGTATAAGATGCACCAATGCCATGAATTTATTTGATTTTTTCTAAGATGATGATTTGATTTTGAGATCCATGTATGGCGCATTGTGAGAACATCCTTGTATCATACTTTATGTGAGAGATTGCTATCTTGTCATGTTGAAGGAAAGGTTTTATGAGTGAGATTTCTTATAAAAGAGCATCTCATGGAGAAACATGCCACTCTAGTTAATGGGTTTCTTACTTGTATTGAAAAATAATGCATCATGTACTTGTCATCATCTTGCAACATTTAAGGAAGAGACCTCCCCACTCTTGACACTGAGCCCAGAGACGCAGTCCACACTGAACGATTTTTTTTTATCAAATTCTGTGTGTTCTTTGATTTGATGATTTTATTTATGTTTCATGTGGTTTTTCATACTCTTTCAAATGAAATTCTGCTAACATCACATAAGTAAAATATCTTGGTTAATTTTGGTAGCTGAGAGATTCAGATTAGTTTTGGTATCAGAGCGGGTCTTCTATTGATGTGAATTGAAAGTGTATGATAACCAGGGAAAAGAAAAAAAGAGGTGAAGGAAAAATTAAGTCATTTGATCCAAAAGTGAGGCATACAACACGAAGAAGGAAAATGGAATATGAATATGCATGGTTGGAGGAAAAGAGAAACTATCATAAGGTCTTCTACACGATGGAAGAAAAAGTAGAAAAATTGTTTGTACAATATGAGAAGACAATGGTGAAACTAGAGAAGAAAGAATGACCATGTGATCATGCGTTGGTAAATCATGAAGGTGGAGGAGAATATCCCCCTCCTGAACCTACCTCTCCATCTTCTAGTGAAAGTTCTTCTTCTTTCTCTTCTAATCAATCTAAAGGTAGAAAATCTCATAAAAATCCCTTTTTGAAGATGGATGTCAAGTTCGATTTACCAATCTTTAGTGGAGAATCTAATGCAGAAAAGCAAGATAACTGGATCATACAGGTTGAATTATATTGTCACATAGAATGAATCAAAGAGGATGAGGTCAAGATCTAGTTATCATCCCTTCGATTGAGTGGCACTTCTCTCGTATGGTGGGAAAACAAGCTGCAGAAAGGTGGTAAGAGTAGTTGTAAAATTCCTTCATCTTGGTCTGAGTTTGTTTATGCTATAATAGGACAATTTTTCCCATTGGGCTACAAACATAAGGCACAATTTTACCCATTGGGCTACAAACATAAGGCACAATTTTACCCATTGGGCTACAAACAAAATGCCATGATGGAATGACAACATTGGAAACAAAGTAAAGGTCAAATTGTTCATAATTTTATAGAGGAGTTTAGGAAACAAGCATTAGCATTGAATGTTCCATTAGACTGTCTTGAGATATTTATGAAATACATTGGATATTTGCATAGTTATTTGCATCATTCATTGCTATTATTTTAGCCTAAAAATATAATGATGTTAGTGTGAATGTTGTACATATTGAAAGTGGGGGCAACATGAGCAATACGACTACCCAAAGAGGACAACAAAAACTAAGAGAAAAGAAGAAAATCCCTCTTGTACTCATTGTGATAAAGAAGTGCATGGTGAGGAGCATTGCTGGAAATCACATCCAAAATTAAGGCTAAGGAGGAATGGCAGAAAAGAGAAGAAAAATAAAATCGCTACCGTGCAACAAGACCAAGAGTCTGAATCAGAGGATGTGGAGAAGATCACAGCTACAGGATTTGCATATGTTGGACCAATTGACTTGGGTTTTGACTCAGGTAATGAGAAGAAGATTGCAGCTCTCAGAATTAAGGGTGATATACCTATTGAATTGGGGCCCAATTCAGGCGATGAGACAAAGATTTCAGCAGATGTTGTGCCAAAGATGAAAAGGGCATCAAATATTGCACAGCTCCAAGAATTTGAAGTTATAAAACAAAGCATTGAAGCGAAGAATGTTGAATTAAGGAGACTCCTACAAGAAGCAGAGAAGGAGAAATAAAGGTTACAACATAAATTACAAGCCAATAAGGGGGCCTTGGAAAAGTTGCAACATAACAATCCTGACGTAACAAATGATTCTTCAATTTCATGTTCTAATTTTGATATGATTTTGTTGCTTTTGAGAAACATACTACAGGAATTGGTTCAAAATTGATGAAGAAAATGGAGTATCAAGGAAAGGGCCTCGACATTAATGGACAGGAAATTATGAACCCCATCAATGTGGATGAATTTCCTCATTATGCAGGACTTGGTTATGTGAGAAAGGGGGTTGGAGAATTATCCAAGACAACCAGTGACCAATCAAAAACATAAGGTGCAAGCACATCACAACATTCCATTTATATTGAGGATTCCACGAGAAGTTATCCTCATCAGGGACACACCAGGAACAAACATTCTGAGACGGTCCGAAAAGTTTGGAGGAAAAATAATCATTACAGTCACTGCAACAATGATGGACATAAAAGAGACACATGTCAGGTACTCCATGACCATAAATCACTTATGAAGAAACCAACTAGTGATTCAGTTATTCAACAAGAGAATCAACCATAAGGAAATGCCGATTCACTTTGTTGAGTGAGAAATGGTTTTATTAGATATAGTAGCTTTTAATGGCCACATTTTGTAAATCACATGTTGTGAAATGATTGTAAAAGTGATGAATTGTTTTCCATCACTTATGAATGCAAAATGATGATGTTTCTGGCCTTTTTTTTATAGTTTGGGTATTGGTTTATGTTATTATTTTGATGTAAACTTAACCAAAGAGTGTGTTATAAACTCTTGGAAAGTATGGGGAATGCTTGGGTCATGTTTGGTCTTGTAAAAAGAACACGTATATTGCAATATGTACTACAGGTTTGCATAAGATGCAGATGTCAGTTCATCACTTATGGCTCTGAAGGAAAAAGGTGAAGGAGAAGGAAGTGTGGCTTATTAGGGAACTTGTTGTAGACGAGGGAGTACAATAGATTGCAGATTGTGTTCATGCTTTTGGAGGACCAAAAAATCCTCAACAAGGAGGAATGATCTAAGTGGCTCCAGGAAGGCTCAAAAATAAAAATTATTTAAATTTCAACTAAACTAGTATCACATTGAAGAGCACACCGTAATATTTCTAACGATGCAAACGACGCCTCAATCTGAGTCTGTATGATAAATTTATTACAATTTGAAGTTTGTACCAAATAATAAAAAATAGTCAAAGTCAACCTTTTTCCCCGTGGAAGGTCATACAAATGACACGTGGAATTGAAGTCAAGAGGCATAGTGGGACCCACATGTATACCTAAGTATCCTAACAAAAAACCAAAGCCGACCCACCATCCTGAATATAAGCAACACCATAAGTAGACACATGGTGAGTAAGTGGCATATGATGTGGACCATTAATGAGAGCTTGCCACATGGACCAATCAGATAGTGCCACATGGCACCAAAAATTAGGACCAAGTGGCCTTGGCATGGTGCAACCTCCATTTTTTTCTTATTCTCATGGTTTGGGGAGTTATTACAATATGGACATACATATACCATATATTATATGATTCGAAAACTATATTAAAAACTAAAATTGGGCTTTAAAACCATAATTGGGAGTCCATGGGTTTTGAACACAAAACCTCCCCAACAACAAGTAACTTAATATGCCTATGCCACCAACCATTGTTCTAACCACATAATTTGTCTTATTTTCCCTCACACTTTGTTATAAAATTCCATTCAAATGGTTCAAATGGAACCATGGAGAATACATGAGAGATGAGGGCACAGACAGTCTAATGAAGACATGAATCTCAAGAAGATTCTAGGAATATTGTTAGAGCATATGATATGGAATATTTCAAAGAATATTCTCTCTGAAGAATATTTGAGGAATATTTAAGATTACCTTGGAGCCAACTTTTAATGGTGTCAGAAGTATGCCGAGTTTATACTCAAATGAACCAATTTTTTGCCAAGAGTCTAATGACACATTCCATTTCTTCATCTGAGTAGGAGAAATTTTTCCTGTGTCCAAAAGATAATCTTTGAGGAATATTTGAGATTATTGGGGAGCCTAGATTTGACCGAGTCAGAAAGGGTTTAAAGTCATATTTCATGATCTCTCACCAAGAATTCAATAGTGCAGTCCATTTCTTCAACAGAGGTGTGTATTTTCGGGCCATCCCCAGAAGTGGAGGTATAAGATGCACTGATTCTATGTATTTATTTGATTTTTGCTAAGATGATGATTTGATTTTGAGATCCATGTATGCCACTTTGTGAGAAGACCCTTGTATGCCACTTTATGTGAGAGATTACTATCTTGTCATGCTCAAGGAAAGGTTTTATGAGTGAGATTTCTTATAAAAGAGCATCTCATGGAGAAACATGGCAGTCTAGTTAAGGGAGTTCTTCCTTGTATTGAAAAATAATACATCATGCACTCATCATCATCTTGCAACATTTAATGAAGCGACCTCCCCACTCTTGACACTGGGCCCAGAGCCGTAGTCCACACTAGATGAACTTCGTTATAAAATTGTGTGTGTTATTTGATTTTATGGTTGTCTTTATGTTTCATGTTTTTTTTTCATACTCTTTGACATGCAATTTTGCTAACATCACAGAAGTAAAATATCTTGGTTAATTATGGTATTTGAGAGATCTGATCACTAACCTTTCTTACCACCATAAAGGCACATGATGTATTCCACATATCCTTACTAAAAAATTATTTGCACAATTCTAATCATGTAATCTGTTGTTTTTTGATACAGGTGGAGCTCGAGGGAGAGTTCCCACTCGAAACTTTGGGTATCATGGACCATAGGAAGACCATGCTCTGTAACTAATTAATAGAGCATGTCAAGATATAATAGAAGCACTTTGGACCCACTGAGGCAACCTAGGAGAATGTAAATCAAATGAAAGCGTTGTTACCCTTTTTTGTTTAATATGTAGTGGATGTAAAATAACTGCTTCTATAAAGCTCAAATTTTTGTTGTATTTTCCAGTTTTGTAAGAACACTGAGGACAATGTTCCTTTAAGGGGGTGGGGTTTGTAACATACCCTGCATTGACTATGACTTTTATAAATATTATTTTATATAAATGAGCATCCCAATGTGACATCTAATTGTTGGCGAAAACTCTATTTAAATGTGATAAAATTATTACTAATGAAGTTCATTCATGTTCTAATCATGGTAGAAAAATGTATGAATGTGTGTTTAATGTTAGTTATGCATTATTAATGTTTTAATTGACACAAAAATTAGAGTATTCATGTACTAATGATTAAAAATGATTCATTAAATAATTATGCGTAATAATGATTAATTATAATATTAATTAATTAATTTGGATTTTATTTGAAACTTGAAAAATCCGAGGAGAAGGGATGATAGTTGAGAACTCTGAGGAGATGGGGTTTGATGTGAAATTTCCATACCCATCTCATCCAATTTAACACCAAAACCACTGAGGTTGGAAAAAACCTATATGATATGATCTGGTCATTAATGCAATTGGTGGTGTTGTTTTATGCTTTAACTTCTTGTGAATCGAAAGGGTAACTTGCAAAGAAAGAAAACTTGGGGGCAAGAGAACCCTGTCATCCATCTATGAGAGGCAGTTATATGCCATAAATATGTTGGATGCACTCAGATGGGGGGCTCGATTTTGGTTTTTCTGGAAAAATTCAATATTGAAAACAACTCACAGAGAAAATTCACCTACACTGGATTGTTGCTGCTTAATTTATAGTTGTTGTGTTTCCAAGCCAAAGTGTGGAGTGAGATTGAATGAACATACTAGGTTATTTCTTGGTTTGATAAACCACTATTTTTTCTATGCCTGGAAAAACACTGGTGATTCTCTGTACATGAGAAGCCAACTTTACAGCGAGTTATTGGTTCTTGTTGGGGCTGATAAACCATTGGTGCTTGTATTTGGATGATAAACCACCTACAAATGATATCATTATCTTAGTTGGATTGGTGTATTGATGGTGAATTTTAATTCTCATACTTTGGACCTGATGCATGGGTGGTGAGTTATAGAGACAACATAGTGTAACTACCCATAGTTAGGAGGATAACATGAAGCCCTTCTCCAGTCACTAGTAGGCTTTAATTATATGAATAAGTAAAATGACCTGAGCACTGTGTATGAATTTGAGATCTCATCTTTAAATTACCTTTGTGTGAAATAATGTGTGAGATATGTTAGATGTTTAAAATATCCAAATTTATAACATGTTAATTTATTTTGAGAGAGCTCAGTTTTTATCTTTCAGAGTCATGCATATTGTTAGAATTACATGTTGAATGGAAGCCAAGTCATATTGAGCATAATTTCATGTGGATTATATTTATATAAATGAGCATCCCAGTGTGACATCTAATTGTTGGTGAAAAATCTATTTAAATGCGATAAAATTATTATTGATGAAATTCATTCATGTTTTGATCATGGTACCAAAATGTATGAATGTGTGTTTAATGTTAATTATGCATTAATCTTTTGGTCCACACCAAAATTAAAGTATTCATGTATTAATTCTTAAAAAGGATTAATTAAATAATCATGTTTTAATTAATTAATATTAAGTAATTAATTAATTTGGATTTTATTTGAAAATTAAAAAATCTGAGGAGAAGGGATGTCAGGCTAGAACTCTAAGGAGATGGGGTTTGATGTGAAAACGCCATACCCATCTCATCCAATTTAATGCCAAAATCAGTGAGGTTGGAAAATGTCGCTATGATATGATCTGGTCATTAATGCAAGTAAGGGTGTCGTTCCATTCTTTCCCATTTTGTGAATCGAAAGGGTAACTTGCAAAGGAAGGAAATGTGGGGGAATGATGGCCCTCTCAGCCATGCCTAAGAGGTAGTTGAACGACATAAATATTCTAGACACACTTAGATGGAGGGTTCAATTTTAGTTTTTCTGGAGAAATTTAATGGAAAATGTTAGTATTGAAAACAACTCATGGAGAGCATTCACCTACACTGGATTGTTGCCCCTCAATTTCTAGTTTTTACCTGATGTTGCCAAACCTTAGCGTGGAGTGAGATTGAATGAACGTACTTGGTGATTTTTTGTACTGATAAACCATTGTTGTTTTCTATGACTGGAAAACCATTGGTGCTTCTCTCCAGATGAGAAACCAAATTTATAACGAGTTACTAGTGCTTGTTGGGGTTGATAAACCATTGGTGCTTGCTCGACTAGAAAACCATTGGTGCTTGTTTCTGGTTGATAAACAACCTACAAATGATATCACTCTCTTAGTTGGATTGGTGTATTTATGGTGAATTTTAACTCTCAGACTTTGGACTTGGCACAAGAGTGGCGAGTTATAGAAACATTGTAGCGTAACTATCTATAGTTGGGAGGATAATGTGAATCCCTTCTCTAGTCACTAGTAGGATTTAATTATATAGATAAGTAACATCACTTAAACACTGTGTATGAATTTAAGGTCTCATGTAATTACCTCTTTGTGAAATACTGTGTAGGATATGGTAGTTTTTTAAAATATCTAAATTTCTAAACATGTTGATTTGTTTTGACAAAGCTCAGTTTCTATCTTTAAAAATCACACATACTATTATAATTACCCATTGGACAGAAACCAATTCATATTGAGCATAATTACATGTGAATTATATATATATATATATATATATATATATATATATATATATATATATAGAGAGAGAGAGAGAGAGAGAGAGAGAGAATTTGTGATATATTGAGATGATTCCTATGTGAGCTTCAATTTTATGTTATTAAGACCATTTTCATTGTTTTACTAGTTTGCGCTCCCAGATATGGTTTTATTAATACCCGAGAGACTTAAATATGTAAATTGAAAATTGGTTGGGTCACATCCTATGTTATTTTTTTGACCTCAAGACTATGGTTGGGTGAATGTATAAATATTCAGCCACAAGAATCATGCAATTGTTGAGACAACACTCAACCTCACAAAATTAGTGTATCATATTTATTTTTTAATACACATATATGTATTATTATTGTTATTATTATTATCATTATCCAATTTTAAGGTCACGACCAAGCCAAACACCAAATTGGTTTATGATACCTCGTTGTTTGCGGGACAAGGGACCCACCTCCACGCAACGATTTGAATACTAAGTCTACGAAGGCATACATACTCAGTACATACATTACCCCCTCTGGTTTTGAGCCTGTGACCTCTTAGGATGAAACACAAGCTTGAGAGGGAATCAAATTTATATCACAACCTTCTTTTTTTACTAATATTTAAAATGGATAATGAAGTTAGCCATTCAAACTATACAATGTCAATTAATATTTCATTCACCATAAATAATTGAACCTAAGCGTAATTCAACGTAGATCGTTTGGCCTAGGCCGACTACACTTTGAATCAGTAATGGTTTGAATTTTGAAATTAATTAACATGACCAAAATGACTCATACCATATTTAAATATAACCAATAATTGATGGGTTATGACTTATGTAACCACTCATGCGTTATATATCTAGTGGGAATGAGTATGGTGTAAACCTTTTCGGTATGGCTTAGACCCCATGACCCTCGATGGGGCAATTGGTGGTTCTGCTTGGTATTAAACCTACCTACCCTTGGTAATGTTGCACACATGTATAAAATTTTCAATGCAACTAGTGTGTCAAATGTTATGTAAAGGATTGGGACCTCTGACCCTTGATGGCAGATGAGGTAGGCCCCACAACATAAATATATATATATATATATATATATATATATATATATATGTTAATGTTTCAATCGTATCTTGGGACCTTAAAACCCGGATGGGAGACGCAGGTAGGCCTCGTGATGCATTGTATATATGTATATATATAATTTTAAACATTATATACATGTTAAATTTTCGTTGTAGCTTGGGGGCCCTCACCCCTTGATGGGAGATGAGGTAGGTTTATGAGTTACCATATATATGTCAACGTATATATATACTTATATACATGTATATAAGTTAAAACTTATATACATGTTACTCCTTTGTTGTACTGGGACCTCTGAACTCCGATGGGACGATGGTGGTAGAACCCATGTCTTGACTTTTTCTAGTAGCCATATAATGATCTAGTGTGTTGGATCACTGGTCTACTTGGCATTGTTATATGGACCAAACCCAAAAGCTCAAGTGCTAGGTGGCATATTGGCACTGATGTGGCCAACGTTAACAAGATACAATTTTAGTATAACTCTTAACTCAACTCTCAAATTGATGAAATAATTTCATCATCGAAAAACCCTCACTAAAGTGATCATGATCACAACATTATTATCTAATTCTACAAGTTTTTAGAAAATGACATTTTTGTAAACGAGTGCAATGTTAAACATCGAGAAATTAAAGTGAAAACTCATTAACACCTTCCACATCCCATATTAATACATGGGTTAGGTAGTATTATAATATTATTGCTGACAAATGAAAAATAAATTAATAATTTGCAAGGTGATTTGAAAGTTTCTAGGTAGATACCAACCTTATTGTTGGATGGAGCTGAGTCTAACCCTATTGTTGGAAGGAAAAACAATATGTCCACCGGGAGGATGCCATTGTCTAGATTCTATGAATCTCATTCTTTAATAATCCACATGAAATCATGGTTTCTGTAGACAACTTCCATTGTGAGAAGTTCATTCAAGCTTGGATGCCCCTTGGGATAGTTTAATTCCCCAAAGGTGGGTCCCGTTCTCAATCCTCGAATGAGATTTGAAACTATGACCTAATAAGAACTAAAACCGACATAAACTAATCAATCTGCACCTCATACATTTTTTTTTGAGTAATTTTCAAGTTATCATCAAATGAGTGAAAAATGAACTCATATATATTATCTTTATCTTCTCGTACAATGATTTGTACTTCAAAAATATGGTTTATGTTTAAAATATTTAATTACTAAGGTGTACTATCACATATTGTCATCTTCTCCCTAAAATGATTCGTGTTTTAACAATATGCTTTTTTTTTGTTTGTAAATTCCTACTAGTGGTTTCTATTAAAATAGAAAAGTATTACAATGCTATCCTTTCCATATAGTTTACAACAAACCAAAAGAACTAACCTGTGAGGTCATGCCTCCAACCAGTTGTTTTTTCTCAAATCGTCCCAACATATGAACGACTTGAATACACATTCATTGAGGACTAAGAAGTCCTCCCGCTCTAGGTGCTACGAATGACCTCCAATGCACCACAGGGGGTAACCCTGATAATTAAGTATATGATTTTCAATAAGAAAATAAAACAAGGTCAGATACAAATAATTGTTCATTGCAGTAAATCATGGCATCAACATAAGTGAGTGATAAAACTAAATTCAATAACAATATCAGAAAATGTGGCCGTAGTGCTACGAAAAAGCTAGCATACAAATTTTGGAGAAGGTAACATGAGAGTTGAAGAAAGGAAGGAAAATAAAGAATAAAAACAAAAAAGTTAAAAGATAACAATAATTTCAGTATTAGATAAAGATGTGGGAAACAAGTACAAACATTATTAACATTCTCCTTTAAACCTTTGTAGAGAGGTGCATTTAATACTAGACATTTAAACTAGAATCTACAAAGACAGAGAAAAAATTTATGATTTCTGAAACGTTGGAGCTAATAAATAAAAAAAATTATAATATAGCAGTTTCGCAATCGCTAATGTAGAAAACTTATTATTGCAAAGTTGAAGACAAGCTTTAAACTGACAATAATAAAGCATGTTCTTTTTCCCTTCGTTTGATAATTTATATATATCGAAACATGGAAACCAAATGTATTATTTCCTAAACAAGGGCAAGCCTCTGATTTAGTTTCTCCAATTTCCAATTAAAAGATAAAAGAAAAATAAACAAACAAGGCTTCTTCAAAAATAAGCATAAATTTTAGAGATGTAAGAGAAAACTATGTAGTGTGTACATGCAGTTCAAAAATAATTAGAAAATTCACACTTCTATCAATAACCCCCCCATAGTGGGAAACAAGGTTTTAAATAATAGTTTAAAGAGTAATTGTCTTAGTAACTATCTTGAATGTAACCAAATTCAGCTTCAAAATTAAAATAAGATAATTTCAAATGAAATAACTATTCATTGTGGTGCCTTTGCAATTTTGAGTATTTGACTTTCTTCATTGAGCCCGTGGGGAGAATGAGTGAGCTCCACACATCATGACAATTGTTTCTTGTGTGGTGATCAAAGGGGTTTCATCCAAATAATCTGGTTTTTCTGTCATGGATTTCATTAGATGTACTGGTTGAATGGCTTGTGACATGGAGGAGACCTTCTCTATCATAAGATTTTGTTTAAAGTGATTCCTTAACTTAGCCATTTTGTCCCAATCCAGGGTAGAAAACTAGGGCACATTCTTATATTTGGTGAATACCGCTATCAGGCGAGATCTGATTTGATAATGGGCAGTAGGAATATTCTGTATAGTCTTATTGATCCCAACCAGAATGGTAAAATTCATGCAGATACCATTTACAACTATAGATGAGGAGATCACTTCCTCACCCTCCATAGCTAGACATAACAGATCATGTTATGTATTCTTTAGTTGATCGTAGAATTTTTACCAAGATACCACCAAATTATTGTTTCCCCAGAACAAAGGCACGCCTACCTCCTGAGATAATTCCAATCAGTCCTAAAATCATTTATCTCTTTAACAACCTTCTCGAATTCATCTCACATTATTTGCATAACATCTTATTTCTCCTTTAACATGTAGAGGGAGAAAATATATTGATCTCTGGAAGGTAGATATAGTCCTCCCAAAGTGTCATCTTCCAATGTATTGACGAGGTCGATGAGGAAGTCAATATCCTTCAATCTTTCATCAAGGGTTGTGCCTGTGCTCTTTTCTTCCAAATTCTCACTTTTTATCATGCCTTTTCGTAATTTGAGAGGATCTCCACATACGCTCTGAATGTGGTGATCTTCTGCCAAATCTCCCTCCATATCTCTCCCTTGGCTTGCACTATTACTTGCCTCCCTATTACAATGAGTCATAGTACTTCCCGCAAAGACTTAACTTTGTCATGCTTATCCTTCAAGGTGGCTTGAATCTACTCGATCTCTTCATTTTTTCATCCTACCACGTTCTCCGCTCTACGTTCAAATCTTCAATTCCCTGCTTCGACCAATTGTAGTTCTTGCTCCAACTGGGTTATTTTGACATGTAATAGCTTATAATATTTATTTTTAGAATCTTGATCAGAATTAATAGCTTGACCAAATGAATTTTTTTATTCTGCCAAAAGTTTCAAATGACATTTCTCCTTTTCGTGAGATTCCTCTTTTAATAGGTCTATCTGCTTAAGACTGATCTCTCGTTATTTTTCTTTAAATTGTAAGGCCACTTCCATTTTTTTGGAGGCAGGCTTTGATCTCTTCCTTCCCTTTTAAAATCCTGGATCAGAACGCGAGGATCATGATCAAGGATTTGAAGGACTGACTAAAGGGCTTTGATTCTGTTTTCTTTCTACTCCAAAAATATCTTAATAGGCCCAATATATTTGGGTTGGTCAGATTGTCGAATGACTATATCCTCTAATTCCTTTATCTGATTAGTATTTGTCTTCAAGTCCATGTGTGTCACATGTAATTACTTAGACACTTTCTTGAACATTTCTTGCATGTTTTTTTTCCCAGCAATGGAATCAAGTAATCTTTGAGCCAAAATCTCGCCTGCTTGTTGGTGCAGGTTGATGACATCCATATCCAACACTCTTCCCAAGTTAATATCCAGTGAAGAGGTCCTATAACCTACCATATTTTTATTCTCCCTAATCTCTGAATGGACAAATGTAAGGTTTAAAATATTCATCTCGAAGTCAGTAACAGAGATAATTGGGGTCCACCTGCGGGGATCACCTCCTTAAGTTCTAGGGTGTCTACTAACTAGGATTTCTCTGAGAATACGGAAAACTCTGCACCGGTCGCCATTATTTTCTTCTTCTCAGTAAAAGTGTGTTTAATATCGAGGGCTTGCATCCCCGAATCCTTGGGTTTTATATATTCCAATGCCTTTCGGATTTCCTTATTTAACTATTCAACTTCCCAACATCCACATCATTTTCCTTTGGATTTACCTGTCGTGAAATTTTAAGAAGAGTTAATGTTTCTAATTTTCTCTTGGATGCAGGGGTAGTGGGAAAAGAAACCATAGGATCTACATCCCCTTCGTGTATCTTCATTTCAAAATTACCTGAGCCAATTTGAGTGGTTTCCTCTGTCATTCCTGTAGATTTTTTTTATTGTACGGTATCATCGACAAGAGTTGCAGTGTTTGCCAACTTTTCCATTTGTGTTCTTTTCTCATGAACATAGGCTGATAATCTAGCTTGATTCTTTAAACCTAAGATGATCCCCAGGGTATCATAATTCCAAATGTCTTCCTACAGAAATCCAAAAGACAACATTTCCTTTTCCAAAGCATCTATTGCATTTTTATTTTTAGCAATCAAAGGGGAAATAACATACTGATAAATAAAGAATGCTCCTTTTTTCTTGGAAAAAAAGTACATCTCATTTACTATCATCTCCTATCTAAGGATTTCATAAGAAAACAACAATGGTGAAACATACTTAGGTAATTGGAAAGGTTGCTTATCAAATTCATAGAAATGAATTACAATATAATCAGGAGATAGAAACCAACTCCCAATACTATGTTCCTCGGTCAATCTCAACATTCTGACTTGTTCTTCCAAAAGCCAGTTTATCTCGGTCTCAGTCAATGTACTGTGAGTACGCCTAGGGAACATGTTGGGGATAAATCACATCAGACCAACAAAAAATTTCTATATCTCTGTTGTCGGTATCCATAATACTTAGGAGAAGCTTAGGAGATAAAAAATAGGAACGGTAATTAAAAAGGAACGATTAGATGAGATATGAACAATGATGACAAGAAATAAAAGGAATAGAAGTAGATAAATCGACCGTGAGGGCTCGGGTCAAGTACTTGGGAAAATTTATGGTTTGATGATCATGCTGGAGAGTAACGAGTAGTATAGACAAGAAGACCGACTCATCCATTTTAGTGTGATCGACCAAACCAAATATGACAGAGAGGAGGGAGGTTAGAGTCTGGAAGAGGGGCTTCAAGCGCTGCGTAGGTATAGGAAACAACAACTTAAATGCGGGATTTGGGTTCTCGAATAGGGTTTTCAAGAATTAAAGCTTATCATTCTCTTCCTAGGTGATAAGATCGCGGTTCAATCCTTTATCGGTTATGTCGATTCCCTGGGAAGGAATACCTAAAATTTTAGCAATTATATCGTCATCCAACTTCATAAAAAGCCTACCGCTAGACGTAAAAAATAACGCTTGTTGTTTGAGCTCATACTTCTTGGCTAACAACAGAATCGAGTTAGGGTAAAAGTGGAAAAGAGGAAAAGTTACATGCAGAACCCCTGATTTCAATAAACAGATATTGCCATCAGATACAAAAATAGATAGGGTGAGAGTAATTTTGAGGGTAAAGACATCTGTGAGATACACCTTTGTGTCTTGAACCCCAACCAGCTCGTTAGCCAGAGCCTCTTTTCTCAAAAACTCAGACATTATGGATTCCTGTGATTAAATTACCGACTGGACAAGAATAATGCGAGCTAGGATGACTTACTGAATGAAGGAGGCGAGTTCTTCAGCATGAGACCTGCTCTGCACTTTCTCACAGCCATGGATAGGAATTCCCAGAGGACATTGAGAAATGAGGTCGAGCGAGGGAATGGAAAAGGGTTGGCGGCATTAAGGTTAAATTGGAAATTACAAGAATAATTAAATGTCGTAGATTGGTGTCAATCGACCATTGACCAACTCACCAATCGAGTAGAGGGAGACCCTCTCATCACATAAAAGTGCACGGTTATATCGTGTGTAGGTTTCAGTTCGACCACCATAGATCTTTGAAAGATCAATGACTAGGATGACATCGGGTCAAAAGGAGGGTGTAATGGTCATGCAGGTTTTGGTGCGATGTGACTTAGTGACCGTCTGATTGATTTGACATCGACGATCGAGATTTGTCGAGCAGGAAGCCCACATCTAAACCACACGCTGGTTTAGGCGTGATGATGTGGCTTAGCCATCAGATCAGGCATCGAACAGATAACTCGCAGCAAGTCGACAAGGTTAAACTCATCAGGGTTCGAAAATGTGTTAAAGGTGTAGCATTAATAATTACGATGGACATGTTTGCATCGTCGATCTTCCTACCGAGAAAGAACAGTTGATCTTACCTACGCACTCCATAACACCCACCCAAATTCTTTTAGTTCGAGTATATATAGCTAATTAATTTAATTATATCTTAAAATATCGAAAGGGTGAGGGATTTTAAGCACCTAACATGGGCTCCTTCTAGGGATGGTTCTCCCCTTCGGAGAGCCAATAACGAAGACCAGGTGCCTTACAATTGGGCCTTAGAGTCGGAATTAACTAGTGGCGGGAATTCTCCAATGAGAAAGACCCATAAAAATATGGCATGAGGCATATTTATTAGATGTGATGGGTTAAAGTGAAGAATTAATGAGGAAATGATGTTAACTAATTAAAGGAATATAATGAAATCGTCGCACTAAGTGTGATTATTACCCAATTGTTTGCGATAGGAGAAGTTGATTGCGATGGCAGGTGTTGCGAGTAGTAGCAAAGGTAGGTGAGAGATGCTCCATGAATAGCTGGACAGGGTGATTCTCTTTCTAGCGACGATGGAGGAGTGAATGGCTCGTATCAAAGACAATTTGGAAATTTTCCCCGAGATTTATCAAGGAATTCAGGGAGTGCGAGCTCGGGAAGCCATCAGAAGTACTTGCCTTGTAGGTTCCTCCAATTCTGAAAAAATACATAATCCAGGTCTTAGATAGCTATATTATCTTTTGGTAACCATCTTACTTTTGATCAAAATGTCTTTAAAATGTAATTTTGTATAAACAATACATATAATGGAGTCCTACAGCTCCGCTGATAGTACTTTCAATGGATGTTAAACTGGCGAATTTTAGCTTATTATGTATATGAAGTTAAGGACAATATGATAGACTCATGACTAATTTCCCGTAAGAATTTTAATTTATTATAACATGAAGAATTAATATATTTATTTTCTTTGGGTAAGGATGTGTAAATTTGGTTAGAGAGGGAAAATAATTCTTCCTCTGTTGTTTATTACAAATTATTATAGATTGTTTTTTAACTCTTTTTAAACTATGTTTCATTTTCTTAATATATGAGGTGTAAATGGAAACTTCACGTGTGGTTATCACAACATAGTTCATAATCAAGAATTATATTGGTTTATAGATATACAACAAGACTTTTAATAGGAAGGGGAGAAGTGGAGGGATGTTAGTGTCAGTTGAAGGCTTAATATATGTCTACGTAACTAGATTTCCTGTAAGGGGACTAGTGTGTCACAATAAACAGATGTTTGGGCTGAAAACACTTAAACATAATATTTTAGAACACCCCTCTATGGTAGTTACCATCGAACGTCGCCCCGCTACTAGCGAGCGTCCATAACCTCGACGAAGTCATTCACTGCCCCACAGGCAAGATTTTCCTTTCCCTCTTATTTATCGAGATCGTTGGGTTCGTCGTGTATTCAATTTTATTATTTTATTGATTTTTACTTTTGAAACACGATGGGATGAAGCCACACTAGAAGGTTCCAATGCCAATAATGTCGCTCTGCTGCCAGCGATCATCCATAACCTTGACGGAGTCATTAGCATACTCTACAAAACCACAACGTGAGGGGATGGGTAAGTTATGCACTGAAATCTTAGTACCACTGACCTTTATCCATTGCTAGCGAGCATTCATAGCCCTGAAAAAGGTTTTCATCATACCCCATATTAAGAATGAAGGTTAATGATCAATGAGAAACTGGCTAGTGATGGAACTTTCCTGTTGAGGAAAAAAAAACTCTATTTTATAGCTTTGAAATTAAACATGATTGCAACACAGAAGATATCTCCCAAGACTTTTAAAGAATGGATAACTTTATGATGGCCTTCAGAGATGGGGGGTAATATAATTATATGGAATTAGAATTTTCCTTGTATGTAAACCGCATGACGCTAAAGTTATTATACTTAAGAATTACAAGTGGTTTACCATAAGCAAAGGTATTATAAAAATTTCTACTCTTGTTTGATTTTTATGGTGGGAAAATATAATCTTGAATGATGCAATTTGGTTATATTTTTTTAATTTGATTCTATTTTGTATGCATATCCCTTTATGACTTTGGATCATGTGAATTATATGTACAAATTTCAAGATTTTTCTTATATAAACATAAGCTACAATTTCTTGATGGTGCTTATTTGATTATAGTTATTTCATTCATTTTTTACTTACCTCATTTTATTTTATTTTATGTACATTTTTTTTTTAGGAAGAGAATCAGTAGGTGATATAGTGTTTGAGAAATTTTCCATTAACAACACGACCAAACTCTTCCCCTTCAAAGTTCTTAAGCGAAAAATGATTTTCTCCCTCGACCTTATCAATTACAAATGGACCCAACCATAGGTTATCGAAATTACCATGTTTGCATGGTTCCTCATTCCTTTTATCCCATTTTAGAACCCAGTCTCTAGGGAGAAAAATCCTATATTTAGTGCGCTTTTCAAAGAACTGTTTGATCTTTTCCCAGTGCTGATTAATCCTCTCATATACCGATTCCCTTTCTTGCTACAACTGAGGTTGATACGCCTTTGCAAGTCATTAGGTTCCTCATTTGATTCTTGCAGAGTCTTCATGACTTTAGTGCCTAATTATAATGGGAAAAAAACATCTAGGTCATAGAACGATTGAAAAGGCAATGATAAATGGATTTTTTTGTAGTGATCCTATTAGCCCAGACATCATTTTTAACCCTACGCGCAAATTGCACTTCTTTGAATGCAAAGATTTTTTTAAGATTTTAATAATATTTTTGTTAGTGGACTCAACAAGCCCATTTAATTCTTAAGGGTAATAGGTTTTTGAATTACCTAACCTTACCTCATAATTATCACAAAAAATTTGGAAGGAATCCAAACAAAAAGGTTTGGCGTTGTCGGCTACAATATTTTGAGGGAAACAAATGCGAGAAAATATGTTATCCACTGGAAATCCATCACCGCATTGTCGTTAAATTTCCTCAATGGGGCGACTTCAACCCATTTTGTAAAGTAGTCAGTCAAAATTATATTCCAACGATGTTGGCCACTAGAAGGAGGGTCAATCCCTCCGATGAAGTCTAAACCCATTGTTGGAAGGGTGCTTCGGTTAGGATAGGATTGAAGGGAAATGCTGCTAGATTTTTCTTACCAAAAAATATTTGACACTGGTGGCAAGCCCTAACTTTTTTGTTTACATCTCAAAAGAAGGTAGGCCAATAAATCCCTCTTCTTAAGATTTTATGGGAAGTGGATAGCCCCGTGAAGTGGCCGCCACATTCCCCATCATGATGCTGAGAAATCAGGTTGTCAACTTGGGAGGTTAGAACGCAGTTCAAAATAATCCCTAATGGGTATTTTTAGTATAGATTACCATTTATAATACAATAATTTATAGCTTTTAACTTAAGTGAGCTTCACACAACTTTGCTCAAGGAACTAGGAAGCTGCATAGTTTGAAGATAAATTATGATATCCATGTACCATTAAGATGATAAGAAATATATATGAATAGAAGTAGGCTCTAAAAGAGGTAGAAAAAACCATGGTTTCTTATCCTGTTTACCTTCACTTACTTTTGCCGAGTTTTCTAGAGCATATTGGTTGATGCCTAGTGCATAAAAAATGGCCTCAATTAACAACTTAGTTAGTCCCCACCCATTAATGATTTTGATGGGCTTTAGGTCCAGATAATACTCCTAATTTTTAGCGGTCCACTTCCCTCTCCTTCCCTCGGGATCATGCTGCAAGAGTATATCTCTTATCACAGGCTGGAGAAGATAGAATATATACTTGGCTAACCGAATATATTCCCTAAAAGCCTTAAATGTTTTAACTAGAGCGTAGGCCTGCTTATCTATGATATTATACTTAAGATTTTCATGTTGAAGGTCCTTACTAAAGAATGCTATTGACTGCTCGTGTCCTTGTTGGTTCTTCTATAGCAGGACAACAACAATGGTATGCCCTGAGGAAAAAGGGAAAATTATAAAATCTTTTATATAGTCTAGACTGATGAGGACAAGGGCCTCCATAATGGTAGTCTTAATTATTTGAAAGGAATACTTTGCCTCTTCATCCCATTTAATATAATTACCTTTTTTAGCATTCAGGTGATATTCTTTAATATTTTTGTGAAATTGGAGATAAATATTCTCAAGAAATTGATTTTTCCCAAGAACGCCTGAAATTCTTTCTTCGTACGTGGAAGGGAAATGGTTTGGATTACTTGCACCATTTCCAAGTCAATCCTAACACCATGCTACTACACTATATTTCCCAACATTTTCCCTTTAGTCATAGAAAAGAAAGACTTATTAGGGTTCAAATACAAGCCAAACCTGTGACACTTTAGGAAAATCACTTCTATATGTTTAAGATGTTGATCATCGCTCGAGGAGAATGCGATCATGTCATCCAAATAGATAACTATGAACTGATATTTCTCATCGGCAAAAGTGATATCCATTTCCCTTTGGAAGGTTGCTCCAATTTTCATTAATCTGAATGGCATTTTTTGATACATGAATGTACCCTAGGGGGTGGTGAAGGTATTTTTATACATATCATCTTTGTGGAAATATATCTAGTTATAACCAGAAAACCCATCCATCATAGAAATTTAGGTAGTGCCAAATACTCGCTGGAGTATAGCATCCATCTTAGGGAGAGGATAATTGTCCTTAAGTGAGGCTCGGTTGAGATTCCTAAAATCTATACATAGATGAATCTCACCATTTTTATTTTTAAAGGGACTAGATTGGCCACCTAGGTATAATAACGTAATGGAATAATCATCTTTGCATCTAAAATATTCTTAATTTCAATTTGGACGGGAGGGAGTAATATAGGATTAATGTGCCAGATATTTTTCCCAGAAATCTTAACCCCTTCCTTTAGCGGGATCTAGTGTTCTATTATGCTTTGGTCGTAGGACTTAAGGTCATCATAAGACCAAGTGAATATGTCAACATATTTTGAAATAATATAAATGTATTGATCCTTAACATGAGGCAACAATAGCTTGGATAAGTTAACTAATTTATCCTCAGTGGTGGGGGAAAGGTTCACAACTTCTATCTCCATATTTGGAGGCTTAAGGGCTGGGTTGGAAACAACGTCATTGCGGTAAAAAATATTCTCCAAAGGAATCAACGCTCTGGGGATGTAATTATTTTTCAACTAAATGACATCGTGCTTACCAATTTTAGTTTTTAAGGAGTAGTACTAGCATTGGCCTGGTCAATCTCTTCATCTTAATCTATATAATGATCTAAAAAATATCCAATCAGTTGTATAAATCTCTTAATCTCTTGCTCGGCTTCGAATACCTGCCAATGTTTCAGATTCTTTGGTATGGAGGGATTTTAGACAAATTTTGTTTCAAATCTAATTTTAAGTCTGGAGGGAGGAATGAAAGTAGATGCTGTAACAACAAGAGCATCTGCTAATTGGTTCTACTGTCAAGGGATAGTGGTAAAGTTGATTTATGAAAAGAAATTATCTACTAAATATCAGAATTGGTTTCTGTAAGCACATAAACGAGGGTGATTGGTTTGGAATTTGTTCGCTACTTGCTTGATTACTAATTCAGGGTCGCCATATATTGATAATTTCTGAATATTAAGTTTGGATGTTGTATATAACCCAAGGACTAGGGCTTCATAATCGGCTATGTTATTAGTGGTTTCGAAGTTCAATTTGAAAGAAAAGGAGATATTTCTTTGAGAGGGGGTTATTAACATGACACTGACACCAGATCGTGCTTTGGAAGAGGCTCCATCGAAGTACATTTTCCAAGCATTTTTAGTGTCCAGGGGCAAGGAGACAAAAGCATTTTTTTTAGACACAAGAAACTTCTCTTCCTCCAAGACAATAAAAACAAAGTTTCCCATATCGTCTTTGAAAGTATCTACCGGGGATTTCTCGGGGTGTTGTTCTGAACTAATGGTATATGTCAACCTAGATTCCCTATATAAGTGGTGATTACCTTCAAATACAGGGATGGTGTCATAAGGGATATCTAGTTGCAGTGACCCACCGAGCTTTGCACCCAAGTTCCTAGATAGAAGCATCATGTAATTAGGAGGGGCATCAACCATGGCTACATCCATGACAATGATCTTGACTGGGACCTGGGATAGAACCACCACTAGATATTTAATCACTCCCAAACACTTGACTTTGTGGGAATCAAAGGAATACAAATCATGATATTCTCGGGTTATATTTAGCCCGAGTATATCCATGATTTCCTTAGGCATAAGGTTGTGGGAGGCACCTGAATCTAACATGCAATTGTGAATGTTCGAGTCATGGATTTTTAAAATAATATAAAAAGGAGGGACCAAGTTACCAACTTTTTTATTCATGGGGCTGAGGGAAATCTTAGGGGCATTTTCGTGGACGTTAATAACATCTGTAAAACCCATTTATTGAGGTGGTTAGTGAGAGCTCTTAAATAAAGAGTCAATTTTTTGTTTATAATTATGAAGCTTTACAGCTTCAGTTAATTACATACTAATCCTGAGCCTATTTAATTCGCTTTGTAAGCTGAATTTTCTAGGGAGAGGTGGATTTATCTCAACAAGTTTAGGCTTGAGAGGTAATAAGGTTTTATCCTTAACCGAGAGAGGTTGAAGGGTAGGTTCTTTCTGAGGTACCTGATATTTTCTGGGCCTAAGATTATACTTATGTTGAAATTGAGCTTCTAGTTGTTCAGTGAAACGTTGAAGCTGAGGGTCCTATAATTCTTGTTCTAGATATTTAGGGGAATCTTGAAATGGCATGTCGAAGGAATTAATAGAGTCTATATTTGGATATTCTCCTTCATCAGGGTTCATAAGTTGACTAGTTTCATCATTGTTGTATTCATTGACGAGATTGGTTTTATTCTTGAGAGGAGGATGAACATGTGGCTCATCTGGCCTTTGTCCTCTCTGGAACATTTTTTATGGATGAGGACGGTTGAAAGGGTCTTGGTACCTAGGTGAAAAATTCATATTTTGATTTGGTGGATTAGGGAAAATAATAGGTTGCACTAAGATATTCACAGGGGGTGGAGGAACTACTCTATTTCTTACCTCCAAGCATTAGATTTTATTAGTTAAAGATTTAGTGAGATTGGAAATTTCTTCGATCTTTTGCTCCTAGGCTAAAGAAGCAGTAGGAAGTTGGGGTGAGGGCTCAATGACCTTCTTCTTCGTCAAACCTAGTGTCTCGAGAAATTTGTTTCCCTGTAGTGATAAGGTTCCCTTCGCAAGCACACGCTTTAGCTTGGGCATCAACTAATGTGGCGGGTTATATTTCTCACAAAGCGTATGATAAGTCATCATCATGCGTTATATAATATGCAACTACAAAAACAATATCCGAAGGTCGAACACTGACGAGAAAGTGGTTATAACATTTGGTGAATCTTTTATTGAAATTAGAGACATACTTTTCATGTTTTAGTTTAAGGGCAGAAAATTTTGTAATCCATAACTAGTTGCTTTTCTTAACATCATACTGTTGGAAAAAAAACTCGATTAGCCCATCCATGGTATTAATATTGTTCGGCAAGGGGTTCTTAACCATTTCTAAGGTTCGTCTTCCGCATTTTGGTATGTACTTCATGTAAATATCATCGAACTCAACGCCTAGGTTCTCGTAGTAGTCTTGGAATTTAACCACATGTTCTTTAACGGTTCGTTCAACATCGTTGTCGAACCTAGGAAATTTTTTGTCATACTTCAGTGGGAAATCATGTAAATCCCCCTATATTTTAAGGGGACGATAACAGGCATTCACCCAAGCATTCATGGGTGGAGGAGCTGGTGGAGAAGGAGGGGAAGGAGGCAAAAGACTATTACAGGGAGGGAGGTGGAGTTTTTGGCGGCATAGATGGGAGAGGGAAGGATGTACTATTAGACTAAGAATATAATGGTGAAGCTATGACTTGAGAGTTTGAGCGGAGAGAAGCGGAAAATTTTGATACCTTGGGATTAGGAGACAACATGTGACTTTGCCTGAACTTGTCAGGATGTCTCCTTCTATTTTCTATGGTGACTAGCAATTCAGGGTCCTCTAGAGGAGAGTGACTTAACTCACACATGGATCTAGTCAATATCTGGGAAGTTTCCAGGTTGGAAGGAAATTTCAATGCAAAAAAGAGAAAATTATCTAACTATACAAATTTACAGATTTATTTCAATTAACTTCACACGTAAGCTATCAGGCATGTTTAATAGAGTACATGGGAAACGATGGACGTGCACTTCCATTGCAAACTCAGACCCTCAGTGGTTGTCATCATCGAGGGGCGTTTGGGATTGGCTGGGCTCGCTCATCTTCTTGCACTAGTACCTCCCAATTCTGACGGAGTTCTTGGTGTGTTCTGGAAACCTGCAAGGAGAGTTCATATAGGTCGTTTAGTATACTACATTGATCAACCAAACCAAAAAGAATATGTGGTTGAAAAGGGTTAGAATTAGTCATCCAATGATTTAAAATAGTTTCCTCCCCAACAACGACACCAAAATAATGTTAGTGCTCAAATCGACCCCACATATGAACAACTTGAATACACATTCACTGAGAACTAAGAAGTCCTATTGCTCTAGGTGCTACGATTGACTTCCAATGTACCACAAGGGGTAATTATGATAATTAAATATATGATTTTCAATAAGCAAATAAAACAAGGTCATATACAGATAATTGTTCAATGTAGTAAATCATGGCATCAACAGAAGTGAGTGATAAAACTAAATTCAATAACAATCTCCAAAAATGTGGCCCTAACATTGCGAAGAAGCTAGCATACAAATTTCGGAGAAGGTAATAGGAGAGTGGAAGAAAGAAAGGAAAATAAAGAACAAAAACACAAAAGTTAAAAGATAGAAGACATTTCAGTATTATATAAATATTTTGGAAACAAGTACAAACATACTTAATGTTCTCCTTTAAACCTTTGTAGATTGGTGCATTCAATAATAGAAATTGAAACTAGAATCTACAAAGACATAACAAAACATTATGATTCCTGAAATGTTGGAGCTAATAAATAAAACAAACTATAATATAATAGTTTCGCAATCGTTAACATAGCACACTGATTATTGCTAAGTCGAAGGCAAGATTTCATTACAAAAGTTAAGCACTGGTCATTTATCCCTTCATTTGATAATATATATATATATATATATATCGGAACATCCAAACCAAATTTATTATTTCCTAAACAAGGGCAAGGCCTCTGATTTAGTTTCTGAATTTGCCAATTAAAGGATAAATGACAAAAAAAAATAAGTGTGAATCTTCAAAACATAAGAATCAATTTCAGACATGTAAAATAAAATTGTATAGCATGTACAAGCAGTTCAACAAAAATTAGAAAATTCACACTTCTGTCAACAACCCCCCCATAGTGGGAAACTTGGTTTTAAATAATAGTTTAAAGAGTAATTCTCTTGAACGTAACCAATTCAACTTCAAAATTAAAATAAGATAATTTTAAATGACATAACTATTGATTGTGGCACCTTGGCGATTTAGAGGAATTGACTTTCTTCGTTGAGCCTGTTGGGGATAATGAGTGGGATCCACGCATCCTGATAGTTAGTGCTTGCATAGTGATCAAAGGGGTTTCACTCTAATCTTTTGGTTGCTTTGTCACGGAATGCATCAACTGTACTGGCTGAATGGATTTTGATGTGGAGGAGACCTGCTCTATCACAATATTTAAAGTGATTCCTTAACTTAGCCAATTTGTCCCAATCCAGGGTAGACAACCAGGGAACATTCTTATATTTGGTGATTACCACCACCAGTCGAGATATGATATAATATTGGGTAGTAGAAAGATTATGTATAATCTTATTGATCCTGACCAGAATGGTAAAATCCCTACAGAGACTGTGTACAACTGTAGATGAGGAGACCGCTTCCACGCCCTGCATAGCTAGACATGCCAAATCATGTTCTGTATTCTTTAGTTGACTACAGAAGTTTTCCCAAGATAACACCCAATTATAATTTCCCTAGAATGAAGGCACACCAAACCTCTCGAGATAATTTCAATCGGTCCCGAAATCATTTATCTCTTTAACAACCTTCTCGAATTCATCCTGCATTATTTTCATAGCAACCTTTTTCTCCTTTAACATGTAGAGGGAGAAAATACAATAATCTCTAGGAGGTAGATCTACTCCTCCCAAAGTGTCATCTTCCAATGTATTTACTAGGTCGATGAGGGAGTCGATATCCTTCAGTCTTTCATGAAGGGTTGCAGTTGTGCTCTTTGCTTCCAAATTCACACTTTTTATTATGTTCTTTTTGCAATTTGAGAGGATCTCTACGTAAGCTCTAAATTACTTGAGAAAATTTGGGTGGTTTCCTCTGTCATTCCTGTAGATTTTGTTGATTGTACGGTATCATCGACAAGAGTTGCAATGTTTTCCAACTTTTCCACATCTTCTGGTCTTTTCTCTGTAATATTCCTAAACATGAAAAGCAACAATATAGTACATAAACATGGGAATAACAATATATAATATCACATCAAGACATGAGAGCAATATGGAGCCTTTACATTAATCATATCAACAGAAAATAAGTACAAAATAATGAGGCACAAATCATATGCTATGAGCAACCAAGCCTCCAATGAATAAATCCCCTCAAGAATGAGCTGCAACTACTATACAAAATGCTGGAGATGCTGCTACAATGCAGTCATAGTGAGTACAACTACAGTAGTAGATCATACAATAACATAAAAAGACTAATATATGCCTTACAAGATACCGTACATGAAGATCAAGGAACTATTTCACCTTTCCAAGACAACCCAAGAGGGTTTCCGGAAAATACATCCAAAATACAAATATGAGTTACAGCCCTAGGGCTGAAGGTATGCTGCAACAAAATAACTGAAGAGTTCTGACTGAAGCTGATATGGAAATAAGTATCTCTCCTCCAATGGATCCTCCGGATTAAAGGCTGACCCTTCCACTGAAGAAATCACTCCCCAAATTATCCACTGCAACTTCCTCACCCTTGGCCCCACTCATTTAAGTCACTATTTCCATGCATGGAGTCTCCCTCCAAAACTGCGCTGTCCCACAATGAATGTCCACTCCTCCATACCAGCGCTATTGATTTGGTCAAAGTTGACCCAGTCTACATGCTCCAGCCCCTTTTCACACATAAGGGTGCTTTATCAAGCCACTAAGTTGAGCTCCATTCAAATTAACAGTGATTTTATTCCTACTAAGGATATTTATGGGTCTCCATACCCTCTTATTCAACAAACTAAGAAGCAAAAACAAAATTTAATATTCCAACTAGCTTATAGCTAATTGGGATATTACATTCTCATAAACATAGGTTGATAATCCAACTTTCTTATTTAAACCTAAGATGATCCCCATGGGATCATAATGCCAAAGGTCATCTTGCAGAAATCCAAAAGACAACATTTCCTTTTCCAAAGCATCTATTGCATTTTTATTTCTAGCAATCAAAGGGGAAATAGAATATGAATAACAAAATAATGCTCCTTTTTTTCTTGGAAACAAAGTGAGATTCATTTACTATCATCTTCTATCTAAGGAATTCATAAGAAAAAATCAATGGCAACACATACTTAGGTAATTGGAAAGATTTCTTATCCAATCCGTATAAACAAATTACATTATAATCACTATATAGAAACCAACTCTTGATACTATGTTCCTCAGTCAATCTCAACGTTCTGACATGTTCTTTCGAAAGCCTGTTTATCTCGGTCTCTATTAGTTTAACCTTCAAAGGATGTGAAAAATAATCGGTGTATTGCGAGTACGCATAGGGAACGCGCTGGGGATAAATCACATCAGACCAATTGAAAATTTATCTCTCTTCATTGTCGACATCCATAGTACTCAAGAGAAGCTTAGAAGATAAAAAGTAGGAAGGGTAATTAAAAAGGATTGAGTGGATGAGATATGAACAATGATGACAAGAACTAAAAGGATCAGCGGTAGATAAATCGATCGTGAGGGCTTGGGTCAAGTACTTGGGAAAATTGATGGTTTGATGATGAGGTTGGAGAGTAACGAGTTGTATAGTCAAGAAGACTGACTCATCCATTTTAGTGTCGTCGACCAAACCAAATATGACAGAGAGGAGGGAGGTTAGATTATGGAAGAAATGCCTAAAGGACTACGTAGGTATAGGAAACAACAACTTCAATGCAGGATCTGGGTTCTGGAATAGGGTCTTCAAGAATTCAAGGTTATCATTATCTACCCAGGTGATAAACTCGTGATCCAGTCCTTTATCGGTTATGTCGATTCCCTGGGCACGAATACCTAGAATTTTAGCAATTATCTCCTCATCCAAATTTAGAAAAAGCCTACAACTGGACTTAAAAAAGAACACTTGATGTTCAAGCTCATACTGCTCGACTAACAACAAAATTGAGTCATGGTCAAAATGGATAGGAGGAAAAGTTTCATGTAGAACCCCAAATTTCAATAAAAACATATCATCATCAAACACACCAGTAGAGAGGGTGAGAGTCCTTTTGAGGTTAAGGACGTTTGTGAGACACTCCTTCGTGTCTTGAACCCAAGCGAACTCGTTAACTAGAGCTTCTTTTCTCGACAAATTAGACATTATGGCTTCCTATGATTAAATTACCAACCAAACAAGAATAAGACTAGCTAGGATGACTTACCGAATGAAGGAGGTGAGTCCTTCAACATGAGACATGCTTCGCGCTTACTCTCGACCATGGACGAGATTTCTCGAAGGACATGCAAAAATGAGATCAAACGAGGGAATGGAGAAAGGTTGGCAGAATTAAGGTTAAATTGGAAATTACGAGGATAATTAAATGCTGCAAAAAAGTGTCAATCGATCATTGAGCAACTCACCAATCGAGGAGAGGGGGACCCGCTCATCGTACGAAAGCACAAGATTATACTACATGTAGGTTTCAATGTGATCGTCATAGATTTGTGAAATATCAACAACTAGGATGACATTGGGTCAGAAGGGGGGTGTAATGGTCATGCGGGTTTCAATGCGATGCGAATTAGCGACAGTCTGATTGAGTTGACATCGACAGTCGAGATTTGTCGAGCGGGAAGCCTGCATCTAAACCTCGCGCTAGTTTAGGGGTGACAATGAGGCTTAGTCGATAGATCAGGGTTTAAACTCATCGGGGGTTTGACAATGCATTAAAGGCGCAACACAAATAAGTGTGATAGACTTGTTTGCGTCGGCGCCGTTGATCTCCCTTCCTGGAGAGATCAACCTCTCGTACCTACGCACTCCATAACACCCAATCGACTTCTTTTAGCTCGAAGATATATAGCTAATTAGTTTAATTATACCTTAAAAGCTCGGAAGGGTGAGATATTTTTAAGCACCTAACACCAAGTATGACCTACAAAGCATACTAAGCACCATTTCACCTTGTAAACATATGTGAAAAAAATCCTTTCTGATATCAAACACCAGAGGTGTTCAAGGGTTTTTCTTTTTTTCCGCTTTGTCCTACAGACAACTACCCATCCTATAGTTGTATCTGTTACAGTTGAGGATAATTCCATATCGTCGTTTGTTAGAGAAAGCCTATCATTGTCGCCTCCTCGCAGTGCAAACATCCCTATCGCTATTTGAATGATCATATTCGTGTTGTCGTTTCTACCTACTCATTTTTAACCATAACTAATGCTGATGAAATTTCCTTCTCCATATCCGAAGTGTATCATATAATGAGGCCGAGGTATCTATCCTTGGGTTATCTAGGATCTTGCGAGGTTGAAGAAACAAGATATGTCTTCTACTAAAATTTGTTCTTATTAGTTATTGCATCCTTAACATTTGAAACTTCCTTGTGATCACCCATCCAGAATTGGTTTTCGTGGCCTGGGGATCTCTACACCCTCGTAAAGAATGCACTTTATAGATACCCAACTTGTTAACAACATCTCGCATTCAAAATCAAAAGATTTTCGTAGTCCGTAAACCAATGAATTTCCTTGCCATCCCATTTTGGTTGATTTAACAATATAGACATTTTAAAAATATGATTTAGGTTAAAAGTAATGAATTACCAAGGAGTATTGTCACATATGACTACACTTCTATTGAATCAGACTCCAAAAACTATTAACAACCAAGCACGGGATCGAGGAATATCCGCAACACAATATTTACGCCGGGGACGCCAGGAGTGGGCCGATAAACATTGCTCACTCCGGTGTACCAATGGGGAGAAATACTGCATCGCCCTTCGCACTAATCAAATTTTTCCACGTGTTTTTAGCATCAAGATGCTAGCAGACAAGACGGAGCTGCTAACGGGAGAAATATTTGTCGATAAGATGGGGCCCATGGGTCCATCCGTGGATGGAGTAGTCTGCCGGAGGATCTAGCCGGCAATAAGTTGACGCATAACCCGAGGGAAAAACGTCAACTCGTTACCCTACTCCATTGGATATAGATGCTTCATGGCTTCACCGGACCAATGCAGCATCATGCATTGTTTGAGTCCATACCTTTCTAGAGATATTGACAGAGAAAATTACAAGCGCTTTGGATCTTTTTAGGCATCCATGGACAGACTCAGCAAACATAATGCATCTATAATACTAAGAGTGATGGATCATTAGGCAAGATGCATGCATCCATGGAGAAAAATAGCTGGAGCTCGAGTAGTCTGGATCTCCAAGCTGCATGTGTCATGACTTTGGATTTCAGGAAAGCTTGTTCAAATGCCACAGATGCAACCACCGATTTTAACACATGTAAGTCTCTATTTTTTTCACAGCAATTTCAAGAATCATTGCGTCTAATGTTCTTTTATCGACATGGTTTTCATATGATACCATGTTTTTCTTGTTTGTGAATATGCCACCACTCTTGCAGATATTGCAGTAAATTGTACTCATCATATCTCTTCCTCTGACACTAAAGGGATTCGCGGTACATGGATCAGATGTAATTTAAATAAGCTATATTTCTTTGTGATATGTAACAGATACACATAGCTGATGAGTTGTTCCATCAAGCTTTTAATCTCTTTAATTACTGCTTTGGTTGTCAGGTATGATCGCTACATATGTAGATAACTCCATTTCAACGAAGAAATTCGTTCCCGTGTATCATTGCCATAGTTTCTCTTTTTTTTATTATTATCAATTATAAGTGTCTTGCAGTGCAAATTTCAGTCAAGACAGAAGTGCAAGTTATCATGAGCTTTCTTCATTGGGAAGCGTTAATGCACGGTGTCTTCCTTATAATGTAATGGAATCTAGTTTGATAGATCGAGTCGTAGAGAGCATGACAAAATGATTAGTTTCGTGCTCTCTACTTTCCTTTCAATTCTTCACACAATTTAAGTGCTCAAGATTTGAGGAAAACCAAGTCTGTAGAAAATGACACGCAAAATGGCATGCAGGGTCTTCCCGTGTTAAGTGCTCGAGATTAGAGGAAAACCAAGTCTGTAGAAACGGGCGCGTAGCAACTAAATATGGAAATGTGTGCTTATAAAGCATAAATCGCCAGATGACTATAAACGAACGATTCTCCACATAATTTAGAAACTTCAATCACATGAGGGTGGTGGCGTTCTCAATCCACAATCTTTCAGCATGATTGTTGTGTCAAATAAGAAGACAGCAGCGTACACCGACGGTTCTTGAAAAACTCAAGACGCAATTTATCATGCAGTGATACTACATTCTTGGATGATGTGAGAGTTGGTGTTCCACTTAATAAGATTTTTTATATTTACGCCGGAGGCGTTTTCTTTGGTGGAGTGGGCTGAGCAAACACTGCTCACTCCAGCCAATAGGAGAAATACTGTACCACCCTTCGCACTAATCAAATTTTGCCACGTGTTTGTCATATGTTGGTTAGCCTGTTAGCATGATTTTCGCGAAAGTTTTCCTACCGTCTGTCTCTGTCCGAGGTCGTGGAGATGGGCGTTATGGACTGCTGCGCAGGGCTTCGATCTGTAGTGCTCGAGAGAAAAGTATTTGGGTTAGAAATCATGTTTGAGTCTTGCCGTATTACGAGATGTTGGAGCACTGGATAAACTGTGATAGGACTGTCAAACCAATTCAACCTTTTGAATTTCTGAATAATGCCATTATAGAACGATTATGTATAACTGATGGTAGACCTTCCTTACGGTCAGCCTTGAAGGAAGAACGGAGAAGAAATCCCCACTTAAAAGGAGGGGTAGTTGTATTGTAATTTTGTTATAGTGCAAATCCCTTCAGGTCGAACCTTGGTTGTGCTCGAATTCCTAAAGCCGGAGCAAAGTATTGAGACGGAAATGGGAACTAGCGTTGAGCTATACGTTGAATGTATGCTGGAGGGTTTTAAAGCCAGAATGGAATACAATTCATGTTAAGGACCAGCATAGGGGAGGACTGGAGCGAGACTTCAACACAAAGTTCGTTGTCTTACCCATTTTGTGCAGAAAATATGTGAAGAGAATTGAGCTAAGGGAAGCGTACCGAAGAGTAAGTGAAGGCAGAATATGGAACCTGGAGTGTAGAAGGAACAGAACCAAGAGGTGAACGTGGAATCGGAGGTTATAGTCGGGTGGTTTTGGGAACAAACCCGCCTATTTCGCACCGCCCTTGCCCGGAGGTGAAACCACAAGAAAAAAACCCAATCCTATTAGATCATGCCACGTCGTTGGGGCAATACCACCCTCATCACGTGAATTTGACGTGCTAAAGTTCGGCATCAAAAAAAATGTGAAACTCCACCCTGCTCGTTGCATCGCCCCAATCAACGCGATACTCCTCCAGCTGTCGAATGCGAGAGGATTGTTAATAGGTGGGCCCGAACGTTATATTGGCGCTGGCCTTATAGTTAGGTCCAGGATATATATATGGCGGACATTCATGCATATTGGCGTTTTAATGAATATGTGAAAGTGTCTATGGTATCGTCGATTGATGTCCGCGGTATTAAAATTAAGGTATGTAGTGATCCCATATTAATGATCTAGTGACATGATAAGACTTGGGGTTTTAACTCTAAGGTTTGGTCAATGCTTATTAAACTAAAGTCCGTCGTGATCCTTTCGGGAGGGCGTATACTTGTTATTGCTTGGGGTTATGGTCTAAGAGGTTCGAACATCAAAATATAATGAGAGGATGAGCATTAAAATATAAGTGCGTGTTAAGCTATGAGCATCGGGATATTTCCTTTTAATACAATTTACAAGGGGAGGATTTCTATTAATATTTGAGCGCTTTATAAAAGAGGGAGATAGCCTCGGCGCATTATTCAAAGGATATTCATTTATTTTTATTATTATCGAATAAATTAAATGTTAAAAATAATTAAATAATATTTAAAGTTTGAATTTATATATTTATTTTATTTTTAATAATTAAATGCTATGATAAGAAGAGATTAAAAAAATAAATAAATAAATAAATAAAATATGAATAAATAAATAGAAATAAAATAAAATAAAGATAAAATTAAAATTAAAAATAAAATAGATAAAAAAAATTCTTAATTAAAAAATAAAAATAAAATAAATAAATAAATAGAAATAAAATAAAATAAATATTAATAAACAAATAAATAAATAAAATGAAATAAAAATAAAATTACATAAATTACAATTTAATAATATTAAATTAAAAATTATTATTTTTATTAAAATAAATATAAATATTTAAAATTCAAATTATAAACTTTGATCATTTGGTTTACTCTTTTTAAAATAAAATAAATTAATTTTTATTATTTGAGGCAACCTAGCTGTTATTTTACAAACGGCAAGTAGGAGCTATACTTTCTATTTAAAGAGGTTACTTGATCAGATTCTCCATCTTGTCTTGATGATGAACCACACGGGCAGGGTTTACCGCCTTAGACAAACTTAAAGGTTCTATGGGCAAACAACGTATGATAATGGGTTCGCTCATCCTATTCGGCCTTCTGCAAATCAAAATGAGCCCACTCAATTCGACCACCCAGACATAACATCAAGGACAGGCAGAGAAAATACAGGAATTTCACATCAAGGTCTCATTGCCTTCTTCATATATGAGGATTCCATCAGTCTCGAGGATGTGCAGGCCATTTGAATGGCCAATTTGTGACATGGCGTCAGGTTGCTTCTTTAGTATACAATATAGATAGTTTGAACGTGAAAAGAATCGAGACATTAATAGCTATAGGCTTTCCACCTTAGGTGATCATATTTCTACTTACCATTTATGATTATCTGTTCAGCTTTGGATTTTCTTTTGTTAAATCACAATTCACTTTTTACCCCTCATATAGCACAAAATGATTCACATCTCCTCCATCGGGCGTTCCCTTGCACCCGCGGTGCAATTGCTAATTCATTCTCATGTCAATCTGCCATGGCTTGGTATGAGTCAACATTACTTATCATGTCTCTTTTCTACGGTTTTTGACCCCTCTCGGTCAGAAATCAACCATTTCTTTTAGGTTGGCTTGACAATGGCTAGCAGCGCCTGACATATACTGAACACAATCTTGAATACGATGAAGTTTCGATGAGTATGATGAAGCTTTCCACTTGTAGACATCGACACGAGTTTCGATGAATGCAAGGAAGCTCTGGACACTTCCAACATTAAGTGCAAGTTTTCAGTAGATTTCGGTGAGAAATAAATAATTATGTGGTTTTTGTAGTCAACTCCTAATTGATGGTGCTGAATAGCAAAAGAATGAGTTACAAATGAGTTACATCGACATACAAATGTTTAACATTACAATTGTTTGCAAATCTATTGTGATTTTCATGAAATTATACTAAATTGTTCTGAAGAAGCATTGCACGTTGTAAAGAAGCATTGTTCTGTTCATTAGATTTCTCGTCATACACGCCTTTCATGGTAGCTCTATGTACGGTTGATGCAAAGGAGATTTGAGTCAAAGCACCTTAAGGAATGCATAGTATTCAAGTTCCATAGGATCAGGAAGCTGCCACACTCGTTGGTTTCCTCTCTTTTTTTTGTTTTTTGAACTTATTTGCTTTTTTAGTTGACTAGTGGTTATTTACATGTTGGCATCTCAAAGCAAGGGGATACATCGAATCCCATAATATACTTAAAATGTAGCTTTCAATGCATCATAAATTTCTTGTTATCATGCACGAAAGGTGTTTATAACTTTTTATATTATTTGACTTTAAAAGAAATTAAATCAATGATGTGTGTAAAAAAATTATACACAATTGAGAGACTTTAAGTGGCAAATTTGTGTTGAGAACGTGATAATAATTTTTTATTGGTAATGTAACTTGCCTTAAGGTGATGTAACTTTATCAGTATAGGTGCTAAAATGTATAGAAATTTATAAATTTTAATATTTATATAATAATTTGAAGTTATAATAGTGATTAGTTGTTTATAATGAATATTTAAAGTTTTGCATTTTTTTTTAGAGATTTATATCATTAAAAAATCTACAATATTTATTTCATGGATCAATATTTCAAACAGATCTATATACTAGTGTAAATTATAACGATTATTTTCTAAATCGACTTTCACATACTACTATTTTTTTAATTATTTAAATAAGATATATTTGTAATTCAAAATGTTGATTTTTTACATATAATTAAAGTCGTCCTGGAGATACTTGAAGATGTTGTACTAATAAGTTAATAACCCAAAATTCTATTGAATTTTACTTATTTTTATGATATAGATATCATTACTCTCAAAGTTAGTATCAAAGATGTTATTGTACATTTTACCTAGACCTTGTTCCAAATAATGAAGTATTAACTTTATTATTTAAATTATCCTAAAAAATCAACAATTATCTTGTTTTGTAATTTCTTAAATTAATCATTATTCATTTCATATATAAACTATTTAGCTTGAGAATAATACTCAAGCCTATTCAATAGATAGATCAATATTAAAATAGCCTTATTCTTTAAAATTTTTGTAGATATGCAATACTATATATTTATCTCTAAATGACTGTCACAAACATATAAAGGGGCTCAAAATAGAGATTTGGACAAACTAACTAAACAACGCTATATCTAAGTAATCACAATATCAAAACTAATAATTTTGAACCCAAGATAATAATAATAACTCCCATTACTTTCAAGGTCATCAAACTCCCATTTACCTCTATATGCAATGAAATGTAAGCTTGACTTTGATAAAAGAAAATTTTGGAGCCTACCATGTCTTTTACATATGAAATACCTAAAATTGGTTTATTTATAGAGACATGTGAATATGTTGTAAGGCTAATTATTATAAGTGGTTATGATATTTTTGGTGAGATCTTTGTTTTTTTGTTATTTGAAATGAATTTTTAAATAATAATAATAAAAATAAAAAACTTAAAAGAAATTTTAATACACTCAATTTATATTGATTTAATTTATAAAAATTTAACAACTAAGATTTAATATTTAAATCTAAACTAATTTTATATATAATTTCCATTACAAATTTATGATTACTCAAAATAGACAACCTTCTCTCAGCTTGTTTTCACAACAATGAAGTGTGGATTCCATTCTAGACAATTTCCTCTCAACTTGCTTTAGCAACAATGAAGTATGGATTCCATTCCAGATTTATAGTTAGGTTTATTGGAAACACAATTGAAACAAATAATATATTTGAGGTTTAAATGTTTTGATTTAAGCATTTGCTAAAATTGAGACTCATTCGATGCAGATATCTATCCCTAGTAAGTGTATTAAAAAGGTATAGGTTTTGTCTCATTGTTACGTGTGTTATTTTGACAGGTCTTTGAACCTGTGATTTTCAAATTTGTTTTTGGAGATTGTCTTTAAGTTAGGAAGGTTAATTAGATTCTGTAGTTTTAGTTGACTGATTATTACTTTTTAAACTCATTTCATTATTAAAAAATACAGAAAACAAGAATGTAATGTAACTGAATAGCATGACAGATTCAATCTGGAAACTACCTTCTTACCAAGTTACAAAAAGGAAAAATATACATTTTGTAAGGGTTCTGGAATCCATCAACAAAAAGAGAAATAATATCAAACAGAAACAGAGTATTGTTTTCAAAAACCATTTGTGTCATACAAGTAACATAATTTGTTTTTGGATACGTAATTACACTGTCAAATTACTAACGCATTCACATGATAGCCAACTATTTTCCCTCAAGATTGCAACAGGAGTGCAGGAAGACAAGCATTCACGGTGATTGAAATCAACTAAAGAAATTTGCAGACTGGCGGATAAGCAGACGAACGTTACAAACAAATATCGATACTGGTGGAATGACATACAGAATCTGGGCGCATAAATTGACATTAGTGTACAGGTACAAACCAATGAATTTTTTTTTTCCTCTCTACTGAATGAACAAAGATATTATCAAAAAAAAAAATCATTATCAAACAAACTGTCGAACAAAGTTCAAGTGCCAAGGACTGTGATATAATAGTGACATAACATTTTTGGAATGGAAAAAGAAGTTACAAGTGGGGTTTCAAACCCAAAACCCTACAGCAATAGATACAAAATTCTGAAACGAAATACAAAGTTACAGGTGGGGTTTCAAAACCCAAAACCTTACAAACAAAACTACACAGAGTGATCGAATTCGGTCGAAGGAACGATACAGGCAGAGAGGAAAATTACAAACCCTAATTTTTTTCTTGACAAGAAAAAGTAAAGGATTGAGACCATTCGCTAACAAAACGGATGTCAAATTCTTCTTTAAGAAAGGAGCCAAATTAAGGAGTGACCCTACCCGTTTGAAATTGGAGACCGAAAGTTGACAAAGTCGAAGGGTTTGAGAATAACGGAGGTTTGACTTGCCTGCACATGACAAGAATAAGTTAGTATTGGAGCTTAAATTATCATTCACAATGCTATTCTTTTAAAATAAAGGAACGAGGGAGTTTGAAGCTGTTACCTAGGAGAAGGTGAGAGACCGCCAAGCACAACTGAACTGGATAGTTGGGTTGAAACCCACCATAGTATGCTCACAAGGAGCCAGTGGGTTAGAACCGAGGAAAAAGAGCCAAAGTAACTGAATCACGGAGAGAAAACTTACTTTTGTTTTTGGCGACGAGCAGGACTGGACGAACCGAAAGGAAACCATGGCGGGTTCAACCTGTAAACAAGAAGACAGTAAATCACAAATAACAGAGAAAACACAAGGATAAAAGAAACGAAGCCCTGTGTTTGACCAACAACACACAGGTAAACGGATGAGTACCATAGCAAGAAATAGTTCAGCTGCATAGGAATACAAACCCTATTGGAGAAGTTAACCAACACATCATTGTCGCCATAGACGCCGAAAAGCTAAACAGAAGTCCAACACATTGAAGTGGAGGCCGACAGAAAGCCCTCACAAGAACTAGCAGGGTGAAACCCTCAGGACGAGGCCAAAGATTGGAAAGAGTGAGTAACAGTCGAAGGTAAGACTGTTACGCGTGAAAGGGCGAGAAAAAAGTGACACTGACAGGCGTCGGACAGCCGAACAAATGCAATCAAACTGAAATTAATTGCAAATCAACTGAAACAGATAACAGATCTTACGGTTGTTGGGAGACTCGACATTCTTCATTGTAATCATAATTATAGTCCACAGTGTAATGCCTTTACAATTGTTGACACAATACATATATAACAACTCGACATCTGCGTGTATCATTTCATATATTTTTGTAGTGCTGACTTGGCTTGTGGGTTGGACCCCATCAAATTGGTATCAGAGCAGTAGGTTGTGATTAGAAGAAAAATGGAGCTTGGTAGACGAGGACAGGGAAGAGGGATAGTTATTCGTAGAGTAGCAGATGAAGGATTGAGGGAGGAAATTCGTATTTTGAATAAGTGATTAGCAGCAGTAGAGGCTAGAAGGAGAAGAGACCCTGAAGGAGGGGATGAGAGTGACGAAGAGGTTGTGGAAGTGACAGATGGTTTGGAAGGAGAGGGACCTGAAATTAGATTATTGAGGTCAGTTTTGTTATCAAGTAGCAAGTCGAAACATGAGCTTTCTAGTTATGATGGGAATTTATCAACAAATGTGTTGCTGGACTGGCTCAGTGAGCTAAACAAGTATTTTGATTATGAAGAAATCAGTGAAGACAAGAGGGTAAAATTTGCTACCACAAAGTTGAAAGGACATGTGTCCTTGTGGTGGGATAGCATTCAGACGGAGATGAAAAGGCTGAATAAACAGCCTATAAAGAAGTGGGCCAGGATGGAGGCCAAGCTGAAGAATAAATTCCTGCCCAAGGATTACCAGATCATGCTATACAAGCAGGTACAAAATTTGAGGCAAAGGGGGTTAATTGTTAAAGAGTACACGGAAGAATTCTACAGACTAAATTTAAGAGATGGTTATATAGAAGACACCCCCGAAAAGAAAACAAGGTTTGTAAATGGTTTGAGAGGGGAAATAATAGATGAAATCAGTATTCTCTCACCCAGAAGTATAGATAACGCATATCAGTGTGCCTTAAAAGCTGAAGAGAAAATAAATAGAAAGCAGAATGCCAGAAGAGGAGGAGGGTCTAGCAGAGGTAAAGAAAAGGCTTTTGGCAGAGGTATAGGCACAAATCCCAGTGAAGAAGGCAGCAATTCCAAAACTTTAGGAACAGCAGAAAAATACAATAACACTAGAGAGGGATGACCATACCAGTGAGGAAGAGGTAATGGTAGGGGCAGAGGAGCTGTCCAGTGTTATAGGTGCCATAAGTGGGGGCACAAGGCTTATGAGTGTCCTGAAGGGGAACCAACAGGTGGTAGAGGAACATATGTTTCCCAAATGGAGGAAGCAGAGGCACCACCCCAGGAGGTAAAAAATGCACCTGAGACAAGGGAAGCTTTAGTGCTGAATAAGGTGTTGCTGAAACCAGCAAAAGAAATTGTAGAACCGGATCAAAGAAAAGCCTTATTCCGGACAGTTTACAAGTCACAGGACAAGTGTTGCAAACTGATAATTGACAGTGGGAGTACAGATAATTTTGTGGCCACAGAAATGGTGGAGAAGTTGGGGCTGAAAAGGTTGAAGCACCCCATTCCCTACAAAGTTTCGTGGCTGCAAAAGGGACATCAACTGTTAGTTGATGAACAGTGCGAAGTAGAATTTCATATTGGCAGATACAAGGATAAGATTATTTGTGATATTATGCCAATGGATGTGTGTCATATACTATTAGGAAGACCTTGGCAGTATGATAGAAAGGTGGTTCACGATGGAAAGACAAACTAGGATTAAGCACACACTTGTACCCATCAAGGAGGAAGATACAGTAGAAGCCAATGAAGTTAAAGCATTACTGGTGGGTGGAAAAGAATTCTTGAAACAGATCAAAGATAATGAAGTTAATTTTGTTGTTGTGAGGAGGCCAAAGACGGTAATACTGCACACAAAGATTACAAATCTACCAGAGGATATCCAGGACATGTTATAGGACTTTTGAGATATCATAGTGGATGATCTACCAGATGAATTGCTTCCTAAGAGAAGCATCATTCATTGCATTGATTTCATACCAGGAGCTAGTTTGCCAAATAAGGCAACTTACCGTATGAGTCCTAAGGACAACAAGGAAATTAGGAAGCAGGTGTAGGAATTTCTAGACAAAGGGTTGATCAGGGAGATTATGATCCCCTGTACAGTTCCGACAATTTTAGCTCCAAAAAAAGGTGGAGAATGGTGAATGTGCATAGACTCAAGAGCTATTAACAAGATTACGATCAGGTACATGTTACCACTGCTATGAATGGATGACATGATGGATTGTTTGAGTGGAGCATATTTTTCGAAGATCAATTTGAAGAGTGGTTACCACCAGATTCGAATCAGGGAAGGGGATGAAAGGAAAACAGCTTTCAAGACGAATGAAGGGTTGTATGAATGGTTGGTGATGCCATTTGGTTTGAGTAATTCCCCTAGTACTTTTATGCGCCTAATGAAAAAAGTGCTGAAAGAGTTCATTGAGAAGTTTGTAATTGTTTATTTGGATGACATTTTGATTTTCAGCAAGACAAAGGAAGAACACTTCCAACATGTTCGAAGTGTATTGAGGAAATTGCAGCAAAATAAGCTGCTAGTAAATCTAAAAAAGTGTACCCTTTTTCAGTAGGAAGTAGTTTATATGGGTTTTTTGATTGCAGAAAATGAGTTGAAGATGGACCCAGAGAAGGTTGCAACTATAGTTAGCTAGCCATCCCCGAAAAATTTGTTCTAGGTTAGAAGCTTTCATGGATTGGAAAGCTTTTACAATAAATTTATCAGAGATTTTAGTGGGATTTGCGCACCCATGTTGGACACAATCAAAAATGAAAATCAGCCTTTTTTTTGGACAGAAGCAGCAGAGAGAATTTTTCAGACTCTGAAAAGGAAGATCACTGAGAGACCGATTTTTAGATTACCTGATTTCAACAAAATTTTTCAAGTTTGTTGTGATGCCAGCAATACAACCATTGGGGCAGTACTTAGCCAAGAGGATAGGCCAGTCGCTTATTTCAGTGAGAAGCTGAATGAAAGTAGGCAGAAGTACTCATCTTATGACAAGGAATTTTATGCGGTTGTTCAAGCTTTGAAGCACTGGAGGCACTATCTGTTAGGCAATGAATTTGTTTTATTTTCTAATAATTATGCATTACAATATATTATGCAACGGCATAAGTTGAATCATAAGCATGCAAAGTGGGTTGAGTATCTGCAGATTTTTACATTTGTATTGAAACATATTAGCAGGAAGTCCAACAAGGTGGCAGATGCATTGAGTAGAATAGCTTTTCTCTTATAAGAAAGCACGATACAAGTGCTGGGTTTTGAGCATTTGAAGGATTTGTATCAGACATATACAAATTTTAGGGAGGCCTATGAGGCTTGTCAAAACCCTTTACTGAGGAACAATAGTCCATGGTTGGACTACAATTTGCAAGAAGGATTATTATTTAGGAGAGGACAGTTATGTATTCCCGACTATTCGATGAGAGAGAACATTATTCAGGAAAAACACAATGGAGGTCTAACTGGACATTTCGGCATAGAAAAGACATTATCACAGATTGAGCATTTTTATTACTAGCCAAAGTTACGATGGGACGTGCAGACGTATGTAAGTAGATGTAAAATGTGTCAGTTAGCAAAAGGTTACAGTCAGAATGCAGGACTTTATACGCCACTGCCTATTCTAAGTAGACTGTGGGATTCAGTCAGTTTGGACTTTGTCTTGGGTTTGCCTAGAACACAGCAGGGTTTTGATTCAGTGATGGTGGTAGTGGATAGATTCTCAAAAATGGCACATTTTATACCCTGTCGAAAAACCAATGATGCCACTCACGTAGCACACTTGTTTTTCACGGAGATCGTCAGATTGCATGGCCTGCCGAGGTCCATTATTTCTGACAGGGATGTGTGGTTTACAGGACATTTTTGGTGTGCCCTGTGGAAAAATTTGGACACTCAGTTGAATTTCATCTCTGCTTATCACCCACAGACCGATGGGAAAACGGAGGTGGTGAACAGGAGCTTAGGAAACCTGCTATGAAGTTTGATTGGTGAAAATTCACAAATGTGGGATCGTGTACTTGCTCAAACGGAATTTGCTTACAACGATTCACCAAATCATAGCATGGGTTACAATCCTTTTCAGTTTCTGTATGGCATGCATCCTCGCGAAGTCCATGAGCTACGAGATTTAGGGAAGCTTGAAAAAATAAGTGCAGATGGAGAAGATTTCGCCCAAGAAATGAGTGATTTACATGAGCAGGTGAAGTCAAAATTGCAGGACAGCAGTCAAAAGTACAAACAGCAAGCAGATTGAAAAAGGCAGGAGGTTCAATTTAATTTTGGGGACGAAGTACTTGCACACTTGCACAAGGAACGTTTTCCTAAAGGGGAATATAAAAAACTGGAGTTTAAGAATATTGGCCCCTGCAAAATTATTCGCAAGTTTTCTGCCAATGATTATGAAATACAGTTGCCACCAGGGATAGGCATTTCACCCATTTTTAATGTGGCAGATCTGTTTCCATATACTGCTAGTCCTGAAGATGACAGGGCAGCATGGCTAGAACGGGACACCCAAGTTGGCAAGGATTCTTGGATGAGGCAGATGCTTGCAGCGCAGCCCCTTGAGATCGAGGGTATCCTCGACACACAAGTAGCCAAGCGAACGTGCAGGAAAGAATATTTATAGTACTTGGTCAAGTGGAAGAACTGTCCCATTGAGGACAGTTCATGGCTTGACGCAGTGAAAATACAAAAGGTTGGCTATTTGGTTGAAGATCTCATGGAACAGAGCCATGACTTTTTGTTACCCCAGGAGCCTGATGCAGGAGCATCTAACTCAGAGTAGACAAAACAGAAGCAGGTTTTGTCTCATTGTTACATGTGTTATTTTGACAGGTCTTTGAACCTGTGATTTTCAAATTTGTTTTAGGATATTGTCTTTAAGTTAGGAAGGTTAATTAGATTTTGTAGTTTTAGTTGACTGATTATTACTTTTTAAACTCATTTCATTATTAAAAAGGATGGAAAACAAGAATGTAATGTAACTGAACAACATGACAGTTTCAATTTGGAAACTACCTTCTTACCAAGTTACAAAAAGGAAAAATATACATTTTGTAAGGGTTCTGGAATCCATCAACAAAAAGAGAAATAATATCAAACAGAAATAGAGTATTGTTTTCACAAACCATCTGTGTCATACAAGTAGCATAATTTGTTTTTGGATACGTAATTACACTGTCAAATTACTAACGCATTCACATGATAGCCAACTATTTTCCCTCAAGATTGCAACAGGAGTGCAGGAATACAAGCATTCACAGTGATTGAAATCAACTAAAGAAATTTGCAAACTGGCGGATAAGCAGACGAATGTTACAACAAATATCGGTACTGGTAGAACGACATACAAAATCTAGGTGCATGAATTGACATTAATCTACAGGTACAAACCAATGAATTATTTTTTTTTCCTCTCTACTGAATGAACAGAGATATTATCAAAAACATTTTTCATTATTAAAAAAATTGTCAAACAAAGTTCAAGTCCTGAGGACTCCGATATAATAGTTACACAACGTTTCTGGAACGGAAAAATAAGTTACAGGTGGGGTTTCAAACCCAAAACCCTACAGCAATAGATACAAAATTCTGAAACGAAAGACGAAGTTACAGGTGGGGTTTCAAAACCCAAAACCTTACCAAAAAAAAATACACAAAGTGAACGACTTGGGTCAAAGGAACGATACAGGCTGAGAGGAAAATTACAAACCCTAATTGTTTTCTTGACAAGAACAAGTAAAGGATTGAGACCATTCGCCAATGAAATGGATGTCAAATTCTGCTTTAAGAAAGGAGCCAAATTAAGGAGCGAACCTACCTGTTTGAAATTGGAGACCGAAATTTGACAGAGTCGGAGGGTTTGAGAAGCACAGAGGTCCGACTTGCCTGCACACGATGAGAATAAGTTAGTATTGGAGCTTAAATTATCATTCACAGTGTTATTATTTTAAAAGAAAGGAACGAGGGAGTTTGAAGTTGTTACCTGGGAGAAGGCGAGAGAATGCCAAGCACAACTGAACTGGATATTTGGATCGAAACCCACCATATTCTGCTCACAAGGAGCCAGTGGGTCAGAACCGAGGAAAAAGAGCCAAAGGAACTGAATCACAGAGAGAAAACTTACTTTTTTTTTCGGTGCCGAGTAGGACTGGACGAACCGAAAGGAAACCATGGCGAGTTCAACCTGTAAATAAGAAGATGAGTAAATCACATATAACAGAGAAAAACACACGAATAAAAGAAACGAAGCCCTGTGTTTGACCAACAACATACAGGTAAACGGATGAGTGCCATAGCAAGAAACAGTTCAGCTGCATAGGAATACAAACCCCATTGGAGAAGTTAACCAACACATCATCGTCACCATAAATGCCGAAAAGCCGAATAGAAGTCCAACACATTGGAGTGGAGGCCGACAGCAAACCCTCACAAGAACTAGCAGGGTGAAACCCTCACGACGAGGCCAAAGAGTGGAAAGAGTGATTAACAGTCGAGGGTAAGACTGTTACGCACGAAAGCGTGAGAAGCATGTGACACTGACAGGCGTCGAACAACCGGACAAATACAATCACACTGAAATTAATTTCAAATCAACTAAAACAGCTAACAAATCTTACGGGTGTTGGGAGACCCAAGATTCTTCATTGTAATCATAATTATAGTCCATGGTGTAATGCCTTTACAATTGTTGACACAATACATATATAAAAAATCAACATCTGCGTGTATCATTTCATATATTTTTGCAGCGCTGACTTGGCTTGTGGGCTAGACCCCATCACAAACGACAATCAATTATACTCCACAGCAGAATTGAGTCACATAAAGAAAGAATAAAACAATTATAAATATGGCTCGAAGTTTTCTTAAAACACGAAATTTGTCTAAAGATTTATGGGCTAAAGCAGTTGCATGTTTGGTATATATTCTGAATAGATCACCAACTTCCAGTGTTTAAATTTTTGTATCTGAAGAAGCATGGGGTGGAAAAAATGTAACTGTTCCTCACTTTCGCATATTTGGTTATATTTATTTCGCTCATGTTCCAGAAAAATTGAGAAAAAAGCTTTATGATAGGAGCGAAAAGTATATTTGTATAGGATATATTGATCAATCTAAGGCATACAGATTGTTTAATCCTATAACTAAGAAGTTTGTCGTAAGTCAAGATGTGAAATTTCTGGAAGACAAGTCTTGGAATGAAATGGAGAACAATACTTGTCCTAATCCTTTTATTATATTAGACGAACATCAAGCACCTGCAATAAGCACTCCAAGATTACAGGTTCAAGACAAAACCAGTAGTAGTTCATCAAGCAATAGCAGTTCATCATCTTTTGAGTTTGATTCTGATAATCCTAAAATGATAAACTTAAGTGATATTTATGCAAAAGATGATGTTGATGATATTGTAAATTTTGTATTTCTTTCATTTCAACCTACTTGTTTTGAAGAGGATATAAAGGACAAAGAATGGGTAGATGCACTGAATAATGAAATCGATGCTATTGAAAGAAATCAAACATGGGATTTGGTTGATTTACCTGATGATACAATTCTAAGGTGTCAAATGGGTTTTTAAAACAAAGTTAAATGAGAGAGGTGAAGTTGATAAGCACAAAGAAAGATTAGTTGCCAAAGGTTTTTCTTAGAAACATGGCATAGATTATGGTGAAACATTTACACCTGTAGAAATAATTGATACTATTCGATTTGTATGCTATTGCAGCACAAAACATGTGGCCTATTTACCAAATGGACGTAAAGACTGATTTTTTGAATGGTGTTTTGAATGAAGAAGTGTATGTTGAACAACCACCTGGTTTCGAAATAAAAAATGAAGAAAATAAAGTGTATAGGTTGAAGAAATCATTGTATGGCTTGAAGAAAGCTCCAAGAGCTTGGTACAATCGAATAGACCATTACTTGCTGAATAACGGTTTCAAAAGGAGTGACTATGAGCCCACTTTGTATATCAAGAATGATCATCAAGGTAAATTTCGATATTGTGTCTTTATGTTGATGACATAATTTATACAGGTAACATGCAATTAGATGAATTTAAAGCTGCAATGAAAAATGAATTTGAAATGACAGATCTTGGATTAATGAGATACTTCTTAGGTATTGAAGTGAAACAAACACATGATGGTATGTTTATGAGTCAACAGAAGTATGTACTAACATTTTGAAAAAGTTTAAGATGGATAGGTGTAAACTGGTGGATACTCCTATTAAAGTTGGCACAAAGTTAAGTAAAGATGATGTGGGTACTATTGTTAATGTGACTTTGTATAAGAAACTTGCTGGTAGTATTATGTATCTTACTGCTTCTAGACCTGGTATAGAATTTGCAGCTAGTTATATTTCCAAGTTTATGGAATATCCTAAAGACTGCCGTTGGAAAGCTGGAAAAAGGGTGTTAAGATACATTGCAGGTACATCTACTTATGGTTTATCGTATGTAGCCTCTACAGACAGTAATCTTGTTGGTTATATAGATAGTGATTATGCAGGATGTATTGATGATCAAAAAAGCACTTCTGGCTATGCTTTTCTATTTGGCAGAAACTTGATCTAGTGGTCATCCAAAAAGCAGCCCATAGTTGCGCTATCTTCAACAGAGGCTGAGTGCGTTGTAAGGAATTCAACATCATGTCAAGTAGTGTGGCTAAAGAGACTTCTCTCTGACTTTGGATACACAGAAAATGAACATATTTCAATCCTTTGTGACAACACTTCCGCTATTTCCTTGTCAAAGAACAATGTCTTTCATCAAAAGAGAAAAAATATCGACACTCGTTTTCACTTCATTCGTGAACTCGTCAATAATGGTGATATTGTTCTCAAATTTTGTGATTCTAAGGAGCAGTTAGTGGATATTTTCACCAAACCGCTAGAAAAAGTTAATTTTGAATTTCAATGTCAAAAGTTAGGAATAAAACAATGTAACCCTCAAAATTAAGAAGAAGTGTTAAAGATTTAGTTTAGAATTAGTTAGAAACCAGTTTTGATTCAGTTTCTCCCATAACCATCCAATTGCATATATAAATAATTCGCATTAATAAATCTATAGTGTGTTTTTCCATTAATTCATTCTCTATTACTTCTCCTTTTGTCAATTTGTCAAAATCTACAATATTCAAGATAAATCTCTCCACGTCTCTCCACATTATACTATTAACTATAAAAATATCCATGCTAAAATTTAATTTTCAAAAATATAATATCATACCTTCAAAACCACAATTACAAAATATTAAATTTTCGTTAAGTAACTAAATTTTAGGTATCGTATGCTTCTATTTTAATCAAGAACATAAAATTCAAACATAAAAATGCATAAATAATAAAGTTAAATTATCTTTGAAGGTAATAAATTTTATGTTTTATATCCAAATTTAATTCATATTTTAATTTAATGTTAATATATTTTAATTTAATATAATAATATAACATCAAATATTTTATAAAGTATTATTTTAATAATATTATATTTTATAATATATTATTATAAATATAATATAAATTTATCATATTATTATCAATATAATATAAATTCATTACACAAGGCTAGTATATTTATAATTTTAAAAAATAAATAAAGTAAATTATTCAATTTATTTTAATTATTTATTTTATTTTAAATAAAAATAAATAAATTTAATTTTAAATATCTTTATAAATTTTTTATATTTTATTTTAAAATTATTATTTTAATTTATATTAATAAATCATAAAATTAATTTAATTAATATTTTTTTTTTAACATATTAAAAGATACAAATTTAAATATTAATATTTACATATAAATTGTTTCCGCTTAATATTTATATATAAGTTGTTTCCTCGTAACATTTCATATTTGGCTACATTGAAATTAATATTTGTCACAAATATTAGTTCTTATAAATTAATTTACCTAAATATTTATTAATATGGTTTACCAGTGTAACATCCATTACAAGTTAACGTTAATATTTACTAATATAAATGATATATCATTTATTTAACTTAATTTGATTGATTATTCTGAAAAGTAAATATCAAGTTGGTAACATCCATTAACGTTAAAATTTATTAATATAAATGATATATCATTTACTTATAACTTAATTTGATTGATTATTCTAAAAATTAAATATCAAGTTGGTAACGTCCATTACAAGTTAATGTTAATATTTATTAATATAAACGATATATCATTTACTTATAACTTAATTTGATTTATTATTCTAAAAATTAAATATCAAGTTGGTAACGTCCATTACAAGTTAATGTTAATATTTATTAATATAAACGATATATCATTTACTTATAAATTAATTTGATTGATTATTCTAAAAATTAAATAATCAATCTCAAAAACCTTTTTATGGCATTCTAGAAGATATAGAAAGCAAATATCTAAATAATTATACTCAAAAACCTCCATTGAGATCAAAACTCATATATTGAAAATTTCACACATATTTATGTTCAAGTCCATTTAGATGTAAACTTTAGATATATAAGGTTTGTGGTAAAAGAAATCAGCATTGTTCCACTCACTAGTGTAACATAGAGGTTAGTAAAGATGCCAAAAGAGTTGAAAGCTAAGATGGATCAAATTGACTTATTTACAACCTGGCTTTAAACACACTGCAATTTTTGTTCCAAGAAGAGCAATTGATCAACTGGATTTTTTTACATTTCCAAATGAAGAAGCCAGAGTGGGAGAATGTGGAACTTTTGACTCGAAGTGTGAAGGTGAGGCAGCTCATGTTAACGTTTGGGCACAGGAGGACCATATGGACAATATCCATTCTCATACTGTCGCTTCTTCTGATATTGATACCTAACAACTAAGTTCAATTCCTATGAGCCCCTCCCATCATTTTCAATTGACTATGAAATATACGAACGTAACTTTCATTTGTTTAGCGGTCACTTTCACAAGTTTTTTCCTTTTCTTGTAATGTACATACCACATCATATAAAGGTATTTTTGGAGAATCTAATTCCAATGATGTGTTAGGTGTCGAAACCATCCATCCAAGTGTCTCAGTTCGGTTTCACTTAGTTCACTTTTAGTTCAGTCTCACTGAATTCATTTAATGTTAATGTATCCATTGTAATCTTATTTAACTCATTCATAATATTGAGAAGAGCAATCCTTTGTTCCACTTCCTTTTAGTTTTCAATTCTTGTCATGGTATTAGAGCTAGTTTGCATAAAACTCCTCCAGAGAGAATCAACGGAGCGAAGTTGGAGCAGAAAAGAGGAGGATAGCCTTCATAAGACTCTTTGAGAGGGAAACGGAAGTTTGAAGAAGTTTGCAGAAGCTTCATGTGAAAGCAACAGAGATTAAAAGATCGAAGCTACGTTATATAAGACTCCAAAGCAACAACGTGAGCACGAGAAAAGTATTGAAAAATTGTTGAGGTTCAGGGATCCAAAAGAATAAAGAACCAGTCGAGGAACTGATAAATGAGTGAATTTTTTTTTAATTTAAAAAAAAAAGTCGATCAACGCAGGTTTGAGCCAGATACTTGAGCCAATCATCGCAGGTTTGAGCCAGATACTCGAGCCAAACAGTGTTGCTTTAAGCTAGATACCTGCGTCGATCCATTAAAACCTTACACCGATTTACTCCCAGCGTGATAAGTGTGGAAGCAGTGTTACGAAGCCGTGCTAGTGTAAGATTGTTAAAAATTTTGAAGAAGCTTCATGCGAAGAAGTAGAGAGAGAGTCGGTTCTTGAGAACAAGGTTGAGATTTTAAAAAAAGCAACAATCTGTTATTAACGCACTCTAGAAGTTCACGGATTTGCTGCCAGTGTGAGCTCGTTGTAGAAGAGAAATCTATGGACGCAGTCCCTCCTAGTGTAGTCTCTCAGAGTAGAGCTAACCAGTATTTGGGGGAATTGCTTAAATCGGTTCTAGGTATTGTGTTATTTTTTGTGAAAGTTTTGTAAAAGTGTTGCCTCTGTAAGGATTTGTTTTTTGAAATAAGGTATTTGTTAAGCATTTGTAGACTCGTTTGTTTGTGAAATCTAAGCAGCATCATCATTTTTTTATTGCATTTAGTTGCAATGTCTACAATTTTTGTTACTTTTTGAGTCGAACTGAGACAACACTCAACAATGGGAAAAACCAACAGGCTAAAGCGAAAACACGAGATGTTTGAGATCTTTTTAGATATGGAAGTGAGGAGGAAAAAAGACGCCTTTGCATTAAAAAGCATAAAAGAATCACTGGATGAAAACATTCTTCCCTGAATTTCAAATGCCAAGACAACCAAGGTGGCTTGGGATACCCTTGAGAGGATTTTTGGTCCAAGGGGAGGCATTGAAGTTGAAGATGAAGGTGGATCTATAGCACTAGATCTACATCGAAATGGAAATTTTTTTGTATCCCACTATGCTTAGCCATAAGTGCACCATGTCTGTGAAGAAATTGCAGAAGCAGCAGAGAAGGAACATGAAGATGCTCGTGAACCCCATTGTGCAGAGCGTCAAGTGGAAAAAAAATTGGTGAATCCACCAACAGAGCTTGCTGATGAAAATTTGGTGAATCCAGCAACAGAACTTGCTGACGAAAATTTGGTGAATCCAATAATAGAGCTTTCTGATGAATATTTGGTGAATTCAGAAACATAGCTTGTTGATGACAATTTGATGAATCCAACAACAGAGATGTTGATGACGACTTGGTGATTCCAACAACAAAGCTTACTGATGATTATTTGGTGGTTCCAGCAACAGAGCTTGTTGATGATGATATGGTGAATCCATATGATGTAAACCTTGATAAAGAAGCTTTGGCTAATGATGGGTTGCAGATGATACAACAAAAACGTGATATCGACATGATATTATTTGGTGAGATAATCCCACTTAAGTCAGTGGAAGACAACTTGTTTGCAGCATCACAAGTTAGTAAAAAAGAGATAAAGATAGAGACAAAGACAATGATAGAGACATAGACAGAGATAGAAAAAAGATAGAGGAAGATGCAGAGAAGGAAGCCCACAAAGAGAAAACAGAGATAAAGGAAGAGGCAACGAACGAAGCGCAATAGGAGACAGTTCTCATTGCATAGCAGAAGGAACAAAACGAATGTGGTTTTGGAGATGTTTTTACTCTTACCATTGATTTCTAATGTGCAGGTAAACAGATCGATTATGAAGAAGAGTTCCATTTCCTTGAAAAATGGCTTGCAACACCATGTTTAGATGAGGTCTACACAAAAGGTGTAGATATGAATGTTGAAGACAAGATGCATGATGAACACATCAATAAAATGTTCAGGTATTGGAGTTTTGAAGAGATAAAATATTACTCTCATCTTATGTTACAACAGATTGATGATGAAAAACACAATATAGAAGACAATATGTGGCGGCAGCCCACATACAAGTCATTTCTTGAAGAATTCTGGGACATGCATAGACATCCTGGAACATTAGAAGACCTGCACCAACAAATGAAGAAACAGAGATTTGAAAGATACAACAAAGAGAAAAAGATGAAACAATTTAGAGGCTACAAGATATGGAAGAAGAGAAGAAGAAAAATAAATCTAGTTGAATTCAAGTTAAATTTTTAAATTGTAAGCCTTGTAGAGACATAGACTAGCAGGTATCTTAATTAAATTTTTATGTGGTTGCAATTAAGGGGGGGTATTGGAGAATCTAATTCCAACCACTTGCTAGGTGTCGAAACCATTCATCCAAATGTCCCAATTCAGTTTTACTTAGTCCAGTTTTAATTCAGTCTCACTAAAGTCATTTAATGTTGATATCGCCAATATAATTTTATTTAACTTATTCGTAATATTGAGAAGAGCAATCCTCTACTCCACTTCTTTTCAGTTTTCAATTCTTGTCAGATAAAAAAATCTCATCAAATATAAAAGTGATCAAAATCTTGTCAAATATAAAAGTGATAAAAGTGATTTTGATTTTAGGTAGCCAGCATCAAAGAAAAATATTTAAAAGGCTCATGAAATGATGTGAAGTACTTCTGCTTTTGAAAGGAGGTGGCAAAACCTATGAAAGGAAACAATCTCCATACATTTCTTATTCATTTATCATCGTTTATCATCTTCAAAAAACTGGAAATACACATATTTGACATAATCACAATTTTTTTTTGTGATTGGAACATTGCTCCACAAGGTGGATGTCATGTGTTAATGTTACGATCCTTCGGTACATTGACAGCGTTGCAGTGTCGGTACAAATTTGAATAATAAATGGAACAAAGTTTTATAAAATTATTTTAACCTTAAATAATTAAAAACAATTCCATGTATTTGATTTGAATCGAATATATGCTCCGTCCCATGATTCAACTCATTAGATTAATTTCTGCGCATATGCCTTAATTATTTTATTTTTATATGTTTGATAATGAACATATATTATATTTATTAATAATTATAATTTTTTTTAATATTTTAATTATTATTTTTTTTCAGTAAGAAAAAAAGCGTTATAGTATTACAGTTCATATTCAATTAAATACGAGTGATTACATCATAAAACATTACATCCAATTTTAATCCCGAAAAATTCAGCAATTTCAATCATTGTTAAATTGCATCTGACCGAAAATTTCAAGGACAGATTTGGATTGCTAAGTCCATGATTTAATTTTATCAGTAATTCCAAAGCCAAGAATTAACACATGTCAATTGTAACCAGCTACATGTCACTTATGGCAGAGGGCAGAAGGAAGCGTGAGCTGAGGCCAAGGCGGAATGCGCGCAGATTAAAGTGAGAAGAGATAGAAAGAGGACCCAAGAAATAGGGTAGAGATCTTCGGAACAGGATACTGGCAAGAAGTGGGGACATAGTACCAAAGTTACGTATCTTTTGCATGGTAATCCTATCAGTATGACTAATTTTCTTTCCAAATTCCCTTTCCATTACCTTTGATATTTGTTTGTACTACCATATATTATATTACATGTGTTGTTATATGTGTATTTGTTGCTTTTTATTTGAATGTGAAAGACATTATATTACCTTTGGTACTTGTTTTTACTTTTATATATTATGTGTTTATTTGATTTTTTTTATTATGAATGTGAAAGATATTTGATTTTTAAAATGCCTTTTTAAATTACAATTTAGATGCACTTATTTTGTATTATTTTGGAAAATACTAGCTGTTTTTCCAACGGCTAGTTGTAGCTGCCCTCATCTATTTAAATTGGTTTTCTGATCAGATTTCTCATCTTGTTCTCATAATGAAACACACTGGTTGGTTTGAAATGCGTCGACAAAAATTTCGTTTATATGATTTTTACCGAAAATTATTCCACATTTTATGGATCACAAAAGCCAAATTCCTAAAATTAAATATAGTTAGAATGTTAATTAGAAAATATATATAATTTATATAATATATGTAATTTTAAATATAATTTTTTTTAAATATTTTAGTTAAATCAATGGGCATAAACATGGTCCATGAGTCTTAACTTTTAAACTTCATGTTTTTTATAGAGGTTTTAGGTTCAAGTGTCTACGATACAAAATTACATGATGTGAATGGAAAGGGAGATCAATTTTTTCTAACAAACTCAAAACCATAATTGAACAAGGATGGTGCAATGGCACGACAGCAGTCCGCACCTCAGAAAGCATAAGAGAGATGTCTTTCTTTCCAGTCCAAAGTAGGAACAAAAGCAAGATAAAGAATTTCTTTACTGATTAACCGAAAGAGAACAAAAACAAGATAAACACACAAAGCATTATATTTATAAAGTAGTATGCTTTAATTGTAAGCTGTTAGATTTATACGACAATTCAACCAGTTCTGCGAAAACTTATTGAAATGACAATGTATAGATATCCATTTCCTCTCGAGATTTTTAGCATATCCAACGATGCGTAAAAAAAAAGGCTGTCGAGAGAATTTTATATAGATCTTTACGCAATTATTTTTGCATTGAGTTGGGTAGATTCCTTACAATTAGTTAGGGAGAGAGTTTGGTAATGTGTGGATCTTAATTGAATCCTCTAGAGAAATGAAATTAAACAAAATGGGTGATTCTTTCGTCAAGCTGATTTCCCACTTGTGTCGCTGCGGTCAGTAGTATTCCAGCGTGCAAATAAAATGGTTTATTTCAGAAATTGATTTCCATACAAGTATCCGACCTCTCGCTATAGAAACATTTTCACCCTTGACTGGAACAAAAAGTTGTCGCGAGATTCAAATGACCAGTGAAAATAAAATGGTTGTATTTACGGAAATTGATTTCCATACAAGTATCCAACTTCTCTAGCGAAACATTTCACCCGCCCTGATGGGAACAAAAAGCAAGGTAAGAAAAATTTTTATAAAGCCTAAATACATGTAGGTATTTTTTTATAAAAAACAATAAAAAAAATTAATATAAATAATCGAATAAAATTAAATATGGACATGGATTGACACCCTAAGGTTGGTTTGCATACGCAGGACACGTGGTTGTAAAACACTATTTTTAAATTATTCATAGAGATTGTTCGAGGAGAACCCAAAGTAGGACTTGAGCTCTGTTTCCGAACTCAACACTATTTTTAAATTGTTTTCCGAAATTGTTTGGATGAGAACGCAAGGTTTTGAAGTAGGGCTTGAGCTCTTGTCCGTAACGCATAGTTTTTGGAACAAGGCCGAAATAAACAGTACAATCCTGTAACAATGGACGATAATAAAGCGATACAATTTTGTAAGAATGCGGATATTAGACGATTACAATCCCTGTAAGAATGCAGTATATTCTGAAATAAAAAGCTGTTGAAAAATTTGGCCATCCATAAAGTATGAATATGTCGAAAATTGAAGATTTAGTTACATGTGTTTTTCCTTTGTTAAAAAAAATGCGATTTTTAATTCATTTTCTTTTATCGTAACCATAATCGTGGCATGTACTGTTCATACAAAGAGGATAATGGAAATTAATGGAAATGTTTTAGCTATTATGTAATAGCTTTGTTTTGTCTTACATGAGCCCCCGATAAGCGAGAGGTCCCTGAGGTTCGATTTTGAAAAGCTTTGATTCAAGTTCCGGTTTTTTCTAGTTTTATGTTGGAATTAGAAAATATTTTCTTCTATGAGAGAATCTATAGCATTTCAGACATGCGGTGAACGAGTTGATCCTCTAGATTCTCGATACGTATTCTCGCATCTTACGGAAATGCATTGACAAAAAAATCCCTCGGGAAAGCGACTTCATCAACACATCATCAAAATTTGGTTTTCATGACCGTATATATATTTGGAAAAATAAAATTATCAACATGTATACTAAATGTGGAAGCTTAAAGATGCATGCGATGCGATATAGACACACTGTAAGCCATCATGAAAGTAATAACCGACACAGTAGCCGCTTTCATAAAGCATAACTCTGGGCGAATATTTACACCTCAACCAATGATTTGGATTCCAATAGATTTTTGTGAAAATGTAATTAGAAATAGTTTTTCAAAATCAATAAGGCTTGCATATTTTTGAGAGTTTTTTTTGGAAAATTAGGGTAAATTAAATTAACTTGTTAATTCTATAAATATCCAAAATATTCACAGGGTTTGAAACATTATTTCACTATGTTATTAAAAATAAGATGTTGGAAACTATTTTTCCTCTCATTAATCCAATTAAATGATCACCTAGTCAACGAACCAAGAATTGAAGCTACGTGATAAACCTCATACATAAGTTAGTAGCTAAAAGCCTCCAAACGAAAGTTTTGAATAAAATGAGACGTGTTAATTGTTCATGAATTCGTGTACTCAAGTAAACACATGGGCGAGAGTGTCGTGACTCTTCGCCCTCTAAACAATAAAATGAATACATTAACAGATCATCAAGATGTGAAATCAAATACGAACGCCGTGTATTCATTATTACTTTCAAATTTGTTTGGAAAAGTCTGTATTATTATCGCATGCTTTTGTGGAAAGATGTCTCGACCTTAAACAGTAAGTTTGAAAAATCCCTTTCTATAATATGAAATCATGTCTCATCTTTTGCATTTCGGTGCCAGGTTTAAGACCGCAACAAGTGCTTGATCATCGGTGAGAATACCATCTCGATCAAATCAAACCACTTAACGTTCAAAATCTCGATAATATTGGTTGAAGATCGAAGTCACGCTACTACCTCTTCGCCTTCATCCCCGATTTCTCACATTTCTCCCCCGCCATCCCGAGAGAGTCGATGTTACGCTATTTTGTACTTCGAGCGTGAAACAGAACCTTCCAGACAGAAGCTGGCAGCCCGCCCCCATGGTAGTCAGCTCTCTCCAATTCGATTTGATTGGCTCATCATATGCTTGTGCACCCTGCCTCTTTGCTTGCTTTCCTTGTGAGACTGCTAAGGCTCAAGTCATGGTCAGTCGCTTCTCAGACCACCTGGCTGCATGGAGGTACTCGAGTGGAGTTTCTGAGTCGAGAGGATCAACAAGGGTTTGGAATACACCAACCGTAACCTTCTTCCCTCTTCTCTCCGTGTTCAAAATTTGTGTTGCCGATGGATTGTCGCTCATTTGTGTTGTGTCTAGAATTGCTTGTTGTAATTTGTGTTGTGTCTAGAATTTGTATGCATTGTTGTTTCGGTGGTTATGTTGGTCCAACCGAAACACAAGTCCCGGCCCATGAGCGTAGGAAGACCTAATGAGCAAAAGCGTTGTTGATACTCGGAGCCCGCACAGATACATGCTACGAAGCGCAGTCGCGATAATGTTGAAAGTCATGAGTACATGCGAGAAAGACAGTCGATACTCATGAGCTCCGGATGTCACAAAACTCTTTATGATGCGGGTGGAAAAAAACATGTGCACTGCAAAGCTTAATGGTAGAGACTATAGTTTAATTAACATGAAAACATAAAACATTTGTTGTTAGAGAACTAATGTTGACATTAGTTCGGTTTGTTCGATTTCGGAAACTAAAAGTTTGTATCAATAGACATTTACCCTATGTTTCAATGGTCTTGCCTTGATATGAGCTGAAAATAAGACCTCCAATTTGCTTATTGGTCAAGAAAAAATATTTATTTGGTAAGTTTTTATTGATAGAATAATAAATTATAAATGCAAACTTTAGGTTATACTAACTTGGGTTTTGTTGGTTTTTGTGCGTGGACTAATGCACATCTTCAAATCGATTACGATAGTCCACCGCCATGCCGCAGGACTAATAAAATCATGTTTATCTTGGAGCCTCATGTAGAGGCATTTTTGACCTATCTTGAAATTTCATCAAAACCTTAATAAAGTCTTAGCGGTGGTGCTTGCCCCATCTTGTCATACTTATCATAATGAATAAAATCATGTTTATCTTGGAGCCTCATGTGAGGGCATTTTGACCTTATCTTGAAATTTCATCAAAACCTTAATAAAGTCTTAGCAGGGTGCTTGCCCCATCTTGTCGTACTTATCTTGGAGTCTCGGCTAGTAAAAATCAGACATTTTTTTATTTTTACTACTATCTTATAATCTCTAGAAAATCTTTATAATCTCATGTATATATGAATGATTAAACACACATATATATATATTCCAGACAACCACAATAAGAGGTCGAACCCATGACCTTTTGATCCAAAGACAGATCCACTCCGCTATACTGTCTCTTTTTTTCTGCATAGCGCGGTGGATTAGCCTGTTTGACTTCATATCAAAAGGTCGTGGATTCTACTCGCTTATTGTAGTCATTTGGAAAATAAATTTATCTATATATTCAAAATTTCTAACTTTTAACATAAGTATGAAATTGAGAATTTTAAAAATAATTTTCCACGGATTATAAAAATGGTTTAAATAAAAATATATAAATAAATACCAATCAAGTTTAACTAAGCCACCAAAATATTAAGTACCATAATACGCCATCATTAGCATAATGCATCATGATTAATATTTCTCATTCTTATACTCAAGCAAACCTTTTAACTTTTTGTTTTCGCTGTACTTTCTGTTTTAGAAATTCTTCTTGGATTTGGTCACGAAAAATTTGAATTTAACAATTTACCATCCCACATGGTGTTGTTTCAAATGTCGGCGAACCCATTAGAAATTTCTTTAATTCATCAATGCCTGAAATTTTAATTCAACAATGCCTGAAAAGAAAATAAAAGTGATTTTAGTGTTGACTACTAAGGATATTTCTCCAGATCTAGTTATATGATGGGATGGATATTTTTGGTAAGCTTATAATTGCAGGAGACAGAAAACTATCTGTTACATGGAAACTGGTCCACGGATATGAGGAAGATAGATAGTTACATTCCACTCTGAATATAGATTGAATTTGTTTTCATTTACATCTCGACTATTCCTTTTATCGACTTCTAAAATCTCAATCCATTGTCAGCCTAGACATTTGATGGGTACGTAAATTTTTGTTTTATTGGAGTGGCATGGATCAAGCTAAGCTAAATATGAAACAATAAGCATATATCCTTCAGCCTTCTGATCAATCTATCGCATCAATCTTTAGTCTGATGATCGGCTTTTAGCTCACATCCGTTCAATGGTGTTAGCTCGACGTGTTGGTTAATGAGGTGTGGAATATAGTTTGAAAATTCAAAAATAAAAGAGCACTATATAGAGAAAATGTTGTGGTTTATGTAGTTATTGGGTTGACTGGAGCATTTTACAGTTTGAGTATAAGAGTGATGTTTATTTTATAACACAATTTTTTTATTTTTGGACATGTGGCATTTATTAGTCATTACATTGATAAGGTATGGTATTACTCTATAGTATTATAACAAAAATTATTTTCAAATTAAAAATCTAAATCTTCATAATAAAAATGAAATGATGTTTTATAACTTTTTTAATTGTAAAAAATATCAAACAAATTTATTCATATTATCATATAATAATCATGTTATCATATAATAATTAAGTAAATATAATTTATTATAACTTGTAAAATAATAACAAATAAATATGTATAGAAAATATATTATATGGATAATGGAAACTATGCGTAAGAAAACAAAAACATGTCCGAATTTCAAAAGAATTGTGAAAAACAAAAGTGAAGTACTGCAACAATCCTCCACATTTTCCTATTAATTGATTGCAATTGACTCACCTGCAGCGTCTTTCTATCAATTTATTATTAATTATGCAACCATATTAAGTCTATTAATAATTTATTATTAATTGTGCAACCATGTTAAGTTATTGTTAATTGTAGAGCCATTTTTTCCGGTAGTATAAAAAACTCTAAGTGGATTTTTAGAGCTCAACATGGACAACTGAGTAGCAGGATATAATTTATTAAATGACCAGAAATTTCTAAAATTCTTCTCTGAAATTTATGTTTGAAGCATGTGCAACAATCCTCTACATTTTCCTATTAATTGATTGCAATTGATTTATGTATTGCATTTTTTCTATTAAATTATTATTAATTGTGAAACCATATTAAGTTAATATTAATTGTAGAACCATATTTCAGCAGTGTAATAAATTATCACTGGGCATTTACCGTTCATCATCGACACAAGTGGGTATCACGATACAATTTATTAAATTACTATAAATATCTAAAAGTCCTCTTTAAAAATTATGTTTTTTTTATATATTTTCTTAGAAGGGTTAAATATGTCTCACCATATATCACATTCCCTTGTAAACTTACATAGAAAGTCGATGGAGTTAAGTAAAATTTTTTACAACATTTTGTAATGTGTAACTTTTTTTTAATTATTTTTTTATATTTTTTTCAATGAGATTATTAGATATACATTATTATTGAATAGAGTAATTTTTAGTAAAAGAATAGTAAGTTACAAAATTATTAACTATCACTTTTGTAGCATATTAACTTAAACTTCTTATGTAACTTATGTAACTTTACATCCATGTCATGATTCTTTTAACTTAGTTAGTTAATCACATACTTGCCAGTAACATAACTATCACATCATACAAGAAATCAACATCATAAAATGGAATAATATAAAATCACATCATTGGGACACAAATATACCATGTAAATCTAGTAAGTGAAAACTAACGAACTTTTAATTTTATTGTTAAACACTCATGAGGGTGTTCACCCTAACTCAATCATTATAAGGGGAGTCCATCCTTTGACCAATTGTCATAAAAATATTACAAAGAACCTCATCTCAAAAACACAATAAGTAAACGCAAGCTATTACAATCATCATGACATCATTTAACCACAAACCCTTGAGCATTATTCCTTGAGGGCATGGTTCTTCCCATCAAGTGGAATATCCCTGACAACTAACATTCTTTCAATATGCATAGGCACTAACTTATTTCACACTCATAATTGTAAGTCGAATCAATCTTTACATATGTCCGAGGCATTTCTGCAACTACTAATGTTAGAAACTTTTGATATCATGATTTGATCTAAGTATTAATCAAACTAATAATAAAAAACATACTACCGATTTTCATCATCTATTCATGTGCATTCGTGAAATGTAAAAAAATATCATGACATGCTTCCTTTAGCAACATTGCACATGCATTGATTATAAACATATAATTATCAAAGCATGTCTATAAATAAATACACATTAATTGTATCCTCCTTGTACAGAGCACACATTATTTCCAAGGAAAATTACTACAATTTTTTTAAGAATTCCTTTAAGGGAAGCTAACACATCAATTATGATCTTCATGCATGTGATTAAATAAATTTTATCAAAATAATTTATCCCTTTAGCTATTGATTTCTGGTGCATGCAAATTCATAAAAGAAAGCTAACAAAATTGATGTTGTTCCTATGCATGTGAATGCATATGTTTTCCAAAATGAATCTTCCCAATAGAAAGCCTAATGCAATAGAGCATGCTAAATACATGTTTTCCTTTTCAAGGAAATCTAGTACAATAGATCATGCAAAAACATGTTTTCTTTACTAGAAAACTAATGCAATAAAGAATACAAATGCGTGCCTTTTTTTACAAAATATTAAACCACCATTATCCATATATTATATATTCTAAAGAAACTAGCACATTAATATTATTTTTTTGCATGTAGTTTCATCTTTCTTCCAAAAAGTATATTTTCCAATGAAGGCTAACAAAACATGATATCATTTCTCGCATGCAAATGCACATTTTTTCCAAAAATAAAGATAACACAAATATTAGCATGCAAATTAGCATGATCTTTCCCCAAAATTAAATTAACAAAATAGATTTGTACCTTCTTGTATGCAAAACATATATTTTTCCAAAAAAGTTAATAGCATAGTAGCTATGTATGTGAAAACATATTCCCCTTTCAAGAACACTAATACAATGGATATTCTTTTTTTGTGCATACACGCACATATTCACACATTTTTTTCCAAAAAAAAACTCATAATAATTATCATTCATGTATGTATACTAACATGTACTCTTTTGAAGAGACTAACATCATACGTATTGTTTTGATAATATCATCATAAATACATCAATTTAGAGTGGTGAAAAAAATTCTTAACACATCATAAATACATATATGATAGTGTGTTTTGATTTTTAAAAAAAATGACCCTCTCTGGGGTGGAATATAAGTTCCCTAGTAAGAAACATGGCTTACCATGGGCTAGCATGCGCCTAAATACTCAAATACAAGGAAAAACCTTGAATCTAGGAGTACAAAAATCTAAGTTTGAGAATTATGGGGTCTACAGCCCTCTAACTAAATAATCTTGAAAATTCCGAAAAAGAGATTTCGAACCTAGAGGCAAAGGAACCCGGTATAAGAGTCGGTTAAAGTGCGTACTGCCCATACATAAATAACCCCGTAGAAAAAAAGTAAGGTTAAGAAAATGAGAACCTTTTCCACCCGCATGGCAACCATAATTCCATTAAGTTAATAATGTTCTCCATAGTTAAAAAATTGAAGCATAAGAAAAGAGGAAAGCATAGAAAGTGGAGAAAACTAATTTAGGGGAACAGAAGCCATCAAATCCAAGAATAATTTACCTAGTAAGGAGTGTCGAGTTTTAGTGCCACCTAGTTGAAACTCCTACTACAGGGAAGAAAGTAAGTCAACCGTATAGGAGTTGTCATAAATTTTTGGAAAGGAGTAAAGAAAAATAAAAAATTACATAAACCTTTGGCGTTACATGGAAGGCTTCTATCATGTGTGACTTTAGAGGAATGGTATTGTCCTTCGACGGACAAACCCTCCATGTAAGTTCACATATGCAACAACCAAATTAATTCACTATGAGAACCTAAAAATTGACATTTTTATTGAAAAAACTAAAAGAATAAAACCACCGTAACTTACCATGAATTACTATGGTATTTCGGAAATCAAAACCCTTTTCATCGCAGTGTTTGTTTACATAGATGTGGGGACAAAGATGCGAGGAATGAAAATGCGGATGGAGAGATTGGAGAATGTGTGGTTACCCCCAACCATCACTCGTGAAAGCTCGAACCGTTCGATCCTCACTCGTAGACGATAAAAAACAAACAAGAGTACAAGTGTCCCTTATGTAACAAGCCCGAGTTAATTTTCGAGAGCGCCATATGGGGTTCGTGAGACTTCGATGTGAAAACCAAGATGTTTTATTACCAAGAAAAATAAATGTGTATTAACATGGTTTTCACACTTTAAGCCTCCTAGTACTATAATGGGATTTAAATTTAATTGTGATATATATTATGGGATAACCTTATGTATATTGATATGTATGCTCCATTACAAAGGCTCTAAAGTGAATCATGAGTTTTGATTGTTGTCTAAGGTACAAGGAATGATTACCTCATTAGGTTAAACATAAAATTAATTTTAGTAAAATTAAGGGGAAAATATCATTTTTTTTGTGGTGTTAGTGGATGTTACATGGTTCCTATAAAAAACTTCGATCAATTCCTTTTGTTGATCATTTGCCGTTCATTACTAGTATTCAAAAATTTATAGATCGATTTTCAACACTGAATATAATATTTTTCAATTTATTAGGTAGAAACTAGAACAATATTATAAGACAAAGAAACTTTTGTTAGATCATTTGGATTCTTGTATATCATCTTTGGAAATTTTTTCTAGTGGATGAGCATTAAAAATATCAAAAATAATCAGAATTCCATGGGAAATAATAAGTTGGTCCTCTTATGTACCTTCTTTAAAATTCCTTACTTGATATAATGTACATTGGTTGAACTATCTCTTCATCACTACAAATCATCAACCCACAAGTCCTATTCCAACTTTGTAATAGATTTTTTAGGTGGGTACAATGTGATTTGATTCTATCGCATCACCGGGGGAGATAAACATACTACCAAATCTACATCTATGAATACATATCGCGTGGTAGCAAAAGCCATGGTCTCCCCAAAATAATAAGATTCCCTCTCACTGGCATTTTTTTTTACAAAACCATGAAATCTAAAATATACTCCCATGATTATAGGGAAACAACTATATCATCTAAAAAATCCTTCCAAATTAAAACCATGATTCGTCTAACAATTCTAGAATAGTTGTGGTAGGGTCGAAGGTTTGACAACTCGAGTTATTTCATGGTTTGTGAAGTCATGATATTAATCTAGTTTCCCGAGGTCGATGAAAGTACTAAGGATTCAAACACCATTAATACACATAAAGACAATAGGATTTCAATGATCTATATACATTTTAGCATGTGTCCTTCCTAGGTAATTAGATCAACATACTCCCCAATAGTACTTACATTGACATTGATCATAATAGTACTTACATTGAAATATTAATCATGTTTGTGATTGAGACACCCCCCGAGTTATATATTTTCAAATAGTCACTTTATTACATTTTACCTGTTTCATTACTTTCCGGCTAAAATATAAATCAAATTCTTAACAAAACCCACTAAAACAAGAGATAAAAACATTTTAAGCCATCTTTCTTATTCAATGCACCCAATTCCCACTTGAAGGTAAGACTACCCCTATAATCTATGGATAAAATTTTGGATTGTCAACTATGAAGGTGAGTATAATCTTGTATTTGATAGATAAAATTATGGTTTGCAGAATGAAAAAGTTGTGCAAAATTGAAAAATAAGGTTTAAATGTATAGCGTAATCTCCCACATTATGTTCAATTTTATGGATTTCAAAATCATTGGATTTAATGTTTTTAATATTGTTTTCTTGATTATAATTTAAGCGTAATTTCCCTAATTCCAATAAAAAAAATGAAATAGGGAAATGGAGGTTGCAAGGTGTTATGTTTTAACTCACAAAAAATAGAACATTTTCACATTAATGTTAACATTTGTAGGCCCTTCACTAATTTTAAATGTTAAATCAAGACATAATTTTCCTCGATCATTAGAAAATTCAAATCACTAACATGGTAAAATAACACAAAAGAAAATATGTATAACCTCAACAACATTCAATTGTTTATTCACAAACCATGCAATATTACATTTCTCCATATACATGAAATATATCACATTTTTTATCATACTTGTCACCCATAAAAGATAACCAAATCTTTGTAGGTTAGGGAGGGAAAAAAACACATTAATGGGTTCTTCTTTAATGAAAAGAGCCATGCCAAGAGCGCCCCCAAAAAAGTGACAGCAAACATGCATTCGCATAATGACGACCTACTCTTTTTTTTCCTCTCAATGACTTCTAGTGTAACAAAAGATGATCCTATGTCATCATTCACAACTCCACACATGATAGATAGTGGAAATTCTTTGTATAGCATGCACAGGTAATCTATGTTAAAAAGATTGAAATTCATAACTCCAAATTTTGGCTTCCTTGTAAATGGGTTTGGGATTTTCCTTTCGAACTTGGTATGTCTCCTTTCATCTTGTTGCAAATTAACTCTAAATTTGTGAATATGGTGAAATCATTTGACACTCAATATTTTTTTCCTCTTTCAACCCTTTGACAAAGGGAAATGTAGTATGCCTCGTTATTTGTAGTCCTTCCCCACACTTCTTTCTTTTCTATGAAACACATGTTTTATTGTACTATTGTAAATCGAAATTGAAAATTTTCTCATCATGGATTAGCATAACATGAGACCTCAATGCACATAATCCAATTTTGTAGCATTTTTTTTGCTTTACAATAAGCTGGAAAAAAAATAACAATAACATGATATTAAAATTAGGCATTAAAATTTTAACATTAGACAACCTATAGTGCCAATAATAAATTAGGATACATAAGTGAAAATAAACAATAAAATTAATTGTCATTCGAAGTGGCACTAAGGCAAGGGTAATAACATAAGAAAATCACTTAGGAAAGCATACATATTTTTGTTACATAACTATAGGAAGCTGGAAATAAGATGGTTCGAGATGTATGTATGTTCTTAACGCCCACTTACCAACTATGTTATTGCTTGATATCTAATTTCCCCAAATGTTCAAGGCCCCCTCAAAACAATACTTGGGGAAACTAATTCTCAGTATTTTCTTAATGATTGATGTGTTAATGGTGAATTCATCACTAGTTAACATGCTACTTATGGAAGTAGTCTCGATGTGAAGGAATTTAACTTTTTTGACAAATTTTCCAAGAATAGTTTGTGTTGATATATTGAAAAAAATGTTTAAACCATATAGATATCATTGTATTGGTATTTAATACATGTCTATGAACAATTGTCTTGAGATGTTCAACTTGTGTGCATACACCCTATCTTCCAAACAATAATTTACATTATTAGGGTTCATGACACATGAAAATTTACATAAAAAAATTCATGGTAGATGCATGTAATAGAAATCACTCTAAAAAATCTAATAAGATCCTTTTGATTGTCATTAGTCAAGAACCAACATAGTTATCTAATCTTTCACATGACGATCAGTAGTGTAAAGAGGAGGTCATCAAAGAACTTACAATGATACGGTGAAGAGGCCATTAGATTCATGTCCTCACAACTTCAAGAATTCTTGTATTATAAAACTCATCAATATGTACCAACCTTACATAAATACTATTTAAATAATTAAACATTAAATGGCAAAAAAGGTTACATCTACCAACCCTACATAAACACTATTTAAACATTAAAAACACATTAAAATTTATTTTTTAAAAAAATAACATATTTAATCTGTATAGACACTCTTCAAACACTAAAACACTCTCACTAAGTTGGGTACTTGAGACCTATGAAAAAAAATGGATTTCGGCATTGAATAATTCACCTTGGTGAAAATAAAGAACAAGTATATGGATTTAAAGATCCTATTTCCTTCGACATTGTATCGATAGCCAAAAAATAATTAAGTTCTATACCATTTTTGTTGGTGTGATATTTTCAGAGCTAAATATGAGTTTGTTTAAATGAAAATTTAGAGACTCATACAAGATATATAAGGAGACCATTTCTTCATAAACTAAGTGAGTGCAAGAGTTTGTCCAAGATTATTATTGAGAGAGTGTAGCAGCCAATTTATTCTTAAGGCTCCCAAAGAAAGTGTTGTTATTGTTTTTTTTGTACACTAATTGTGGCTTTGGGTCCTCTCCAATATAGATTTACCTGTAAGTTGTTTGTGCCCATTTTCTAAATCAATGCTTCATTTCATTGCAAGTGTGAGGGGATAATAAATTTTCTAAATCAATGCTTCATTTGATTGCAAGTGTGAGGGGATAATAAGGTTCTTCTATGTACTATTGTTCTTATTAAATGCACCCAATGCTCAGTCTAATTCAATATACCATTACATACATAGTTACAAACAAACATGAGGTGTTTACTAATCCTACTCGAATCACTTTGTGAACATATGGACACCCCAAAACCCTACCTTGGCCACAAAGCACCCAACTTTCTTGCACAAAGTTAAGTTGATAACCATCGCATAACCAACATGGAAGCCCATATCTAACCCCCTGTTGCATACATCAATTGTTTGATTGATTTTAATTTCCCCCACCCCATCCAAACTATAGGCACCAAGAGACGTTTTCTCTTATGTAACTAGATCCATATTCAATGCAACATTGTATACACTAAGTATTTGATGAATTCAAATTCTTAAGCTAACATGAGTTGTAGATAACTTTACTTCTCTTAGTGGAATTAATGATAGTTGGCATGGTCCCATAAATCGAACCCCCTCTCCCATCTCCCTATAAAAGTATAAAAACTAAGAACAGGGGACAATCGTTTGCTCTAGTAGTGTAGTAGTGAAGATTGTTCCTGTTGTTTGAAGAAGAACTTTGTTATGTTATTTTCAAACTCTAAAACATAAAACATATACTCAAAAATAGAAAAATGATAAGTAAAAGTGGATTGAAACATGACTAAAGAAAAGGAAAAAGACACCGATAGTAATTAGTTTGTTGTAGAATGGATATTCATCACCCACTAAGGATGTCATTATGAGTGATCTTAGCCTGACCATTTCTCAAGTACAATTATTTAGCCTTAAAACATTACCTAGGTCTTAATTTTGAAGTTACATTTAGGGACAAATATATCACTTTTGACAACCCTAAGCAGTGAAAATTTGACACAATTCTCTTTTCGTTTGGATCACTATCCAATGTTGAAGCAATGATTGGAGCATTAGTGAGGCGGATAATGGCAAACTATATTGGAATAAAACGAGTATGCATTTGTGATCACATTGTTATTTTTATAAAATTCATCTTGACGCAAAATAAACATCTATTATTGCATTTGAGTCAATTGATTAGTTTAGGCCTTTTAACTACCTTTATTTGAAATTCGGGCTTTCATAATATTTTAGTAGTGTTCACTTCCTTCACACGCTTTTTCTAGTAACCTCAATTCTAGCAAGCCATCTAAATTGCAGGGAGATCCGAATGCAGGGGAGCAATATTAATTATAGCGGAGCCATCACGACTACAGGGGGAAAATTTCAAATTGTGAAGGAAACCTCATTTTTGTTTATGGGCGTGCTCCATTTTAAAATTGAAATGGAATTCGCCTTGGGGATGCAATGATTTCGTGGGAGGACGAGATGATGGTATGGGGAGTGTTAGGTCCCCAGTTTCAATTAAGATGATCGAGTGTAGTGGGCGTGCCTGTGGCATGGCGACGACCTACTCGTTGGATGACGACGAAATTTTGGTTAGAGTGTGACGAAATTTCGGGATGAACGATGGGCGCACTTTGGAGAAGTGCGACGGTGGGCATGCTCGAGTGAACCATATAGCGGACGCCCGGGTGAATGCGTACGACTTAACCACACTTGAAATGTTATGACGGACGCACATTTCTACGGTGGTCATGTGATTTATGTAGTGGTCATGCGACATTATATTTGTGATGGGTCACACGTGGTCAGAAAATGGCTAAGTATGGAACAATCCGAAACGATGGAGAATTTATATGGACGGATGAGAAAAATATATTTGTTGGGCCGACGCGCGAAATATGACTAAAGCCGACCCATGGGAGTGGGTGAAGAGGTCATGAATTATGAAAAAAATGGACCACGACTAGAAATATTAATAAGGGAAAGTTGAGGAGGTTGAAAATATGAATCCATACATCTCACATCATTCGAGACATCCTCCGAAGTAGTCGAGCAAGTGTATGTCTCACGCAAGATGGGCGTATGAGTGAAGGCAAGAGCTGAGACATGTCACCAGTCGATTTCGGGTTTTTTCTACAAGACACGCCTTTCGAACACCGTATAGTTGAGGGCCTCGACACATGAGCACATAGTCTAACTTGAGTCTGAAAACACATTTTAAAGGGAAACTTTGAGGGGTTTCTCTTGGATTGATTAGTTGTTGGAGATAATGGTAGCTCGCTCAAAATAACAAGTCTTGAAGCACGTGATTTGGAAAGAAATGTAAGTGGCTTTGCACATGCTTGGCATTGTGAGAATTATTGTAAAATTGTACACTTTTGATGAAATACATATCGGATGGACTCATATCAGGAGTTTCCCCTCCCCTGTATGTATGGGCGTGCATGTGGATTGGAAAATATTGATGTTTATGTTCTATTTATTTCCACCGATAACTGAAGAACACTTGAAGATAAATCAACTAAGTGTTGAGCAAGCGTAGTCTGACTACATAGTATTGATAAAAGAAAATTGAAGTAGTATCGCACCTCTATAACTAGAATGGAAGAGCTACCACAAGTATAGGTTTGTGATTGGTATCAAAGCTATACAAGCTCGCTACTACATGTCGGTAGTAATCGAAGAAGGAATACATTTGTAGGGTTGCGGGTGGTATTGAAGCTTGGACTTATATTTTTTTCTTATTAAGACCTTGGTAGGAAAAAGGTATTGGTCGGAGCCGAGGTTTTGGCGGAACAAGACATGGAAAGTTGGGAAGAATGCGAATGGAGACTCTTAAGGACCTTACATAAGTCAAAGGCGCATGAAAGAAGAGAACCCACTGATTCATGTTGAACTTTAAGTCTTGGAGGAGAATTTTGAGGTGGAAATTCTTCGACTTGGTTGTGAAATTAAGCTAGATAGACTTACAGGTTAGTTATAAAGAAGAAGAACAGGACCAAACATGTGAAAGGAATGTTGCGAGATGTGCCAGGTGATTAAGGAGGAACTTTATATACGGCATTAGTGGAATTTTGAGGTCTAAAATGGAGCCTCTACGAGGAAACTATAAAATAATAGTGGAAATAATAAAATAAGATTTGATTACATCATCAAATTTTAGAGGGAAAAAAGAAAAAGTACTTTCTTTCAACTCATATTTTCAACTTATCTCCCGAGAGGTTTTACTCAAATTTCGAGCAAGAGTACTCGTTGGATGAAAAATTTAATTCCTCGTCCAAGGAGTATCCCATATTTCATACTTTCAATGGATCCTACTACACGAAAAAAAAGGTGAAATACATGAAAACGCCATTGCAATCGCATTTTTTTTTATGTATTTCTCATTTTTTTTGTGTAACAGTGGTCCATCAAAATTAGGCAACATGGGTATTTCCTTGGATGAGGAATTAAATTTTTTTCATCCAATCGCAGTACTCCCTCTCGAAATTTTGCAAAAAAATTGAGAGATAAGTTGAGAAATACAAGGGTTGAAAAAGTACTTTCTATTATTTTTATATAATTTTTTAATCTTTTTACCCTTTTTACTTAAAAATGGTGAATCATCCTCCATGGTCGACATCATCATATTTAATCCTATTGGTCTTATAAAGTTTATTTTTGTTGTACATTTTTTTTCTGTGGAGGCCCATTTTAGACCTCAAAATTTCCCCTAATGGTTGAACTAGGATCGTGACCACATTGCATACATTGATTGTGGAGGACACCTCACTTGGGAGAGTCTTCATGGAGGTATGACTTGTGTTTCATTTGATCATTTGGAGGATGGATTGTATGTTGGGATGAGGAAAGGGATAACTTTATTTGTTTATTCCATGGATGATCTCTCCTTGGATGACTATGATGATACCTTGTACATTGGAGAAGAAAGGAGCATTATTTGTTAGAACTTGTTAGGGAAATTTGTGACCTCATGCTAGAAGGTTCAAATGCACATGACGAAAGCATGGAACATGATTATCTTTGTGATGGATGGGTCATGCTTAGTCATATGGAGAATTGGATAGGTTCCAGGCATGTCTCATGGACTAATTGGAAAAAGGGCATTCACTAGAGTTACATATTATGATATATAGGGTGGGACTTCTTCATGGCTTAAAACCAAGAAGGAACTCTTTGGTGGAACTTTAGTGGGGGAGGCAACAATGAAGGAAGTACTCATGATGATTATTTATTATGTGTAGAAGTTACCGCAAGGCACTCTTTACCTAGATGATGAATAGAGTTGAGTTGAGTCCACTCCTGATTGACACATGGACAACCAAAGTCATGGACACTGACATGAGGGGCATGGTAGGACATTATGTAGATGCACTACGCGGTGCACTGTACAAAGATGCCACATATAGACATCATGGAGGACTATCAAAAGCAGGGATGTTGAGTAGGATGGATATGTTGGTGCTACATGGGGGACCCTTTTTAGTGGACTCATGGGGATACTCGTTCACTTTGAGCAACAAGACCTTAGTTGGATGAACAACCTATGAGGACATTCATATGACTTGCGTAGGTAAGAACAACTTGATTTGCACACATGGCCAAGACAAGTATGCTTGCCAAAGCTTTGGATATGATGATGCATGGGAGTTCATGATGATTTTAATTCATTGGATACTTCATATTATCATCGATATTGCAATATCCGGTTCATTTGAGGTTTTGAGGTCGATTGGGTTCTCGATTTTGATGCATTTTGGGATGCATACCTTTGAGCACATTGTGGGTGTGTTTGTGGAGGAGTGACTTGATAGAGATGATCAAGATAGGAGACTTTGGAGTTCGATGGAGATGGCTTGGTGAGGTGCTGTTGGGCATGGGTTGAGTCTTCTTGACTTAACTACCCACCTTGATAGACTTGGTGGAGTGCATATTACACATGGATGGATGAGGAGGCAAGGGTAAACTTTCCCCTTTGATAGACTTCGATGGAGTGCATATTGCATATGAGATGAACATTACTTCATGGACTTGGATATCACACATTGAGAATTTGGGATTGATGGGAGGATGCTCTTTGGACTGATTTGAGGAGGACCTTTCTCACAAATGGATGATGATGCTTTGATATTTGTAGATCGTATTTGAATAGAACATGCATATTAACATCATGGGAAACACATTTTGGATAGATATGGCTTTCTTGATGGGAAACATGTTGTGGATGAGATGGAGGGAGTACTTTTATGGACCTGGACATGGATTATTTTACACTTGGATGGGATGGATTCTTGATCGAGTTGATGATGTGACACGATCTAGGAGAAACAACTAACGATGGCATGAGGATGCATTCTCACGATGAGAACATATGGTTGCACCGACCCATCTAACTAGTCCAATTCATATAGGTTACTGACAATATGCGGAGTGATGTTGGATACATAGCATATTATGTTATGTTGAGTTGTGTTAAGCGATACACTTGCAATACGAGACTCGCATGTGATTGACGATATATGATGGATCAACACGATATATGTGGCATCAGCATGTAGCTTGCATTGGAGAGATTGACTTCGCGATGTAGTAGCATGTGGATATTAGCAACGACTCGTGTTGATGATCATGGATTAAGGAGATATTTCGACATGGATATTTTTATAGAGATACGAACCTTGGTGGTTTGTGCGATAGATGATATAGCGAGTAGGTGGGCGAGCATGGACATTGTTGGAGATGTTGGAGTTAGTCGACACTTCATGACGTATATGGTGTGAAGATATGTTGTGATGATGATTATGGTGCTTTTCGAGGATGAAAAACCTTATTTATAGTGGGGGAGGACAAAGTCGAGTCCCCCAGAGTTTAGGGTTATGATGACCGAGTGTGGCAGGCGCTTTTTTGGCATGACGAGCAACCTAGATGTTGTATGTGTGACAAAACATTGGGTTAAAGTGCAATGAAAGTTAGGGTTAAATGATGGGCGCGCTTGGGTGAGATGCAGCCGTGGAACACTTAAGCGAACCATATGGCGGGGCGCCCAGGGTGAATGCGCATGTCCCCGACCCACACTTGGCTTTATGACTGATGAAATTTTCATGGTCACCATGTGACATTTATGTGGTGGCCGTGCGATGTTAGATTTGCGACGGGTCACATGAGGGCGGAAAAATGGCTAAGATATGGAACAAACCAACAATGAAGAATTTATATGGGCGGATGAGAAAAAATATATTTTCGGGCCAATGTGTAGAAATATAACCAAGCTCGACCCATGGAGTGCAGGTCGAAGGGTCATGACTTATGAAAAAGGGACCACAACTTGGTATATTAATAAGGACAAGTTGAGGAGGTTCAAATATGAATTCATTCATCTCACATCACTTGAGATAGCTCAGTAGCTTGAAAGTGTATGTTCTTCAAGATGGGAAAATGAGCGAAGGCAAAGATCGAACATGTCACTGGGTCGAGTCAAGTGTTTTCCCGAACGTGTTTATGAATGCATTCAGGTGAGGGCATTAGCGTGTGCACATAGGATCGAGTCGAGTTTTTTGGGCGATTGTGAGGGCGTGTGTGCAAAAATGGGTGGAGTCCCGAGTTCTCCTAAACGTGCGTTTCTGAACGCGTGCGGTAGAGGGCGTCGACGTGTGCAAAGCGTTGAGTCAAGTTCTCCCCGAATGCATTTTTGAACGCATGCGCCGCCGAGGGCGTCGATGACCGGGCTAAATGGGTTTCTCGGCGAAAGTCCGAAAAACACATTTTAAGGGGAAATTTGAGGGTTTCTCTTGGATTGAGTGAGTTGTTGGAGAGCATTGTAGCTAGGGCCAAAACACAAGTGATGAAGCACGTATTGGCAAGAAGTGTAAGTGGATTATCACAAGCTTGGCATTGTATAATTATTGTAGAAATTGTATATTTTATGAAACATAATATCGAATGAGCTCATATTGAGGGAGTTT